>CAHIKZ030002290.1:2667500-2740000 GCA_903632075.3 Acanthosepion pharaonis | reverse complement strand
ATTCTCTCTCTCTCTCTCTCTCTCTCACTCTCTCTCAGGCTTCCTAATATCTTATTTCCTCTCTCTCTATTTTCTTCTTTCTTTCTTTCTTTTTTGACACTCTTTTTTCCCCTGACAGTTTCCTACTGCTCTTCTTTCCTGGTTATTTTATTGCTCACTTCCTATATCTTTCTTCTTCGTACTCATTTCTTTTCCTTTAGAGTCCTTCACTGACTCTCTCTCTCTCTCACTCTCTCAATCTTTTTATTATCTTATTCCCCCCCTCTCTCTCTCTTTGACTCTCTATTTCCCTGATAGTTTCTCACGGACCCACCACCTATCGTTTCTCTTACTCCTTGTCTATTTTCTCATTTTCTCTTTATTTTCTCTATTTCTCAACTAGACTTTCTTTCTTTTCTAAAATTTCAACATTTTTGCTTGTTTTCTATCTCGTTCCCTAACCTGTTATATATATTTATTGTTTTCTTTTTTTTTCTCTCTCTCTTTCTCGTTCACCTCGCGGACGATTCACCAATGTAGTTCTGGTGCCAGAATTCAATTTGATGTAGACATTGTCCCCGTAGGGTTTTCTCTACCGCCCGCTACTTCTATCATTTCAGTAAGAAATTTGGCATCTTCGAAATTTTTGGATAATGTCCATAATTCCGCCCTCACAGCCAACCACCCAACTGCACCCCACCATTTGCAGAAACTGCAGGTGGTTAGAGGTTTATGACCAAGGAATGTTCCAGAATGTGATGTATGATGAACTATTTTGTACAGTTCACTTCGTCTCAACACAATTTTGGCCTTTTTTTGTCTTATATATTTCCTATTTTCTTCGAACGTTACCTTTTTTTTTTTTGGTGGGGCGTTAGACATATATATATATATATATATATATATATATATATATATATATATATATATATATATATGTATGTATGTATGTACGTATGGGTGGGTGGGTGTGTTTGTTCTCTACAATAAAAATTCCTTTCTGCGTTTCATTCATTGCATTTACCCCAAAACAAAATAGTTATTCGCACTGAGCAATAATCACTTGATACACGAGAAATAAAATACATTTGGCGTTTCAAAGCAGTAGGAGGTGAAGCAATTTTTCTAACTATGAGGAAAGATAGCTTCGAGCAAAATACTTTTTCAATTCAAATAAAAATAAATTCAGCTGTCACGAAATCAGCCAATTAAAGTGACCAAAGTTAAACCAATGTTTGGAATGTGCGTTATATTTCTACAAAAGGTCGGAATATGTCCCTTAAGTTGATTCCCATAAATAAATGTCCCTGTACCCAACATCTATGAACGCTAAAACTTTACAAGCGATATTGACAAAATAACTCTACACATAAAAATGTAACCATTTCTCTCTCACGCACACACATATATATTGTTAAGTATAACAGACAACGAAATGTTTATTACGTTTCATCATGAGCCGTTCTAGATTTTGTATAGTTGCTTTAATTTTGGTAGAAAATAAAGACGGAAATCTTAGTTCTATTAAAAAAAAATTCTTAGAAATTCTGCGACCGTTAACGTCACATAGAAATCTTCTATTTCAACATAACAAAATATTATGTTTGATGGTGAATATATTTGTTCAAATGTCCATATAACTACTATGAAGATAGCTCATGTGAGGCGAAAGCTTAGATCAAGGAACTGCATAATAAAAAATATACGAATTTTGGACAATGTTTGTCTTTATTTTCTCCCTAAATTAAAGCAACTATACGAAATTCAGTGGGATGCGTTCTGGACACGTGACCACCACAGCGAAGGATGGTAGCATCGGTGCTGGGGAGAGATGTCCGAGAGAGGACCTCGTTGTTGCGGATGTGTTCCTCCCAACTGATGGGAAGGATTCTTCGGAACTTCGTTTGCTGGAACCGCTCCAGACGCTTGATATCCCTACGATACAATTACGAGGTCTCACATGAGAGGACCATTGCCCAGAAGACTATGATTTTGTTTCTTATGGTGATGCCGTGATTGCTGAAAACCCATTACAAGAGCTTTCCGTATGCAGTATGACACGCTCTGATTCAGTTGTAAAAGTCTCATTCGTAGGTGACAGTATTCGATATGATGCAACCAAAGTAGAGAAATTTATCGATGACTTCTACCTGTATCTGAGGTAGGAAAATATAATAGCCAAATTTACAATCATAAATTATGTAATAGTAGATCAATGTGAAACTACAACGTTTACGTTGCTTTCTGTTATTACTTTAGAATATCGTCTTTATAACCTTTTTATAATCATTTCACCCCTAACAATGCAATAAAGCTACTAAATTGCAAGTGGTTACTTGAGTGTGAAAAAATATGATAAAAAGACATGATTATGGAGAGAAAATAATAAAAGAACGCGAGTTGTTGGCAGAAGATTAACGATTGACACCGTATTTATATTTTCGAAGATTTCGAGATAATTGGAAATCAACAAGTTGGAAGAGAGTTTCACAAACTAGAAATGCGAGAGAATGTGTTACAAGAACTTCTGCTTCCACCTAACAATTTCAACTGTAAAATGATGAGACCTAGCTAACTAATAACGGAGTACTGCGCTTACATCCGTAAGGTCTACGTACCAGAGAAGATTGTCAGAACAATATTATAATATTAATAGAAAAGGCACAGGGAAGCTACGTTATGGCAGTATGAAAGGGACTGAACGCCAGATGCCAGGTCAAGATAGATAACATTACGGATTTTCTTTTGGAGTCTACTAAGCATCGCAAAATACACAGTAGACCCACCAAACCAGATGTGTCAGCAACATTCATTGCATTGGCGAATGGTGTAATTATAAGCACACCCAAGAAACAAAATTCATAATTTTAGGGGTTTTTTTTTTTTCAATAAAATCGTTCCATTTAATGTTTGAGGAAAACGTTAACCGCGGGAGATCCAATGAGTCACTTTCCTGGATGTTAGCACCAGATATGTCGAAGAAAGGCAAAAACGGATCTCTAAGTCGATTAAAAGACAGTAGTTTCGTTTTGGTCGCGTTAAAATTGATAAAAGTTTCTTGCTCCAGTTAACAACAAATATGAAGGTTCATTATTTACATTATTCGGACTATTGTCCTCATCTTTATCGCCATATTTATCACAATGTTTTGGCCATTGTACGCTCCGGCCTTCTTCAGCTGATTGGAATGTCGAACTAAACCCTTTATTTCACTCGCTGAGGTAGACTGTTTTGGTTCCCCGTGCCATATCTAATGGATGTCGGTTATCTCCTGTTAATTCACCTTTCCAAGTTCTCCACTGCCTTGTGAGTCCAATACATGGTTATGTCAGTGGAGAACTGGCATCCATTAGACATGGCACGTGGAACTAGAACAGTCTACCCCAGCGTACGAAATAAAGGGTTCAATTCGATATTCTAACCAACTGAAGAAGGCCGGAGCGTACAACGCCGAAACGTTGTGAAAAATATGGCAACAAAGATGAGGAAAATAGTCCGAATAATGTAATAGTGTACATAATAACATAATATAATATAGACAGATACTGAAATTTTAAGGTTTTTTTTTGTTTTTGTTTTTTAGATCAGATACCAGTTTGATCATATCGAATCTAACAGACTTATCATTAATAAAGGAATAAAGAGCGGTGCAAGTAGCATAAATATCGAGTTGAAGCTGACGGCATCGTGGCGTTTGTTGGAGAAATTTTTTAATATAGTATGTGTAAGGATAGAGACCTGAGGTGTGGGGGGGCACCCGCATCGTGTAAATGCTCTAGGAGTGTGTCCGTTCATGACAATTTCGTGATTCATTTCGTGATTAGATAAGAAAAACTGAATCAACTCAAAAAATCGAACAGAAATACTTTTTCATCTTGTACCGAAGAGCAACATATCCAAACCCTTTAAAACATCGTCTAGATATCTAAAGCAACAGACTGAGCTTGACCATTCCTATCTAAGACTTAACAGACACTTTCTGCAATAAACATCCACAGCTGATCTCTGGAAGTGAAAGCCATATTGTTTGTTTGAAAGAAGACCCTGCAAGGTGAGACGCTTGACCAATTCGAAGTTGATTAGAGATTCCAGGACATTACCAAAATAACAAATAAGCCGATCATTAGAGAGATTAGACGCTTGCGTTCTTACAAAGAGGAACTAAAGGCGATACTTTCTAACACGTATAAAAGCAAGAAACCAATAAGGTATTTATTGTAGTATTTAAAGAGAACAGAACCAATATAGTTCTGTCTTTTATTTCCATTTCATTTAAAACTTCCTCATTACTTACATGCTCCGTCTATGGTATTCTCAACGTCATTCTGTAGAACCACATCTCTGTTTTTTTTCTCTAAGACTTCTTGTCATCTGTGAGGTAATTTTCTCGCATTCACGTGAGGATTGGTATTGCATAGCAGTCCATCATTACTCGATCTAGATATATAGCTACAACGTGGTTACCGGGTTCATATCAGCATTGATCTCCTATTCTATAATTCCTATACCAGCAATCGTATTCTATGATTATCAAAATATAGATATTCTTCTCAAATAATAGCTGGTGCCGCTACAATATATACATGAATTAAAGGGTCTTGTTCCAAAACATCTTGTAAGTCACTGAGTGCAATAGACATCTGAAAATGGCCGGGGGCCCGCAACAGACGAAACGTGATGAGCATAACAACGAAGATTAGATTGTTGGTACGAAAAGAAAAGCATAATAATAAGAACCTTGTTAGACGAAGTAGACAAGATACGGAAGAACTAAACGTCTTCAGTCTGTAGAATATACGCAATGATTCGAGAAGATAAGTCCGTGCCAGGTAAGTAGAAATCTCACTAGATACCAAATTTAGAATTTATTTCCGAAATGACAGCAGCAAATCACTTTTCATGTTAACGAAAATCCTGATGATAAGTTTGGGAGTTAATCAAGACGCAGAGAGAACGTAATCCAAAACGTAGCCTTTGCCTAATCCGAAGCCTAATCAAATCCGTGACATGCGGAATTTGGCACAGACCGTAAAATTCTGCTGCCTGCTCTGTTTTGCTCTTTAACTATTTGGTCGCCTACATATGATTTGCATTTGAATGTCAGTCGGCACGCCAAAGAAAATCAGATACAATTCCTTAATTCCAGCACTTAAATTGCATTCTGCATTGCCCCCCTTTGTTGGAGAACAAAATGATTTTGACAACGCTAAAGGTTTCCTGGCACGTAAGTAAGACTAGAGAAAAATCAATGAAATAGAAGATGGCATCGGTAAGAATTTCTCAATACAAAAAGGCACAAGGAAAATTATGTAAGATAATAAAACGATATACATGTGCATATAAACTAAATTCGGTGATACTAAAATATAGAAATTATGAACATTAGAATATCTAGAAAGTGTCTTAATAGAGAAAGGTGACAGTAAAATCTGAAGATGCTTTGGAATCGAGAAAACAAACAGATAATTTTCATGATGATGGAAATAAAGTTATACAGAAGGAGGATGAGAATTCCGTTACCCATCAGGGTCGTAGGGACACCACATATACTGCGGCCGTACTAGAAGTGGTGTTTCATGGGTAAGATAGTCTGACGGAGCCCAATTCAGAGTTACCTTATCCTAGACCGGTTGCCACCCAGTGCCATAGAACCCAGTCTGTTCTGCGATTTGTCCAATAGACGGGAGAAAGGAGGATGATTCATACCTTTCGCAATAGTATGTAATGGATATGACTGGAATTCGAAATCTGCTCTTCGATTCCTCAATCCTAGCAGGTATCCATTACTCCACTGAATATGAGAATGCTAAGCAGTGAAAAAGTTTTAAGGAAAATGGTAAGAAAAAGGACACTTAGAATCAGCAAGCGACAATTAAAATATTTAGGACATATAATAAATGTGGTAAATGGGATTAGAGAATTTTTACATTCACTGGACATACTGAAGAAAAGAGAGACTGGGGAAACAGCGAGTAACCTTAACAAGCTGTTGTAGTAAATCGATGGCAAACTGGAAGTGAAGATGAACAGACAAATCTTACTAAGAGCTATAAAAGTTGTGAAGTGCCATGATCGCCCAGATTCTGAAGAGACACGGTATATTGAATAATAGGGAAATACCAGAGACAATTTATGAGGAAAGCCAACGTGTAGACTTTAACGCTCTTAAACAATTTATCTAATAAGCTCGTGTGAATGATTGCTACGCTGTTTTTTTTAACGGCTTATCAACCTTTTGAAAGTTATTTAAAGCCAGAAAATGTTTTTAGATTGTAAGATTTCTTTTTCTTTTTGAAGATAAAAATGATTTCGTGATACAGGTCTTACTAATTAACCCACAGCTGGGGAGAAGATGCTGATTCATATTTTTTCCCAAAGGTATTTGCGCGTAGGTGAATTTAATAAACCCAACTAGAATTGGAACTCCGCTGTCCTATTAACAATACCAAGCCATTTTTTTATTACAGCACCAGCATATCGAAGCTTACAACACCAGCTATTCCCAGGCGGTCATCCATCCAGGTACTGAACATTTTCAACGGGATAAGGCTGTGAGCTTTACAGGAATTAATGCAAGTGCAAGGATATAGGGATGGTAAGGAATCTAATATTGGTTAGAGCAACAAGGGATAGGAAGTCGGGGAAAGTTGTAATTGTACACGTCCTGAAATGACTAATGATATTTAAAAATATATATAGTGGCTTCTAGGTTAAAATGCTCGTAAGAGAATATAATGTTTCGTGAGAAACTTTGTATAAAAGTGATGTGGTAATCATATTATCGGTAAAGTGAGGTGTCCCATGTATACTGTTCAAACACTTTGCTATTTTTAACAGCAATATTTGTGTATTTAGCCACACAAAATATTATGAACTCTTTTCAAGAAGAGATAGAATGCATTCCAAATTGACGAATAAAACTAACTCCAAAGTAAAATTATTAAAAATTAGGTATAAAGACAACAGTCAGAAATCAATTTAGAACAACATACGCATATGACACAGAGCTGATAGCTGTTTGACATTTTAATGACGGTCGTCCTCGAGTATAGAATCCAGAGGTTGGCAGTGAATATTTCGGAGACAGTAGGAAAGCATAGTGGAGGTTCGCAGTGGATATCACAACAGAGTGTAGTTCATCCTTCTCCTGGTCGCCTTTGGTCCTTCCGGTAGACGAAACAAGATGGCCGCCTTTATACACGATGAATACAGTGTTGTGCGGCTTCGGATTGGTCAACCTTCCATTGGTCGACTATAAAGGGAAATAAGTCATTCTGACTCGCTCACTAGTTATAGGCATTATATACCCAAAAAACCGTAACAATAGCAGATACAGAAAGGAAATTACAAACAGAAGGTAGCGAAGGAGAGCATAAACTACAAGACAGAATGCATGGTTACCAGTAAAAAAAGATGAACTCGAAATGCGATTTACAGATCGGGGAGACTAAAATCAAGCAGATACTGAAATTTTAATGTCTGGGAAGTTTTCTGACAGAGGTCGTTAAGTACGACGCTGACATTCGAAGATGTATTGGACTGGCCAAAGATGCAGGAGGATTTCGTTGGTAACAAAAAGACTACTGAACTGCTACGTGATATCTGCCTTCCTTCACGGCAGGGAATATTGGACGATCTCCTTAAAGATGAAGAAGATACTGGAGGCAACGGAAGTATGGTTATACAAATGGATACTAAGGATACCATGGACTGAACATGTGAGCAAAGACGGGGTTTTGGAGAGGATGCAAACAACGAGGAACCTTATTCTCAACATCGTGAAGAGGCAGCTGAAAAGTAATGAGAAAGGAGGGCTTTGAAAATTTGATATTCACAGGTCGGATGGGGGGAAGAGACAAAGCAAAGCAACGCGTTACATACTTAGCGGGCTTAAAGAAGCGGATGACGGAACAAGGTTTGGGATAGGTGGCAAGGGGGTAAGACATATTGAGAGCAATCAGGGATAGGATGGAGGAGAGTGCCATGATCGCCTACGTCATGAAAGGATACGGGACATAAAAGAAGATGCATTACCGTATTAAGATGAAATCTACGTTCAAGAGTAGCTATCGCTTCAACTACATGAAACATGAGGGCTAAGAATTGTCAAAAATACGTGAATATGTAATTCTGATGTCTTTGCTGACAAACTAGCAAGAAAACAGTGCTTAAATAAAAAGCTGCTTAAACTTAACAACTATTTAAAATGTACTGGGAATGAAAACTTTATCTTTTTAAAAATAGCTTATCTGCATTTTTAGAGAAAAATAGATGGAATACATTGTATTGTTGACTTACAGTATGTTGTGGAGTATTTTCACAGTGGAGGCTTGTATTTCTAATAAGTCGTCCTAAATTAGGTCCGACGTACAAAACGTTAGGAACTTGGAAAATAAGAGTCAATGGCGCAGCAATCTAGTTGTGATGGTTGGTACTTCAAATGTCCGAATCTCGACTGACGCGCTCAACACCATTCAGTATTTATCGTTCCACCCACGAGGACCGAATATGGCACAAGGCCGGTTTTAATGTGGGTATCCCCGAGCCCGTAGGCCCGGCCAAAAATATAGCCTTTGAACCCGCCCTGTCTACCTCCCCGGACGAAACCTTGCCCTTCAGCAAAGCCTCGGCCGGGTTCCTCTCTGCTAACGCAGAGACTTCGACAGAAGGCGTGCGCAGTCAGAGACCGCTCAACACCATTCGGTATTTATCATTTCACCCACGGGAAACGAATATGGCACAAGGCCGGTTTTATTGTGGGTTTCTCCGAGCCCGTAGGCTCGGCCAAAAAAATAGCCTTTTGAAGCCGATTAGACGGGTTCAGGCCCTGTCTACCTCCCCGGACGAAACCTTCCTCCCTTCGGCAAAGCCTCGTCCCGGGTTCCTTCTATTTATAACGCAGAAAGTTCGACAGGAGGCGTCCGCTCCGAGTCAAAGACCGCGAGACGCATTCGGTATTTATCATTTCACCCCCGGAAACGAATATGGCAAAGGCCGGTTTTTCTTGTGGGTTTCTCCAGTCAGAGCCATTCGTAGGCTCGGCCAAAAAATAGCCTTTTTAAGCCGATTAGACGGGTTCAGGCCTTATCTACCTCCCCCCGGACGAAACCTTGCCCTTCGGCAAAGCCTCGTCGTTCCTCTCTGCTAACGCAGAGAGTTCGACAGGAAGGCGTGCGCAGTCAGAGACCGCGAGACGCCATTCGGTATTTATCATTTCACCCACAATAGGGAAACGAATATGGCACAAGGCCGGTTTTATTGTGGGTTTCCCCGAGCCCGTAGGCTCGGCCAAAAAAAAAAGAATAGCCTTTTATATATAAGCCGATTAAACGGGTTTCAGGCCCTGTCTACCTCCCCGGACGAAACCTTGCCCTTCGGCAAAGCCTCGTCCGGGTTCCTCTTTACGCAGAGAGTTCAACAGGAGGCGTCCGCAATCAAAGACCGCGAGATGCCATTCGGTATTTATCTTTTTCCCACGGAAAAAGAATATGGCACAAGGCCGGTTTTTTGTGGGTTTCCCCGAGCCCGTAGGCTCGGCCAAAAAATAGCCTTTTGAAGCCGATTATACGGGTTTCAGGCCCTATCTACCTCCCCGGACGAAACTTTGCCCTTCGGCAAAGCCTCGTCCGGGTTCCTCTCTGCTTACGCAGAGAGTTCGACAGGAGGCGTCCGCAGTCAAAGACCGCGAGATGCCATTCGGTATTTATCTTTTCACCCACGGAAAAGAATATGGCACAAGGCCGGTTTTTATGGGTTTCCCCGAGCCCGTAGGCTCGGCCAAAAAATAACCTTTTGAAGCCGATTATACGGGTTTATATCCCTATCTACCTCCCCGGACGAAACCTTGCCCTTCGGCAAAGCCTCGTCCGGGTTCCTCTCAAAGCTTACGCAGAGAGTTCGACAGGAGGCGTCCGCAGTCAAAACCGCGAGATGCCATTCGGTATTTATCTTTTTCACCCACGGAAAAGAATATGGCACAAAGGCCGGTTTTTATGTGGGTTTCCCCGAGCCCGTAGGCTCGGCCAAAAAATAGCCTTTTGAAGCCGATTATACGGGTTCAGGCCCTGTCTACCTCCCGGACGAAACTTTGCCCTTCGGCAAAGCCTCGTCAGGTTCCTCTCTACTAACGCAGAGAGTTCGACAGGAGGCGTCCGCAGTCAAAGACCGCGAGATGCCATTCGGTATTTATCTTTTCACCCACGGAAAAGAATATGGCACAAGGCCGGTTTTTATGTGGGTTTCCCCGAGCCCGTAGGCTCGGCCAAAAAAAAAATAGCCTTTTGAAGCCGATTATACGGGTTCAGGCCTATCTACCTCCCCGGACGAAACCTTGCCCTTCGGCAAAGCCTCGTCCGGGTTCCTCTGCTAACGCAGAGAGTTCGACAGGAGGCGTCCGCAGTCAAAGACCGCGAGATGCCATTCGGTATTTATCTTTTCACCCACGGAAAAATAGAATATGGCACAAGGCCGGTTTTTATGTGGGTTTCCCCGAGCCCGTAGGCTCGGCCAAAAAAATAACCTTTTGAAGCCGATTATACGGGTTTCAGGCCCTGTCTACCTCCCGGACGAAACCTTGCCCTTCGGCAAAGCCTCGTCCGGGTTCCTCTCTGCTAACGCAGAGAGTTCGACAGGAAGGCGTCCGCAGTCAAAGACCGCGAGACGCCATTCGGTATTTATCTTTTCACCCACGGAAAAGAATATGGCACAAGGCCGGTTTTATTGTGGGTTTCCCCGAGCCCGTAGGCTCGGCCAAAAAAAATAGCCTTTTGAAGCCGATTATACGGGTTCAGGCCCTGTCTACCTCCCCGGACGAAACTTTGCCCTTCGGCAAAGCCTCGTCCGGTTCCTCTTAACGCAGAGTTCGACAGGAGGCGTCCGCAGTCAAAGACCGCGAGATGCCATTCGGTATTTATCTTTTCACCCACGGAAAAAAGAATATGGCACAAGGCCGGTTTTATGTGGGTTTCCCCAGCCCCGTAGGCTCGGCCAAAAAAAAATAGCCTTTTGAAGCCGATTATACGGGTTTCAGGCCCTGTCTACCTCCCGGACGAAACCTTGCCCTTCGGCAAAGCCTCGTCCGGGTTCCTCTTTATAACGCAGAGAGTTCGACAGGAAGGCGTCCGCAGTCAAAGACCGCGAGATGCCATTCGGTATTTATCTTTTCACCCACGGAAAAAGAATATGGCACAAGGCCGGTTTTTATTGTGGGTTTCCCCGAGCCCGTAGGCTCGGCCAAAAAATACGAAACCTGCCTTTGAAGCCGATTATGACGGGTTCAGGCCCTGTCTACCTCCCGGACGAAACCTTGCCCTTCGGCAAAGCCTCGTCCGGGTTCCTCTCTACTAACGCAGAGAGTTCGACAGGAGGCGTCCGCAGTCAAAGACCGCGAGATGCCATTCGGTATTTATCTTTTCACCCACGGAAAAGAATATGGCACAAGGCCGTTTTTATGTGGGTTTTTCCGTAGGCTCGGCCAAAAAATAGCCTTTTGAAGCCGATTATACGGGTTCAGGCCCTATCTACCTCCCGGACGAAACCTTTGCCCTTCGGCAAAGCCTCGTCCGGTTCCTCTACTAACGCAGAGAGTTCGACAGAGGCGTCCGCAGTCAAAGACCGCGAGATGCCATTCGGTATTTATCCTTTCACCCACGGAAAAGAATATGGCAATATGGCACAAGGCCGGTTTTATATACGGGTTCAGGCCTATCTACCTCGGGTTTCCCCTTTGAACGCCGAGGGGAGTTCGACAGGCACGGCCATTCGGTAAAAAACTCGGCCAAAAAAAAATAGCCTTTTGAAGCCGATTAGACGGGTTTTTCAGGCCCTGTCTACCTCCCGGACGAAACCTTGCCCTTCGGCAAAGCCTCGTCCGGGTTCCTCTTTCTACTAACGCAGAGAGTTCGACAGGAAGGCGTCCGCAGTCAAAGACCGCGAGATGCCATTCGGTATTTATCTTTTCACCCACGGAAAAGAATATGGCACAAAGGCCGGTTTTATGTGGGTTTCCCGAGCCCGTAGGCTCGGCCAAAAAAAGAAGCAGCCTTTTCCTCCATTAAGCCGATTATACGGGTTCAGGCCCTGTCTACCTCCCAACGAAACCTTGCCCTTCGGCAAAGCCTCGTCCGGGTTCCTCTTGATTAACGCAGAGAGTTCGACAGGAGGCGTCCGCAGTCAAAGACCGCGAGATGCCATTCGGTATTTATCTTTTCACCCACGGAAAAGAATATGGCACAAGGCCGGTTTTTATGTGGGTTTCCCCGAGCCCGTAGGCTCGGCCAAAAAATAGCCTTTTGAAGCCGATTAGACGGGTTCAGGCCCTGTCTACCTCCCGGACGAAACCTTGCCCTTCGGCAAAGCCTCGTCAGGTTCCTCTCTGCTTACGCAGAGAGTTCGACAGGAAGGCGTCCGCAGTCAAAGACCGCGAGATGCCATTCGGTATTTATCTTTTCACCCACTGAAAGAATATGGCACAAAGGCCGGTTTTTATGTGGGTTTCCCCAGCCCGTAGGCTCGGCCAAAAAAAAAATAGCCTTTGAAGCCGATTAGACGGGTTCAGGCCCTGTCTCTACCTCCCGGACGAAACCTTGCCCTTCGGCAAAGCCTCGTCCGGGTTCCTCTCTGCTTACGCAGAGAGTTCGACAGGAAGGCGTCCGCAGTCAAAGACCGCGAGATGCCATTCGGTATTTATCTTTTCACCCACTGAAAAGAATATGGCACAAGGCCGGTTTTTATGTGGGTTTCCCCGAGCCCGTAGGCTCGGCCAAAAAAATAGCCTTTTGAAGCCGATTAGACGGGTTCAGGCCCTCTACCTCCCGGACGAAACTTTGCCCTTCGGCAAAGCCTCGTCCAGGTTCCTCTCTGCTAACGCAGAGAGTTCGACAGGAGGCGTCCGCAGTCAAAGACCGCGAGATGCCATTCGGTATTTATCTTTTCACCCACGGAAAGAATATGGCACAAGGCCGGTTTTTATGTGGGTTTCCCCGAGCCCGTAGGCTCGGCCAAAAAAATAGCCTTTTGAAGCCGATTAGACGGGTTCAGGCCTATCCACCTCCCCGGACGAAACCTTGCCCTTCGGCAAAGCCTCGTCCGGGTTCCTCTCTACTTACGCAGAGAGTTCGACAGGAGAGGCGTCCGCAGTCAAAGACCGCGAGATGCCATTCGGTATTTATCTTTTCACCCACGGAAAAGAATATGGCACAAAGGCCGGTTTTTATGTGGGTTTCCCCCGAGCCCGTAGGCTCGGCCAAAAATAGCCTTTGAAGCCGATTAGACGGGTTCAGGCCCATTCGTCCACCTCCCCGGACGAAACCTTGCTCCTTCGGCAAAGCCTCGTCCGGGTTCCTCTCTGCTAACGCAGAGAGTTCGACAGGAGGCGTCCGCAGTCAAAGACCGCGAGATGCCATTCGGTATTTATCTTTTCACCCACGGAAAACGAATATGGCACAAGGCCGGTTTTATTGTGGGTTTCCCCGAGCCCGTAGGCTCGGCCAAAAAATAGCCTTTTGAAGCCGATTAGACGGGTTCAGGCCCTGTCTCACCTCCCCGGACGAAACCTTGCCCTTCGGCAAAGCCTCGTCCGGGTTCCTCTTCTTTTACGCAGAGAGTTCGACAGGAGGCGTCCGCAGTCAAAGACCGCGAGATGCCATTCGGTATTTATCTTTTCACCCACTGGAAAAGAATATGGCACAAGGCCGGTTTTTTGTGGGTTTCCCCGAGCCCGTAGGCTCGGCCAAAAAATAGCCTTTGAAGCCGATTAGACGGGTTCAGGCCCTGTCTACCTCCCCCGGACGAAACCTTGCCCTTCGGCAAAGCTTCGTCCAGGTTCCTCTCTGCTTACGCAGAGAGTTCGACAGGAGGCGTCCGCAGTCAAAGACCGCGAGATGCCATTCGGTATTTATCTTTTCACCCACGGAAAAGAATATGGCACAAGGCCGGTTTTTATGTGGGTTTCCCCCGAGCCCGTAGGCTCGGCAAAAAAATAGCCTTTTGAAGCCGATTAGACGGGTTCAGGCCCTGTCTACCTCCCCGGACGAAACCTTGCCCTTCGGCAAAGCCTCGTCCGGGTTCCTCTCTGCTTACGCAGAGAGTTCGACAGGAGGCGTCCGCAGTCAAAGACCGCGAGATGCCATTCGGTATTTATCTTTTCACCCACGGAAAAGAATATGGCACAAGGCCGGTTTTTATGTGGGTTTCCCCGAGCCCGTAGGCTCGGCCAAAAAAAATAGCCTTTTGAAGCCGATTAGACGGGTTCAGGCCTGTCTACCTCCCGGACGAAACCTTGCCCTTCGGCAAAGCCTCGTCCGGGTTCCTCTCTTTACGCAGAGAGTTCGACAGGAGGCGTCCGCAGTCAAAGACCGCGAGATGCCATTCGGTATTTATCTTTTCACCCACTGAAAAGAATATGGCACAAGGCCGGTTTTTATGGGGTTTCCCCGAGCCCGTAGGCTCGGCCAAAAAAATAGCCTTTTGAAGCCGATTAGACGGGTTCAGGCCCTGTCTACCTCCCCGGACGAAACTTGCCCTTCGGCAAAGCCTCGTCAGGTTCCTCTCTTACGCAGAGAGTTCGACAGAGGCGTCCGCAGTCAAAGACCGCGAGATGCCATTCGGTATTTATCTTTTCACCCACGGAAAAGAATATGGCACAAGGCCGGTTTTTTGTGTGGGTTTCCCCGAGCCCGTAGGCTCGGCCAAAAAAATAGCCTTTTGAAGCCGATTAGACGGGTTCAGGCCCTGTCTACCTCCCCGGACGAAACCTTGCCCTTCGGCAAAGCCTCGTCCGGGTTCCTCTCTAACGCAGAGAGTTCGACAGGAGGCGTCCGCAGTCAAAGACCGCGAGATGCCATTCGGTATTTATCTTTTCACCCACGGAAAGAATATGGCACAAGGCCGGTTTTTATGTGGGTTTCCCCGAACCCGTAGCCCGTAGGCCGATTAGACGGCCCCTAAAAAAACGCGCTTCCTAGCCTTTTCTCTCTTAAGCCGATTAGACGGGTTCAGGCCCTGACGCCATTCGGTATTATCCCCACGGACGAAACACAAAAGGCCGGTTTTGCCCCGAGCCCGTCGGCAAAGCCTCCGTCTGGGTTCCTCTGTCTACCTCCCCGGACGAAACTTTGCCCTTCAGCAAAGCCTCGTCCGGTTTCTAACGCAGAGAGTTCGACAGAGGCGTCCGCAGTCAAAGACCGCGAGATGCCATTCGGTATTTATCTTTTCACCCACGGAAAAGAATATGGCACAAGGCCGGTTTTTTCGTGGGTTTCCCCGAGCCCGTAGGCTCGGCCAAAAAAATAGCCTTTTGAAGCCGATTAGACGGGTTCAGGCCTATCTACCTCCCCGGACGAAACCTTGCCCTTCGGCAAAGCCTCGTCTGGGTTCTCTGCTAACGCAGAGAGTTCGACAGGAGGCGTCCGCAGTCAAAGACCGCGAGATGCCATTCGGTATTTATCTTTTCACCCACGGAAAAGAATATGGCACAAGGCCGGTTTTATTTCCCCGGGTTTCTCCGAGCCGATTAGACGTTCAGGCCTACGGCCAAAAAAATAAAGCCTTTTGAAGCCGATTAGACGGGTTCAGGCCCCACGGAAAAGAATATGGCACAAAACCGGTTTTTTATGTGGGTTTCCCCGAGCCCCGTACTCTCCCCGGACGAAACCTTTTGCCCTTCGGCAAAGCCTCGTCCGGGTTCCTCTACGCAGAGAGTTCGACAGGAGGCGTCCGCAGTCAAAGACCGCGAGATGCCATTCGGTATTTATCTTTTCACCCACTGGAAAGAATATGGCACAAGGCCGGTTTTTATGTGGGTTTCCCCGAGCCCGTAGGCTCGGCCAAAAAAAAACCGCCTTTTGAAGCCGATTAGACGGGTTCAGGCCCTATCCACCTCCCCGGACGAAACCTTGCCCTTCGGCAAAGCCTCGTCCGGGTTCCTCTGCTTACGCAGAGAGTTCGACAGGAAGGCGTCCGCAGTCAAAGACCGCGAGATGCCATTCAGTATTTATCCTTTCACCCACGGAAAAGAATATGGCACAAGGCCGGTTTTATTGTGGGTTTCTCCGAGCCCGTAGGCTCGGCCAAAAAATAGCCTTTTGAAGCCGATTATGCGGGTTCAGGCCCTATCTACCTCCCCGGACGAAACCTTGCCCTTCGGCAAAGCCTCGTCAAGGGTTCCTCTGCTTACGCAGAGTTCGACAGGAAGGCGTCCGCAGTCAAAGACCGCGAGATGCCATTCGGTATTTATCTTTTCACCCACGGAAAGAATATGGCACAAGGCCGGTTTTTTGTGGGTTTCCCCGAGCCCGTAGGCTCGGCCAAAAAAAAAGCCTGCCTTTTGAAGCCGATTAGACGGGTTCAGGCCCTGTCTACCTCCCGGACGAAACCTTGCCCTTCGGCAAAGCCTCGTCCGGGTTCCTCTCTGACGCAGAGAGTTCGACAGGAGGCGTCCGCAGTCAAAGACCGCGAGATGCCATTCGGTATTTATCTTTTCACCCACGGAAAAGAATATGGCACAAGGCCGGTTTTTTTATGTGGGTTTCCCCGAGCCCGTAGGCTCGGCCAAAAAAAATAGGCCTTTTTGAAGCCGATTAGACGGGTTCAGGCCTATCTACCTCCCGGACGAAACCTTGCCCTTCGGCAAAGCCTCGTCCGGGTTCCTCTCTGCTTTACGCAGAGAGTTCGACAGGAGGCGTCCGCAGTCAAAGACCGCGAGATGCCATTCGGTATTTATCTTTTCACCCACGGAAAAGAATATGGCACAAGGCCGGTTTTTTATGTGGGTTTCCCCGAGCCCGTAGGCTCGGCCAAAAAATAGCCTTTTGAAGCCGATTAGACGGGTTCAGGCCCTGCGTCTACCTCCCGGACGAAACTTTGCCCTTCGGCAAAGCCTCGTCAGGTTCCTCTCTGCTAACGCAGAGAGTTCGACAGGAGGCGTCCGCAGTCAAAGACCGCGAGATGCCATTCGGTATTTATCTTTTCACCCACGGAAAAATATGAATATGGCACAAGGCCGGTTTTTTGTGGGGTTTCCCCGAAATTTGCCCTTCGCCCGTAGGCTCGGCCAAAAAAGATGCCATAACCTTTTCACCCACGAAGCCGATTAGACGGGTTCAGGCCCTGTCTACCTCCCCTTTTGGACGAAACCTTGCCCTTCGGCAAAGCCTTCGTCCGGTTCCTCTCTGCTTACGCAGAGAGTTCGACAAGGCGTCCGCAGTCAAAGACCGCGAGATGCCATTCGGTATTTATCTTTTCACCCACGGAAAGAATATGGCACAAGGCCGGTTTTTATGTGGGTTTCCCCGAGCCCGTAGGCTCGGCCAAAAAAATAGCCTTTTGAAGCCGATTAGACGGGTTCAGGCCCTGCCTACCTCCCCGGACGAAACCTTGCCCTTCGGCAAAGCCTCGTCCGGGTTCCTCTCTGCTAACGCAGAGAGTTAGACAGGAGGCGTCCGCAGTCAAAGACCGCGAGATGCCATTCGGTATTTATCTTTTCACCCACTGAAAAAGAATATGGCACAATGCCGGTTTTTATGTGGGTTTCCCCGAGCCCGTAGGCTCGGCCAAAAAAATAGCCTTTTGAAGCCGATTAGACGGGTTCAGGCCCTGTCTACCTCCCGGACGAAACTTTGCCCTTCGGCAAAGCCTCGTCCGGGTTCCTCTGCTAACGCAGAGAGTTCGACAGGAGGCGTCCGCAGTCAAAGACCGCGAGATGCCATTCGGTATTTATCTTTTCACCCACGGAAAAGAATATGGCACAAGGCCGGTTTTATGTGGGTTTCCCCAGCCGTAGGCTCGGCCAAAAAAAAATAGCCTTTTGAAGCCGATTAGACGGGTTCAGGCCTATCTACCTCCCCCGGACGAAACCTTTGCCCTTCGGCAAAGCTTCGTCCGGTTCCTCTCTGCTTACGCAGAGAGTTCGACAGGAGGCGTCCGCAGTCAAAGACCGCGAGATGCCATTCGGTATTTATCTTTTCACCCACGGAAAACAGGAGGCAATCCGCAGTCAAAGAACCCACAGATATGGCACAAGGCCGGTTTTTATGTGGGTTTCCCCGAGCCCGTAGGCTCGGCCAAAAAATAGCCTTTTGAAGCCGATTAGACGGGTTTCAGGCCCTGTCCACCTCCCGGACGAAACTTTGCCCTTCGGCAAAGCCTCGTCCAGGTTCCTCTCTGCTAACGCAGAGAGTTCGACAGAGGCGTCCGCAGTCAAAGACCGCGAGATGCCATTCGGTATTTATCTTTTCACCCACGGAAAAGAATATGGCACAAAGGCCGGTTTTTTATGTGGGTTTCCCCGAGCCCGTAGGCTCGGCCAAAAAAATAGCCTTTTGAAGCCGATTAGACGGGTTCAGGCCCTGTCTACCTCCCGGACGAAACCTTGCCCTTCGGCAAAGCCTCGTCCAGGTTCCTCTGCTTACGCAGAGAGTTCGACAGGAGGCGTCCGCAGTCAAAGACCGCGAGATGCCATTCGGTATTTATCTTTTCACCCACGGAAAAGAATATGGCACAAAGGCCGGTTTTTATGTGGGTTTCCCCGAGCCCGTAGGCTCGGCCAAAAAAAATAGCCTTTGAAGCCGATTAGACGGGTTCAGGCCCTGTCTACCTCCCCGGACGAAACCTTGCCCTTCGGCAAAGCTTCGTCAGGTTCCCTCTTCGCTTACGCAGAGAGTTCGACAGGAAGGCGTCCGCAGTCAAAGACCGCGAGATGCCATTCGGTATTTATCTTTTCACCCACGGAAAAGAATATGGCACAAGGCCGTTTTTTATGTGGGTTTCCCCCGAGCCCGTAGGCTCGGCCAAAAAAATAAAGCCTTTTGAAGCCGATTAGACGGGTTCAGGCCCTTCTGTCCACCTCCCCGGACGAAACTTTGCCCTTCGGCAAAGCCTCGTCAGGTTCCTCTCTCTGCTTACGCAGAGAGTTCGACAGAGGCGTCCGCAGTCAAAGACCGCGAGATGCCATTCGGTATTTATCTTTTCACCCACGGAAAGAATATGGCACAAGGCCGGTTTTTTATGTGGTTTCCCCGAGCCCGTAGGCTCGGCCAAAAAATAGCCTTTTGAAGCCGATTAGACGGGTTCAGGCCCTGTCCACCTCCCGGACGAAACCTTGCCCTTCGGCAAAGCCTCGTCAGGTTCCTCTCTAACGCAGAGAGTTAGACAGGAGGCGTCCGCAGTCAAAGACCGCGAGATGCCATTCGGTATTTATCTTTTCACCCACTGAAAAGAATATGGCACAAGGCCGTTTTTTATGTGGGTTTCCCCGAGCCCGTAGGCTCGGCCAAAAAAATAGCCTTTTGAAGCCGATTAGACGGGTTCAGGCCCTGTCCACCTCCCCGGACGAAACCTTGCCCTTCGGCAAAGCCTCGTCCACCTCCCGGTTCCTCTCGTCTTACGCAGAGAGTTAGACAGGAGGCGTCCGCAGTCAAAGACCGCGAGATGCCATTCTGCCAGACTTGCCACTGCTACTCCTACTTATTATCTATGGGAGAGTCCATTACCAAAGAATAGGTAGTATAACACAGTAACAGTTTCTTCTCTCGCACTTCTCTCTAGGGTAACTCTTTTATGGCTTCTTGCTTTCCAGTTTTGATCTTCAATAATTTAAATGCAACGTTTAATCCCTGTTCTTTTATTGTTCTCGCTCTTTAATAAAGTTTTTCTTTGTCTCATATTCTTTCGCACTCAGTAAACCCTTGCGCCCTAATGGCTCTATTAACTTAAAATGATAAAAAATGTTTGGAATTAATAAACTGTAACCACTTCAAATGTTCCAGTGTACGGATCATTTATAACCAACTTAGTAACGCAGATAAGGAAATTAAACATAGGATTGGCTGCACTATGGGTAGTTTTTTTCCCAAAACCTCAAGATACCGCAGAACCAAAATATTAGCCTATGAACATGACTCATATTCTTAAGTAGTCTTATGAAATCTAGACGAACATATGCATGCTATGCAAGATGTCCAGCTCGTTCAGAATTATCTAAATTATCAACTATTTGCAAACGTTTTCTCAGAACAATGATGAAAAAAATCTCTTAAAAAAATCCTTTATAACAAAAACCACATCACTTGAAGACTTTCAATAACAACGAATAAATTGCGTGACACATGTAACTAACTAAGCGGCTAGATAATGATCGAACACAGATGTTGACTTTCCTTACTAATTTAAACAGACGGTTGGGAAAGAAACTCCTATCAGCACTAGAAAGATTGATAACATTTAATGGATGTCTATTTTCCTGAAAAAGTTTTTTAGATTAATTTTTGTTTAGAAACAGACCAAAAACACTCTGTAAACTTTTGCCTTGATAAATCCCCTCACAGTAATAAACGCGTCGGCTAAGAATAGA
The DNA here is from genome assembly GCA_903632075.3 of Acanthosepion pharaonis. NCBI lineage: Eukaryota > Metazoa > Mollusca > Cephalopoda > Sepiida > Sepiidae > Acanthosepion > Acanthosepion pharaonis. Next base: position 2,719,674 of record CAHIKZ030002290.1, on the reverse strand, counting down.
TTTTTCTCTTGATTTGTTACTCCTTTCGTTTCTTTACAGATACACCCTCTCAGAAAACAATTTACATAAAGGTTTTATAAATGTCATCCTCAGTAACGCTAACTGTTCGCTCAATGAATGTCGAATGTTTCCTTATAAGGAAACGGATACACACGATATTATCCTTATCACGATCCGTCATTAGCAGTACATAATTTATATTGATATTTGTAAAGAAATAAATTAATATTATTTCAGTTATTTATTACTAAAACATGTGCAGTCATTTGCGTCCTTAAATTACAAAAATATGCCATTGAATATTTTTAAGCTCTACTAACGGATCTTCATGGTACAATCGCAAGAAATAGGAAAAAAAAATAATGTAATTATTGTTTTTCAAATGTCATGTTACTTCAGAACGTTGGTAATAATGTCACTACACAAATTTTAAATGTTTATTATCTGTGAATTGCCATGATTCCTGTGTAATGAAGCGGGTGTGCCAGTTCAATGATAACACGGAGCTTTCATATTTAATCTTATATTTCCTTCATATCCTAACTTCGTCAGTTTCTCTCGTCCAGTCTGTGGTGCATAAGCAGCCGCGTTGTGTGCTGTGTGAAAGACCTACTTCAGGGACGGTCGTTTAATATCACTGCGTGTAACACGTATCCTTCATACGCTTGCAAACCGGATGAATATGTGAGTTTACGTAATCCATGATTCAGCGGCTGGCTGTAGCCACAAGTCACCTCCATGGTGCACACGTCTTCTTTGATAGTGCAATGTTTATTTTAGCATTAGCTTATCCTTTAGAAATATAATAGATTCGTTTCTTGTTGCTTCCGCCAGTTTTGAATTTAGTGTAGTCCTACATTTATCTTGTTACACAAGACTAAATAGAAGGGTTAAGTTGATGTTGATGAGTGGGGAGACGAACAGTCTAGCTATTGTTAAATTGAATGTAGCAGACGATAAAGAATACATTTGCTTCAAATCCTAACTTTGTCAGTTTCTCTGGGATAGACGATACACAAACGGACCTATCATCCCGTCTGGAATGATTGAAAGAATCACCTGTCTGGGTGTCGTTTAAATTCACTGCATCCTGGTGAGTTTATGTAACTCAACATTAGGCGGCTGGCTGTAGCCAGGTCACCTCCATGATGCCCCCTGATTCGTTGACGGTCTGCAATATATGTTTGGTATGAGACAGTACTTTATAAATGTAGTAGATTCGTTAGCCAAGTCTAGAGGGAACAGCTTTTTGGTCTTAGTGAATTGTCAAAAGTATTTATACGAAACTAAATATAACAGAATAATTTGTTTAATTGATGTTTACACAGTAAATTTGGGAACAAGGTCAATTATTTTACACGAGTTAATTTAATTCACGACCCGCTCATCCTTATCACTGGCACATTCACCACAAGAACACATCCTTCTTCACCCAATCCAGTATTTACCAAAATGCCACATACTCACAGGGTTCCTACACAAAAACTCCATCATATAAAAAATTAATATTATACAATAAAATACAAAAAATACTGCAAAGAAAATTGGGTCAATGTGTCGGATCAGAATAACTTTCTCGTCAAAGTTTATCTTACAAATTTATATATATATACCATTCATCCGTGTAATTGTCTATCTATGTAAGTACTTCTTCTGCTACCATATCTGATTTGGTTCGACTGCTGTTCACCTCGAGGTTCTTGACATAAACCAAAAAACGATCCGCAATTTAATCGATCCTGATCTGGCATCTCGACTTCAGTCACTTTCTCAACGCCATGCTGTGGCTTCCCTCTGTTTTTTTTTTTTTTTTACAAATATTTTACTGGTAAATGCTCTGAGAAGCCTTTTCCCCTGTTGCTAGAACTACATGAATTTAAGCGTTCTACTAGATTGGCATCTAGGTTCAACCCATTTACTGTTGAAATAGCTGAATGTAACCGCCACTTCAATTACAAAAGTTTATTTTCTCGCACTTCCTGCCCGTGGAACTCTCTTCTGTTTACTTGCTTCCTTGGTAGGTACAATATTTAAATGAAACGTCAATCGCCATATTCTATTTTTTTGAATCTCGTTCATCTTTTGTCCTTTCCACAACCCCCTCTATACTATGTCTTGTATCTTTACTTTCACTTCGTGTAACCCCCTGCGTACTAGTGGCATTTCCGCCTTGATTGGGGCGAGATAATTAAGAAAAAACATGTAAAATGTAAATGTAGCAGACTCCACGAAATTTGAACTCGTTCCGCCGATTTCACATGCCACACCTACCAGCGTTACGTTACCCGCACTTCCTAATTATACATATTTAATTAATCCAAAATTGAGAACAGGAAACAAAAACAATCACGGAATACGCAATGAAAAAAAAAGAAAAAGAAATGAAGACACGATGATTTTCCAAGCGAATTCTCCATCGATTTAAGACAATCTCAGGATCGAAACATTCTCGTATTGATAAAAAAAAGAGAAATGATTTATAAGTCAACACTTATTTATTTAATCATGTAACATCGGATTTACTGCAGGTGTTCAGACAGTTAGCAAAAAAATATCTTTGTAATTGTTTTCAGACACCGAAAATAATAAATTTTTAATTTTGCGCGTTCACTTTAAAAAAAATATTTCACTTCTTTTGTTTCTCAGAAAGGTTGCTTTTCTTTATTCAGTTTCAAATCGACTTGTTAAAGTCGAGCTTATCGCAATACAAATACTTTCATTGTGCCATATATTGAAAAAAAGTTAAACCAAACCAAATAACAGATAATTCTAATTTCATCACCTTCACCAAGTGCGTACAGTCTTAAGATATCCACGAATGTAATTGTCTATCTATGTAAGTGTAAGTGCTTTTTCTTCTTTGCACTTCGACGTGATGTAATAGTTAGCAGGGTGGTTTTGCTTGAGTAGTGAAGTTAATCCATACTGTGTGCTCTATAATTTCCTCTTTGTGTCACATCTAAGCTACGTTTAGTAACTCACTGTAAGTCCATCTTGTAACCCTGCGGTAGCACCTCTCACATTACTCCAAAGGAGCATCAGTGGAATGTCGTCGCCAACACGATGTTGTTTGCTGGAACTGGGGATTTTTTGGCCTTAGCCCATGTGCGCGTGCTGGGGCTTACCACTTTAAACTGAAGGACGAGTAAATATCAAGTGCTTCTTCTAAAACTGCGACAGCAACATCCTCATTGCACCAAAGAGAGGGGTCGTATGTGGAATAACGACGCCAGCGCGACCTTGGTTTCGGGGACTCGGCTATTTTTGGTCTTCCCTCATGTGCACGCACTTGGGCTCCCCACTTTAAACCTGCCTTGTGCCATATTCCACCACCGTTGATGGACGAGTAAATATCAAGTGCTTCTTCTTCGTGACCTGTCCTGCTACGATGGAGAAGATCATGGCTCTCCAAAACTTCCTATCTTTTTTCGCTTTTAGCAAGCTTTATCTTTTCCAACCAATTTACACCAGTTAGTTAGGTAAGTTCCTCATTTTGTGTCCAATAAATTTCAACTTTTTTTTTGATTCTAAGTGTAAATGCCATTTCTGTTTCCATTTTTATCAAAACTTCCTCGTTGTTCCCATGCTCCCTTCGTAGTATTTGACAGAGAGAGAGAGAGAGAGAGAGAGAGAGAGGTAGAGGTGGATTTAGTAATCAACAGTGCTAAAGAATTAGGAAGAAGGTGCTAATTACTTGGGTAGAAGGGATTCCGGAGTAATTTTTTTTTCTTGTTTTTTTCTTTTTTCTTAATAATTGTTTCTGGGGCTGAGTTATTAGTTAATTACATGTAATAATTCCAAAGTGATTAAGAGACGGATTCGTTAAAATAAAGTTTGTGATAAATGGCAAATTGGATTTTTGGGTGGTCTGAATAGCGGAATTCAACCAGACGGGGTAAGTGGTTTTGGCAAAATTTAAGTATACGTTGTCCGCGGAAGATTCAGCAGGAGGTCCGAATCCGATTTTAGTACCTCTTGAAAACTGGTTGCCCGCGGAAATCCGGAGATTAGGCGGAAACACATGGTGGTCCAGGCGATTTGCATATTAAAATTCGGGGGCGGTGCCTAAAGATGGTTTAGCTCCGCCTCTCTCTATACAAGCTGCCCGCACGCTTGAGTTAGTCAGATGAGTTCGGAGTTCGGAGATCAGAATGCGGAAGAGGCGGCTTGTTGGAATTTGCTGGTCTGGGCTGTTGGTTGTCCTGTGTCAAGAAGACCAATCCGAACCAAATAGGGCTCTTTGTACAGGAACAGGAGTTGCTTTTTTTTTTCATGTGTTTGCGGCTACGACAAGAAACTTTTGCTGCATGAATAGTGATTTCCTTTCAGCAAAATACCCAGCCATTTCCTCCCCTTCCGACCGGGTCGTTCTGGGGGAGATCGATACACTGCTGTTCGGATCAAGAATTCACAACGTGGCGAATAGTGGTGGTTACTTCAGTTCACCGGAGGAAGATCGGGTGGATTTCTTTTTCGGCCAGAACCACCGGGGAGACAGGATAGAACTTCAACAAGCAGGGTTATTACGTTAGAGTATCCCAGCATCCATCAGTCGAACCACATTTTGTTTGTGTCAAGTCTTTTCATCATCTGTGAATAGATTGTACTTTATTTACTGCCATAAAGAAGGAGATGTCAATATTTATGTATATGAATATATCGTATGGTTTGAGCACATCGAACTAAGAGTGAATTCAACGGTCACTGTGTGCTCCATAATTGCGACCTTGTGTCACATCTAAGCTACGATTAGTTATTCTGTATACGATGTCTTCTTGGGCACTTCGACGTGGTATAACAGCTAGCTTGTTACGCTATATCAGTTACACCTGAGTAGTGAGTTCTTTCCACACTGTGGGATCTTGGGGACTTGTACCGTATCTAAGCTACGTTTAATAAAAAAAAGAAACTTGGAGCTGGTTAATAAACCTCTAAGTGCTTCATACTTGCTGCCTTGTGACACGTATAAGCTATGCTTTGTATATCAGTAGGACCCTTCTACTTGATTTAAAGGTTAACTACTTCGTTTCGCTAAACCAATTATGACGATCATATCAAAACAAAGGTCCTCGTCTAATCAGGGAAGTTAAAAAACGTCGAGCTTGTTCAGTACATGGATCCTTGACTCATTGGAAATTCCAGGGGTTGTACGCTTGGGGTATATTCGGGTGATGTAATGGCGAGCATCTCGGAACTAGAATTCAGAGAGGTGGGATCAAATTCTGTTATATTAACTTACAAGTATATATATTTGGGAAAAGCATGAACCCAGAAAGCTGTGAATTATATATTAGGACTTTTAGTTGGAAATCATTGCTATAGCGAAACTTTTTTTTTTCCAAATGCTTTTAAGCTGCCCTGAGTCACGGAAGAGAAAGACACAGCAAACTACCTGAGAATGCTATCGAGAATCATGAGAGTGGCCATTCTGCTGTTGGCAGAGAATGTGTCCTATGAGAATTTCAATTATCACTGGGTGATATTGCGGGCTTATGTCATATCTTCACCAGATTTTTTTCTTGGTGTACATCCATGGGGAGCTTAAAAAGAGGCTCTAAGAATTTGTCACCCTGAAATTAATCATGAAGAAGAGAAATACATTGAAAATATTTTTAATCTCCTCTAAGACTTTAATTATGCCATATTCAATGGGAAATAGAAATGTCGTCAAATCTTAAAAATTAAAAGAATGAACGATAAAAAAGTAACGAAACGAGATACATTTCCCTACTTACCAATTCTATTACACACACACACATACACAGAGACACACACACACACACACACACATATATATATATATATATATATATATATATGTATATGAAAATATATATATATATATATATAGGTAAAAAAATTGTTAGAAAGATTCTGTACAAAATCTTATTGTATAAACTAAAATGAAGTTTGGAAAAAAAGGCACTTAATACCTAATACAATGATATTTATTTATTTATAATATATGAATTTTTAAAGAGAAGAATTAAAACTTTGTTACTTAAAACTGGATTTTCAGTGTTTTTATTTTTTTTTAAACTTCTTTACTTTAACAGGTTTCGATTAGCGTTTAAAAAAGTTTTTAACTGTTTCTATCTTGTTGATGGTTATGTTTTGTCCAAATTAAAAAAAAAAAATAAAATAAAATCAAGGGGCATAACTGGCTATATGTATGGTCTACGGTAAGGGTAATTTGGTAGAATCTATTTATGCAATGAATTAAGTATGGGTTTGAACTTGTTAATGAAAAATGTTCCTTTCTTATATATATATATATATATATATATATATATATATACAAGCGCTTAAAAGATTGCGTTTAAGCATGAAACAGACTGTAACCGCTGGGTGTTGAATTCAATGTCCACTTTTATATTTACATACGTTCTATTTCTGATATTGAGTACCTGAGCCCATACATATAGCATACCTTACAAATATATATTTTAACACACACACACATATAGATAGATAGATAGATAGATAGATAGATAGATAGATAGATAGATAGATAGATAGATCGTCGTTGAGTGCACATCGACATTTCCTTTTGTGTTAAATGAGCCCTATGTTCGGCACGGTGGAGTAATGGTTAGTAGCTGGGACTGAGTAATCGGAGAGCAGTCGTTCCATTACATTCAATTACGTGCTAATACCTTGGGATGCTTCCTTTTCTTCTCCCCCACCCCCAGCTATGGGTAAGTAGCAGGACAAACTGAGTTCTACAGCCATGTATAGCAACCGGTCTAGGAGAAGGAAAAACATCATTTCTGCTGCGGTACATTTGGTGTCTCTATGACCCTACGGGTCACAGGATAATACAGTATATATATATACACTCACACACACACACACACACATATATATATATAAATTTTGAATTTGAAACGCTGTAGTGTAAAACGAACAGCGAAAAAATAATTTGAATTTACGGAGCTATTTTATATACATTCACAAATATTTTAACTCCCTGAAAATGATCTCAGATGAGATTGAAAGTACTTGTGAAAATAAAACTAATCTGAAAGAATTTTTTTTTTTCGTGATCAGTTTTCTATTGCCACCAACAAATTAATTCGTGGACTTGAAAGTATTACAACTAAACATACGTCAAAATTATTTAATCAAATCTGTTGAATCAAAATATGCTGCTGAACACAACACACACACACACACACATATATATATATATATATATATATATTTTATGATAGATGTGAGTTTGTGACCCTGGGTTTCACGCTTTAGCGATCGTCAGACAAACTGATTACTGTTTTAAAAAATTTGGGTTTATGTAGATTGCGTGTATTGGTGTTATTGTGAAGTGGTGGGGAGATTTCGTCGTTTTGTCATTCATCGTACTAACGCAAACATCGATGTATGCAGACACATATACATACATACTTGGTCGTCCGTCGGGACTCATAATATATAAAAACATATGTAGACAGTTTCGGCTATGACACATGTATGTATACGGGTGGTGTTATGTCTATACATACGCATTTGTATGTTGAAAATGTTGAAATTTAAACATTGGAAGTGTGGCGGAAATGTCTCGTTATTGTCTCGTGAATGTATCCATGTCATATTATGAAATTTTTTTTTTTTTTTTTTTTTTTTTTTTTCCGTAGAAAAAATATTTGAAAAATATTTTCTCGCATGTATGTATATATGTGTGGTGGGGTTTGTGTAAAATTATGATAGGTAAAAATTATTATTAAATTATTTATATTTATTTTTAAATTTTTGAAAAAAATGGGGTTTATTTGTTATATTTTAAAGCTGGTTATTTGTTTGTTTTTTGGTGACTGTGTATATGTAACAGGTAAAAAATTGTAATCCTTATTGTTTAATTTATATGGTGATGTTTAATAACGGGTTTATATGATATGATGTGATAGTAATGTTTCAAAAGATTGGAACAATGCTATTTAGGTTTTAGCTAATAGTTATTGTAAACTGGAAGAAATTGCAGATTGGTAGAAATGATTAGTAACGGTGGTGGGAGAATGATAAAACCATGAATGTAGTTATAGTGGTGGTAGCTTGAACTAAAAAGTGGTTGTTGGTGTTTTATTTTGTTTTATTTTGTTATATGTATTAATTTATTTTGGTATAAATCCTGATAATTCTATGTAAAATTATGGTAATGAAGATTGCTATAATTTTAATTACAAAATTATTATTATTATATTAAAGCTGCCTGGTAATAGGTGTTTGTTCTCATGGTTACATATGGAAATTATATCTGATCATATTGTTTTAAAGTATTAGATATGCTGGGGGTAATAAAAGATTGTAGTGGATTATATGTTAATAGTGGGTGTGATGTGTGTTTTAAGTGATGGTGCTGTGTGTAGGTGGTAATGATAATATTGATAGTTAATAGATATTGTAAGGTGGTAAAAGTGATTACTAATGGTGGTTTAATTATAATAATGATAGGTGCAATTATTTTGATGGTATCTTGAAATTAAATTGTGATTGTTGGTGGTTTGTCTGTTTTATCCGTTTGGTATGAATTCGGATAATAGATACTTGTTCTCATGCCTACATTTGGAGATTATCTCTGATTTTTGTTTTTGTAAGTTCTTTTGCGGTTTGTGTGATATTATTGCTACTTTTTCGTGTAGGCAAAGTAGGCATTTTTTCGTAATGTTGTTGTAGGCAGGGGCTTTTTCAATATTTCCCAACTTATTGTTGGTGTGATGTTTTTGTCTTTTGCTGCCATATGTATGTAGAAAGTGTTGTGCTGTTCAGATATTTCCTGTTGTTGAATGAAAGGTTGTGATTGTTATTCCTCATCTTGAATGGACCTTCATGGCATGTATATAGTGTTGTTGTTTGTACTTATATTGTGTTCGTAATTTGCTCATAATTTCCTGGAGGACATGTTGCTCTGTTTCTGCAGTTATATATATTATAGAGAGAGAGAGAGATTGTCTAGTTCAACTGAAAGCTCGCTGAAACGCTTTAGTTTCTTTTCTAGAAATATTTTAATAAGAATAAGTAATCTCTTATTGAAACTTTCGACGTTTCTGTTCTGATTGGGTTTCAATAGTCTAAATTTAAAAATAAAACTTTGTTTATAATAATTTAGTAGACTTTGTGAAGGAAAATAGTAATGGAAAGAAATTTGAATAAATTTTCTTCAAAATCTGTTGCCCTCTCCCAGACATCAAACACCTCAAAGAAAGTATATCTTCAGAAACTTTGTCTTAAAAACTGCCTGATATTGCTACCCATGTGCATTTATTACTAGACAGTAGCATTCTCGGGATTACAAGACAAGTTATAATGAAAGAAATTGCAAAAAACAATGCATAAGGTAAAATAAAATCGAACTAAACCCTCTATATATGAAGAATTTCTCTTTCCACAAATTATATTATGAAGGACAATGAATTCAGTTTATTTATATTCAACTTCGAACATTTGCGCTGGTCGAAGTGCCAATCAATCTGTTTTTAATCAATCATCTTGACTAATCTTTCGTTTACAAAATACTAAATAATTTTCGAATATTTCTACTTCAAATATATTGTTTTTCTATTGATTTATTGATTCATTATGAGTGTCTCTGGAATAACTTGTATAATCAAAAATAATATTTAAAAAAATAACATAATCTTCCCGGTAATAATAAGAATTCTTTATCATCATTTTCTGCCGTCTGGAGTATGTGTCTTTGTTTTTTTTTTTTTTTATTTTTTTTTTTATGTCAATTTCAAGTCACGATTAATATGTTGCTGTTTGTTGCCTGACTTAGACATTATTAAGAATGAAGTAATTCTAAAATAAATATTTTATGCTTCCTAAAGATTTAAATACTGTTGGTAGTTCAAGTTTTACAAGTATCGAATCGTAAAGACAATGTATTATTAATATTGTTTTCATACTGATCATTTAGATAAATATGACAAAGTGGAAAAGGTTTTGTGACGCGTGTCATCCGTTAGGATTTGATCGAACTGAAACGAATCACAAAACATTTTCCAGTTTGTCATACTTTCCTAAATACTGATTGTTGTTATATAAAATTATACAAGCATTTTATATCGTTATATCATATTGACCATTCAAAATACTAGTCTCGTTAATTATTACGAATATTTGTTCAAACTTCTCGCAAGTAGAACTTTCTTCCAGTCGACTCGAATTTTCAGAAATGTTAATGCAATGTCAAGTGTTTTATTCTGTCTTCTTAATTCCTGTCCTTTTATTATTAGCAATATCAGTGTCAGCCGATATCTTGTTAAAAGAAAAAAAAACATCTGAAAGTTGTTACAGAAATTCTTTCGACAGTTATTGTCTGGACGATTATTAGCTAAATAAAGTGGATCTCACAAGAACCATGTCAAACGAACTTGACAAAGAGAGTCACTAAGTGAATCCAGACCCTGGAGACTAAATGAATGACTTTTTTAGATGAAAGACGACTGGACAAAGAAAGTTTGTCTTCTGTTGGAGAGTGGTCAGTAACTTAAAACAGATGACTGCTTGCCGCGACGCAGACATGAACGCACACGTTCGCCATTTCCTCCACCTCACAGCGATCTCGCTTGTCTACAGCAGAGTGTTGGTTACAACCAGAATAAAATTTGCCTTGTGCTACACCTTCGCCTTATGATTTATATTTCTTGGGTAACGAACTAGCCAAAGATATTTTAAAGCCACAAGTGTTTGACTTGTATAAGCCGTACCTTGATAACTAACCTAGTGTTTGGTCTGAGCTGTAACGTTACATATGTCCCTATTATTTTTTTCCTTTTTCTGATATTTTCTCACACTAAGTAACCCCTTATGAGTTAGTGGTTTTAATGATTTTCTTCGGGTTAAGTGATTTAAAAATATTCATTTATACATTCTAGCATCGATTATTTGAATCGATTTTAAAACTTGTTTTTCGCGTAATTAAAATCTATTATTTTATTATTAATATTGACTAACCGAATAATTATTTCTACCAATGGCAGGATTTATTTCTTCCAACAAATTATTCTTCTCTTGCCTACACAGATTTCTTAGTTTTCTTTCTTTGTAGGAATGAGAAAATATTTTTTTCCGTTCAGTTTTTTTTTCCAATTCAAGTATATTTTTGACTTAGTATTTCTTGTTATCTTGACAATATGTTATTGTTATTACATTATCTTGACTATATTTTATTGTTATTTTATCATTTCTCTTATTTCGGACTGGAATACCTTACTTTCTTCTGCTTCAGCAAATCTTGTATACTCACCCTTGCCCTGTAGTGTCATGATAAGTAATAAATCAAATATAATAAAAATATCTCTTAAATTCTCTGAAAATTATCCCCTACTTTTATCGCCTTAACACTTCCTTAATATTATACACCAATTTTCAAACATAACCACATTAACATACCCACAATCCGCAGTCATGGATTACCAGCCGGTCAATACTAGCCGGCAATATGTAACCAGTCCTGCATTGTACCAATTAATAGTCGTCAAACGCGTGCTTATAGGATTATTCTCAAATAACTTATCCCAAGAACAAACAAAATAGTCCACGTCGACAGAGATCTTATAGCAGCTTATTTAGCAGTGATTCACTTTTACCATATTATACAAAGCCGCTACGTAGTATTGTTCACTTACCACAAACCACTATGCAGAATTTTCCACAGCCCAAACAGATCGTCAGCACCGAGAACTATTATTACACACATAATACACTGCTGATATCGCATACAAAGATGCTAACCCAAATATTGTATTGGGCTGTATAATTAGCCCGGCATTAGCTGTTCAGATAGAGTCATGCGGTTTAACGGATATAGTGGCAACTCTGACAAAAGACTAAGTAATTAAATCCTGATCGAACATGAAAGAACGTGCCGTGGCTTTAGATATCTCCAAAACGTTTGATAGGGTTTGTCATGCCGACCTTCTTCGCAAGCTTCAGGCTTATGGTATTTCAGGTCGATTGTTTGACTTGATACAATAGTTCCTGTCAAACCGTGGATTGAAGGTCGTTCTCAACGGATTCTCTTCCATCTCCTATCCCACGAACGTAGGTGTTAGCCAAGGCGCTATCCTAGGCCTTACTCTGTTCCATATCTTCATTAACGATCTTCCTGACGTCATAGGCTCCCAAGTCGGCATCTACGCGGACGTCACTATTATTTATTCCTGCCTCAAAAATAAATCTAGTGTCGCTGGCAAAACTAAACTGGACGTTTATCTCGAAAAGGACCTCCAATTGTTTGCGGACTGGGGCAGGAATTGGCTGGTTAACTTTAATGCCTCAAAAACAAAACTGCTCTCTATTACTCATCACAGAGAAACACCCCCCCCCATTAGAATCTCTGACGCTCAACTCCACGAGAGCGCCTTTTTGCGATTGCTCGGTCTCACATTGTCTGCTGACCTGAGATGGAACAACTACATAGCTTCGTCAATAGCTTCGTCCACCGCAAGGAAAGTTGACTCCCTGTGCCGCGCCAGGAAATTTTTCTTGCCGGAGTCAATCCTTCAAATCTACAAATCAACCATTCGCCCTTGCATGGAGTATTGCTGTCATATATGGTCTGGAGCCCCTTCTGTTTGTCATAAGGTCATTGATAAAATCCGGAGATGGATATGCAATGCAATTGGCCCTGATCTCGTCTGCAATCGCTCTCTCACAGACGTGCCGTCGCTTCCCTCTGTCTTTTTTTTTTTTTACAAATACTTTCACGGTAACTTCTCCGATGAGCTGCTTTCACTGGTTCCCAAACTTCATGAATTTATGCGTTCAACTTGGCTGACATCTCGCTCTCACCCTTTCATTGTCGAAACTGCTAAATATAGCCGTCTCTTCTACTCCAATAGCTTCATGTCTCGCACTTCTCGCCTGTGGAACTCCCTCCCCTCTTCCTCTTTCCCTGATAGCTACAATCTCTACCTATTCAAATGTAACGTCAATCGACGTCTCCAGTTGCCTTGATCTATCCACTATCCTTCTCTTCATTCTTTCCTTTATCACTCCTATTTGCTCTCGCTTCAACTCTCTGTAATCCCTTGCGTGCTAGTGGCTTCCCGCCTTGCTTGGACTGATACGCTTAAAAAAAATTTCGTTTCCTAAATCATTCTTCCCAAAGCTTTTGCGCAAATCTAATTTTGACAGTTTGCATCCATTAACTGACACTGGAAGAGGATCATTTATACCAGTGATTCTCAATATGGATGAATATGGACGCTGTGGTTCCATGTAACATTAATGGGTATCTACAAAAAAAATTAGCATGTTGGTAGTGGGGGTCACGATAATACTTTATTCGTCCATAAAGCAATTTCACTTCGGACTAAGAATTTGAATTTCTATAGTAATCTATGCTATATAGAAATACTAGAAATAGAAAAACAACACTAAAATTAGCAGAAAACGAGAACTTTTGATGCAAGTTAGCGTCCCTTTTACTCTCTCAGATGTTTTCTTTGTAAAATTTTAAAATTATTTATTATGAGTTATTTTATTAGTGTACCTAAATGTTCCATGAGAGTTTAGTTATTAAATACAATCTTTATTCATAGGTCAGTTTGCTTCTTTATTTTTTTAATCATTTCACCCCAAGCAAGGTAGTAAAATCACTAAGACGCAAGGGGGTTACTGAGTGGGAAAAATATAAGAAAAAGAAAAAACATTATTATTATGGAGAGAGAACAATGAAAGAATACTAATTAAGTAAACAGAAGATAACGATTGACAATGCATTTAATTTTTTTTCTTGTATTCAATATATCCTGTCAAGGTCAAACTTTCCAAGTACTCTTTCTTCATTTTGACCTCTAGATATCTCAGCTGTCTCTTACTGATGTTAAGTATAAGTGTCCTTTTTGTTTCCCTTTCTCTAAAACTTCATCATTGCTCACATGTTCGGTCCATGGTTTATTATCGTTCAATTAGTTTTACATCAAAATAAAGTATATACATTTAATATTGCTATAATACAATTCCAACACTCATTTATTGGTAAAAGAAAATAAGCTTTGCTTTCAACGAATGGTTATGGGAGTCCAGTAAAATAATTTAAATTAAAAGTGGTCTATGTATATAAAAAAAAAATTTTAGAACCACTGATCCTCACGGTTGATGAAGTCCAGATATTTCTGAGCAATTATAGAAAATCCATAAACAAATTTATGTAGCATATACAGTATGTCATCAGTCAAATACACACACACACTCACACACACACATATATATATATATATATATATATATATATATATATATATATATATATATATATATATACAGTAGCGTCCAAAACTAAGGGACAAAATTTCAAAACCTAATATTTGTTAGAAATAACAACTGTGAAAAGCTGAAATTTTGACAACTGGTAGTCGTTATCATCCATAATAACATACTAAAATTTGAATCATTTGCAAAGGATAGACAAAGAATTATAACAATTATTTATTTATTTTCAAAATAGGATCGTCCAAAAGTAAGGGACAAAATTGAGAAAAACAATGTAAACAGTATGCTATATTCAAATTTTTGATTTCCTCTAAAGAATAAGTCTTACTTAGTCATTTGTAAACGTTGCATCAGCCGGCACCATGGCGAAAACGCCAAAAAACTTGATTACTCTGTGAGACAAGCTATTGTGAAGCTGCACAAGGAAAAAGCACACCATTAGAGAGATTTCAGAGAAAGTGAAACGTTCCAAGAGTGTTGTAGGCAGGGTTGTTAAATCCTACAATGATACTGGCAAAATAGTGCTTTTAAAACCGGCAGACCCTGCAAAACTTCGGCAAGAGAAGATCGAATAATGCAGCGTATGTCATTAAAGGACCGTTTTAAGTCTTGCACAGCAATTAAAAGGGTTATGAATAGTACCTCATGTGTTAATGTGTCAAGACAGACTGTTTGTAGACGACTGCAAGAAATAGGGCTGTTTAATCGAACCCCAGGGAAGAAACCACTTGTTAGTTCGAAGAATAAGAAGATTAGAGTTTGCAAACAGGTATGTAATTTGGACATATGAAAATTGGGCAAAAGTATTTTTCAGTGATGAAAGCAAGTTTAATTTATTTGGAAATGATGTAAAAAACAATGTAAAGAGACGTATTGGTGAAAGATTAAGGGCAAAGTGTAATAAGAAAACTGTCAAGTTTGGGGGCGGAAGGTACAACGCCTCTTGTCCGGTTACAAACTCGTGTAAACGCGCAGATCTATAAAAACATTGTTCAAGATCATGTTGTGCCAATCATACAGAATTCAGGTTTCGATAGGGCTAACTTTATGCAAGATAATGCCCCATGTCACAAGGCAAAGGTGGTAATGAGTTGCCTTAGCGAGCAAGATTTGGAAATTATGGATTGGCCACCGCAAAGTCCTGACTTAAATCCAATAGAAAATCTTTGGAAGACCTTAGGAGTGAAAGTTATGGAAAGAAATCTCACTAACACGGAGGATTTGTGGGTAAAGCTTCAAGAAGAATGGTCTAAAATTAGTATCGAGGATTGTCAAGAACTGATTCGTTCTTGTAGTCGAAGATGTGCAGCTGTCATTGAGAGCAAGGGCTCATTTACTAAATATTGATTGTACATGTATTTTTATTTTTTTTTGCCGTTTGCATTGTTTTTCCTCAATTTTGTCCCTTACTTTTTGTACGTTCCAAATTTGAAAATAAATAAATAATTGTTATAATTCTTTTCTATCCTTTTGCAAATGATTCAAATTTTAGTATGTTATTATGGATGATAACGACTACCAGTTGTCAAAATTTCAGCTTTTCACAGTTGTTATTTCTAACAAATATTAGGTTTTAAAATGTTGTCCCTTAGTTTTGGACGCTACTGTATATAAATAAAAGGCAGGAGTAATGGATAGCAGCTCGGCTTGGATTGAGGAATCGCAGAGCCGAGTTCGAATGCCAGTCCAATCGATTACATTCACTTACGTGCTAATACCCTTGGGAAAGATATGAACCCTGTTCCTCTCCCCCAGCTATGGGCAAAATAGCAGGACAGACTGAGTTCTATAGCCTTGGATGCCAACTGGTCTAGGAGAAGGACAACTCTGAATTCAAAACCTAGTCCCTTTGAAGCTTTCACCACTATAATCAAATCTCGTGTGCCGTTGTCGGGCTGTCGGTTTCCTGGAATCTGATCTGCTTGACCCTCATACGTCGAATTCGACGGAAGAGTCGACTATATATATACAGTATGTCATCAGTCAATATATATATATATATATATATATATATATATATATATATATATCCCATACAAAATTGAATTTCCGTTTAACCCTTATCGAACAGTGAATATTGATATTGTCGTGCCACTTCCTCCAATATGTAATATCTCAGAGCCTTATCTAAGTTCCTAGAGATATCTCCTAACATGTATTCATCGTGCAACACGTTGGATAGAAGTGCAGCTACTAATCGGAACGAGCCTAGCGTCAATAGCAAAAATATTTGTGCTTACAGAGATTGTCCAATTTGAATTTTCAAAATATATATTCATCGAAAGAAGACAAATTTCAAGGGAATTATTTCTAGAATTTTATAGATTGAGAACAACGTTGTTATGACACCGGATGTAATTGCTTAAAAATAAAACTCACAGAAAAGTGAAAAGGCCCATAATAGACCGTAAAGCGCCACGGTTAAAAGTAATACCAACTGTTCTCCTTGACAGACACACCCAATTTCCCTCCACTTTACAATAGACACTGAAGTGTCAGTACTAATTCAAAAGTCCTGTCTGACATTTGCAGTTAATTTTCATGGATATATTTGAAATTCCCGAAGAATTTGAAAAATAAGCATAAAAAGAACTATATGATCATAATTTCCAACAAACTATGGATGGAATGATTATACTGATTTCCTGATGAAATTTATTATATAACTTTTTATACACGAGAGTTTCCGGTGTAAACGAGATTCCATTTTGCGTAATGAATCATTAGTCTAAAAAATGAACTTGGAATCACTTGTCAGCAATTGTGGTTTTCGATTCGTGCTGAATTTCTACTTGAAAATATGAAATCGGTGAAGTGAAAAGAGAGAAAATATTAAAAATATAATTATAATTTTTTGCAAAACTTGCACGAATATATATATATATATATATATATATATATATATATATATATATATATATATATATATATATATATATATATATATGCATATACATAGATATAGGCATTTATATGTACATATATATATATATATATATATATATATATATATATATATATGTATATGTATATACATTCATGTTAAAATTTCAAAAATTTACTTCTATATATTCATAACCACAGCTATATATACACACACACAGACATACGCCTGTGTGTTGGTGCAAAACACTAATGTGTTCTTGAAAGTTTTTGGTATGAGCAATAAAACTTTCCCCAAAATTAATTATTTGTTTCCAAAAATGTTCATCCTTAGTTAAAATTGATTATATATATATATATATATATATATATATATATATATATATATATATATGTTGTATCAAAAATAATCTGACAAAATTTGGGGCGGGTTTCTATGGGTTTGTATATTTTTCATTTTTAAATATAAATTAACGAAAGTATTATAAAAGAAGGATTTCTAACCATACAGGCAATTATACATACACATATTTTCACAAAAATTACGTCACAAACTTTGTCATATTCTTCTAAATACTGTCTGTTGCTATATTATACAAATTATATATCGTCATATCATATATCATTATCGTTACATCATATACATATGTGTGTGTGTGCGCGCGCGATAGATAAATTGTCGTCTAAGTTACGCAAAAATGAAAATAACATTGATTCTTCATTTTAATAGATATATTTTCCCAATATTACACAAAATACCTTGAGGTAATCAAAAGTAGATTTATTCGATAAAATCGCCATTGCCTTCAACCGCAGCCTACAGACGACTTCTGGATCTCGTGCAGATCTTCTGGACTCTCTGTTTGTTTAAGTTGGTCAATGCCGTCATAATCCTTGCATTTAGTTCATCTTTGGTGTTACAAAGAGTTTTGTTGATCTCTCGCTCAACTGCGCCTGACATATAATAATCAAGGAGGTTGCAGTCTGGGAAGTTTGGTGACCAGATATAAGAAGTATATGGTCGCAGAAATAGTTTGACAACCATGACTGTTGTCCTGCTTGTCCGCCATGGTGCCAGACATAGGTTTTTCCGCCCTGTTGAACCAGAACAGCACTACCTCGTCAAGGCAGATTTGGAGGCATCGGTGTTGAGTCTGAGGTCCTCACCAACAAATTGGCGTGTTTTTTTTTTTCAGAATGACCAAAGTAAGTTTTCCGAGCTGCCGTACCTACATAATCATCATTAGACTCATCCAAATCTGCCCAAATCCTCGGCACTGTCAACAGATTGAGGCCCAGACACTCTAAAATATTCATATTGGAGCTTTAGGCACGAATGTCAAGCAGGACATCATGCCGTTTTCAAATTTCTGGCGGAGTATATTGCATCATCATGATCTTTTTCTCACAGATGATTCCCAAATGTTCATATTATACTTTACAGCCGATAAAATCAAAAACAAAGTTAAATTAAAAAATAACCTTGTGTGTATATATATATATATATATATAGATAGATAGATAGATAGATAGATAGATAGATAGATTATGACATTGTTAAGCAATTGAATGAAAAATATTTACATTTCTGTGCTACACAGAATTGTATCACACATACACACACACACATATATATACATCGAGAGAGAGAGACAGAGAGAGTTTATATAAATTATGTCTACAACTTCTGCTGTTTATTCTTTACATTAAAGTATATTGCCATCAATAGAATTCTTTTCATGTTAAAAAAATATTAGTAACGTCATTAATTATATTTAGATTGTTTATTTTTTTTTTTATTCACTTCGTTTGTCATTTTAGATCGATGTTACAAGTGCTTATTATTAATCCTAGACTTTTCAAGAGGAATTGCTATGGGTATCCTGAGTCATCGGAACCAAATCAGACAGTCCGGTTCAACAGCATGAATAAATGTCCCTGTCTGTATTTTCGGTGGCCAAACCTGAAGCCACATTATGCATTAGTCTTACCATAGTGACAATAGTGATAAAAACAAAAAAATATTCTCATCACAAATGCAATGAATAGAAAAACGTGTAAACCAGCAAAAAAATGAATCAGTCATGCGTCGTACACATGGTTCTTATGACTACCGGAGGCTTTTGATACATGACTGACGAGCCAGATTTTTTCCCGCATTTCTTTCTGCGGTAAAGCAGTTGAACCCGGTCTGTCGTGCTATTTACCCATAACTGGAGGAGGAGAAGAGGATTCATACCTTTCCCAAGGGTATTAGCACGTAAGTGAATGTAATGGATCTGAATGAAATTCGAACTCGGCTCTCCGACTTTTCAATCCGAGCCACTATCCATTACTCCTTAAGCTTTCTTTCTCCAATATTTGTAGTATTCCTTCGAATTTCTTTCGTATATAATCTTTTCCCTTGAAACATTCTCCAGATATGTTTTCACCTAATTTATATTCTTTTGTTGCTTTTCTCTGAGCTTCCTGTTTGTCGAAAATATTCTACGATAAATATGCATGTCCTTAGAGTTTACAAGCTCGTATATTCGGAAAAATTTCTCGACTGTAAGTCCCCGGTTGATTCTTTCATGTCCTTTCCACTTTCCTTATTGCACTCGTTTTTACTTAATTGCTGTCCTTTTTCTCAGGACTGCAATTTATTAAACAAAATTTCTGATAATACAGAAATCTCTCTCTCTCTCTCTATCTCTTTCTCTCTCTCTCTCTCTCTCTCTCTCTCTCTCTCTCTCTCTGAGAACATTTGATTTGATAGTGGATTTCCCTTCTTCTTTCCCTAACAAATCTGATTATCATTCTTCTGTTGTTTCTTGTTAAATCGTTTCACCCAGAGCAACTCGAGAATGCCACTGGGATGCATGGGGTTTCAGGGAGGGAAGGTGAAAGAGAATGAGAAGATTTATAATTTAGGAGGAGTGAGGAAAAAACAACCCTCCCCTACAAAAAAAAACAAAAAAAAACAGGGTTCAGGAATACAAAGATTGCGATTGAAGTTTATTTAATTTTTTTTAAAAATTGTAGTTAAAAGTCAAGCAAGAAACCTGTTATAGTGGAACAGACCTATTCTATAGTTAATAGACTCTCCCACCTATAATAAGTAGGAGTAGTAAGAGTAACGAGTGAGTCGCTCAGTGAGTCTGTCTGAGTTCAGTCTGAAGTCGGACGACCGGCTGATCGGTTGAACTCTCCACGGAGTCTCGTTCGGGGAGGTAAATCGACCCTGAACCCGTTTATACGGGTTCAATGGACATATTTTTGGCCGAACCCACGGGCTCGGAGATCCCACGTTAAGCCGGCCTTGTGCCACATGGTACCCTCGTGGGGGGAGGGGGTGACTAAATACCGTCGCTCAGTGAGTCTGTCTGAGTTCAGTTTGAAGTCGGACGACCGGCTGACCGGTTGAACTCACTGTCTTCGGGCGAGGAGGAACCCGAAGGAGGCTACGCTGAAGGCCGGATTCTCTCTTGGGGAGGTAAACCGACCCTGAACCCGTTTATACGGGTTAAATGGGCATATTTTTGGCCGAGCCCACGAGCTCGGAGATCCCACGTTAAACCGGCCTTGTGCCACATGATGCCCACGTGGGGGGGGGATTAAATCAGTGAGTTGGTCAGTCAGTCGTTGCCGGACGACCGTTAGTCGGATACTAAAGTATCAGCGACCACAACTAGATTACTCTGCGTTATACCTATTATATCAAGTTCCTAACGTTTTGTAAGTTGAACCTATTTTAGGATCGACTTAGTACAAATACAAGCCTCCACTGTGAAATCACTCCATAACAAAACCAAAATAAAGTTCCACGGGTGGGAAGTGCGAGAAACAAAAACTGCTAGAATAGAAGTGCCGGTTCTAATTAGACCAACAATAAAACGGTGAAACCTAGTTGCCAGTCTGGTAGCACGCTTAAATTCATGTAGTCGAGGCACCAAGAAAAAAGTGCTCATCCGAGCAGTTGCGATGAAAATATTTGTAGAATAGACAATGGTAAACCCCGTCACATCGGTGATGTCAGGATTTATTGTGCTGCAGACACTTGATTTGATTTCTTACTTTCTTCCCTAGCTCTTGTTGATAACCACAACTTTGTCCTCTTAGCGATTCGAACCACGCGTTAGTATCTGTTGATATTACTTTTGAGTCGTTTATTAGAAAGGAACTTCCTATTCACAAGACTTCTATCTGCTACCAGCGTACTGATTGGGATTCATTTCGTGATACATTCGAGATGCTCCTTGGTTTCATATTCTTAACCTTCCTCTTGAGAACTGTACCACAGAGGTTTCTTCTTGGGTTAAAGGCAGCGCAAATATTTTGAACCTTCTCGTAAATTCCAGGTGAAACTACAATCTTCTCTTTGGTTCACACTGACCTGTTCAGCTACTGTCGTCCACAGAAATCACTTTTTTCAGGTATACCAGCGTGATAGCTTCGATCACAACAGACGCCTATTTGTGTCTGCTCACCATAATTGGAAACAAATTCTAAATTCTTATTATATTGTTTGCTTATTGAATGAGAAACCGTACAGCCTCTAACAAATTTGGTTCTCATGACATCTGGTGTCTCTGTAATAGCGTATTAGATAACGGTAAATCATCTCTTTCTCCTCTTTTCACTCAATCTTCTGTTGATAAAACAGAACGTTTTGGCCGTAAATTATCTTCATATTCTACTCCTGACTTCTCAGAACTATCTTCGCCTTACTCTCCACTTCGATCTGAGTCCCACTTGAGTACTATGCATATAACTCCATGGTTTCTGCTATCATCTCAAAACTGAAACCATCACGAATCATGTGGATGTTATCTCTACAATATTCTTTAAGACATATACTCCCGAATTGAATCGTGTTCTCTCTAAATTCTACAATAACTGCTTTGCTGTTTCTTACTTTCCTGCTTGTTGGGAATCTTTTGTATTTCTAGTCTTTAAGAACTCAGGTAAGCCATCTGATCCTTCTAAATACGTTGATGTGTTAACGATTATTGCTAAAAGATTTAAATAAGCAAAGTAAACCTCGGTCTGCTGCTTCGGATATCCCGACGGCATTGACAGGAATTTGCATATCGATCTTATTTACAAGTTGAAAGGTTATAGTATTTTTGGACAAACTTTAAATTTGATTCAATCTTTCTTAACAAATCTCAAAATAAACCTTGTTCTGGAAGTCCCTCATCTAGATCTTTTTGCATTAATACAGATGTTCCACAAGTCTCTCCTCTTGGACATGCGTTGTTTCTGATGACAGTCGTTCTCAATTCTGTATCTATGCTGGTAACTATTTACTCCTGCCTTAATAATAAGTCTGATTGGTTCGATAATGTCAAATTGGTAGCTGATCTAAAATTTTTATTGTTAACTGGGGGATGAACTTGCTAATTTTCACCTCCAAAGCTAAACTGTTCATTTTAATCAACTTAGAGACGCGTTTTTGCCTCTAATCTCCATGGCTGATGATAACCTCGAAGAGAGTGTGATTCTTTGCGCCTTCTCAGATGAACGTTTTCTGAGGACAGGAAGTTGAAAGATTATATAAAATTAATGGCTAGGTTTGCTACTAGTAAATTTAGTTCATTGTGTTGTGCTAGACAAATTTTCTCCCATAATCTATTTATAAGTCTAGCGTTCAGCCATGCTTTTGCATGTTGCTGCCACATCTGCTGTGCTATATATTGTGAAATTCTTGATGAAATCCAAAAAAAAAAAATCCTCAATGTTGTTGGTCCTGATATGGCATCATTTTCCAACCGTCGTAACACAACTTCCCTCGGCCTTTTCTACTTTCATGTTAACTGTTCTGATAAACTAGACTCTGGTACCTAGACTCTATTAATTTAACGCCGGTACGAGATCTACGGAAAGGTCTAATCGTTTTACAGTTGAAAATGGGAAGATGTAACCGTAAGGTTCTAAGCTAAGAGTTTCTTCTATTGCGCTTCTCGTTTGTGGTACCCTTTTCCTGCTTCTTGCTTTAAATGCAATGTCAATCGTTATCTTCTGTCTTCTTAATTTCTGTTCTTTTATTGTTCTCTCCCCCTGAATAGAATTTTTTTTCCTATTCTCCAACACTCAGTAAACACCTTCCGTTTCAGTCCCTTGATTGCCTTGCTCGAAGAGAAATGCTTAATAAAAGCACATTTTCTTTAATATGATTACTATGCAGGACGAAACATATAATACAGACTGTTCAATAAATAAAAATGGGGGGTCTATTTCAAATACGGAGTGTTCACTATAATAATGTTTAAAGTGATATATATATATATATATATATATATATATGTGTGTGTGTGGATGATTCTGTGACGAGTTTTGACGAGTTTGTATGTGTTTGTGTCTATAACGTTTTACGTTCTACAAATGCATGTGTATATAATTATCTAAGCCTAAGTGTATACACTTTTGCAATTTATGAATTCGAAAATAGCACGTATAATACGGGAAATACACGGTCATGTGGACACTTGACCATGAAAACTGATTATTTTTTTTCATCCCGCTCTTCCCCGTGTCTCTGACTATAAATCAAAATTTTAAAAAAAAAATTAAAACTCTAGAAAAATCCAAATAACAATCAGCTGAAACGAAACTTTTTGTTTTAATTTTATTTCCCAACGCAAGCAACTCAATAATGTAATAACTTTGAATCTTATTCTAGAAAATCAAGTAAAACGACCGTAAGGGAATTCGGTAAAGATTTATTGAAATGAAAAAATGACATTCAAAATAGAATTATTATATACAATTTTATCGTGTTTTTATCAGTCATTGAAATATGTTGAATTTTGGAAAGTAAAAGAAATCTTTATTTTTAAGATGTTTATTTTTGATTGATTAAATTCACTCCCAGCAAAAAAACTCATTTCCAAAAACAACATTCGCTGAATTGGGTTTGTCTGATAAATAAAGACGTAGATTATACGTATATAAATACAAATATTACACAGATTTGTAAAATATATATTTACGACACGAAATATATATATATATATATATATATATATATATATATATATATATAAATATATATATATAAAAGAAGACAGAATTAAATTAGCGTATAGAAGTAATATTTTGCAATAACTTTTTTTAAATGCAAGTAAATATTAATAAAAGAAATGAAAACGAAGCCAGGTCACAATGAATTTAATCTACAAAATTTAAAATAAATACATATGCAAATGAACATCGCGTCACGAGACTTCTAAACCTTTGTGATCGTAATATTATCACGTCTGCTACTAACAGCAGAGGTGTGGCTTGAGAAAGATAACCTGAGTGAGCCCATCACACTTTAGGCTGCGTTTGAATTCAAATTTTTCTTTTGCCAAGACTGATTGATCTACCAAGGCCAAAGAACTTAGTTTATTCTGCTATTTTCAAAAGAAACATATAATAATAAACAGTATTAAACAACATTTACCGGCCTGAATTTCTCAGATATTCAAGCCGGTAAAAATGTTTAATACTATTTATTATAAAACAGAGAATTTACATAAATATTTGTATCTATAAAAAGAATGTATAAACATAAAAATGTCTTAATATAATTATCAGACTTTGTCCATTTTATAATATATATATATATATATATATATATATATATATATATATATATATATATTAAAAAAATATACATAATACCTTACATTAATTGCACATATCCGAGTTTCATGCCGAAGCATTTGACAAGTGCTGGAATTTTTATTTTTATTTTTCGTTGAGCAGCTAATGTACGTCTTACGCCAGCTTCTTCATTTTCAGGATGTACTGCTGCTGCATTCCTTTGATTTCTTCTCTCAACTTTTTCTCTTGCAGCTGCAGTCTATTGAGCATCTAATCTATGCCTTACGCCATCTTCTTCTTGAATTTTAGATTGCCTTGCTTCTGTAGTGCGATGAGCATCTATTTTTCGTCTTAGGTCCGCTTGTTGTTGACTTTGTGGCCCCCGAGAAGCTGTTTACCTTTCTGCATTTTCTCTACTCTTCCTCGGCTGATCTTCAGTTTCTTCTGTTCTTTCTCTTTTCCTCTGCTGGGATTGCCTAGGTTGTCCAAAACGGAACTTTTGGGGAAGCATTGTAATAAGGATGTAGATTAATTATTATTTGCAAAAGTCAGCTGGTAGAACAGACATCTGAAAGATATAGACCTGTGAGATTTCGTCATTATAGGATAAATTACTTTATCAAGAATTCAAATAAATTGTAAAGTTGCATATTAATGGCATTGTTGATATTGTATAGGTTCAAGTGATGCCTCCTTAGTCCAAAAGAGACATTCTTTTTTTAAAAAAAACTTTAGGATCCATATTATTTGAATCATTATATAACATAAGAAATAGTAGCTATTGTGTAGGATATAGGAAACTAAATTTGCGGCCTCAATCAAATGTTCGGATGCAAAATGAAAATGAATGTAAATGGATGGCACGGTTTAAATTTCACTTAACATCATAGAAATAATTTTTTGGGTTGGGGATTTGAGTATCCCTGGACCCCCACCAATATATATATATATATATATATATATATATATATAGTCTATGTCATTAGGTGTCAAACACAGAAACTCTTTCAAATTTCATGAGAATCTATCCAATAGATGTGTTAGCTAAGCCACACACACTCCACTTCTGACTCTATAAAAGTACTTTAGGAGTTCACTTTAAAATATATCAAGGTCACTAAAATATATAGCCCTATGGTAAAAACCACGCTCAAATATTCAAGTGGCAGGCTTTTAAAATTTTCAATATTGACTGTTTTGATATTACTGAAATTTGTTGACATTTTGGGAAGAGTCATCATTTCAGGACATTTACGTAAGTTTAAATTTCATTTAAATCGAAGGGAAAAAAATTGAGTGGGGCTTGTGCCTTCAACCCCGGAGACCTCCTTTGATCAAAATAATATATATTAATATATATTTATAGATAGCATATTACATCTGCTACATTCTATGGGTAACATTTACTCAAGGCGTTAGCGGACATGCACACAGACGTTCATCTTTTATATATATATATATATATATATATATATATATATATATATATATATATATATATATATATATATATATATAATGGACACTCCCGTCGGTTTCGACGTATGAGGATCTGGCAGCTTAATTTTGTGCGATAATCTTAAGTGGCATTTAAGACCCGCTAGTGATTTACAAAGGAGGCCACACATGGAGCAAGTGTGAGGATTGTGAGATGAGATCACTGTTAGATTGGCTGACTTTTTAGATCTTGCTCTCGCTTCTTGAATATGATTCAGACAAACAGATTGAAAATTGCTGAGTCCACTAAAACACGTTGATCTCCATTCTACCTGCTCCAAGGCTAAGCGCTCAAGGATGTTATGTTGTATATTAACTGCTGACAAGTTTCTTTTCAGCTTGTCTTCGTATCGTAGCCATAGACGTCCTACATTCCTGTAGCCCTGATCTACCCTTAGGATCTTGGGTATCCTGTCATCAGACATTCTCAAGACATGACCAGTCCACCGTAACTGAGACTGTATGATAAAAATCTCGATCCCCCTAATATTACACCTGTTAAACAGGTCTAAGTTAGATGTCCTATCTTGAAGCTTAACTCCACAGATTGCACGCAGACAGATTTTATGGAAAACATCTAGCTGGCGTATATTGGTACCTGTATGGAGTCCACGACTCTGAGCCATACAAAACGATGTCAAGTAGAACAGCTCTGTAAATCCGAATTTCCGTATCCAGTCGAATACACCGCTCATTCCACAAGCGATGGCGAATTTTCCCGAAAGCACTGGTAGCCTTAGCAATCCGATGCATGATTTCATCATCTAAAGTTCTACTGTAATTGACTTTGCTACCAAGATAGGTTAAAGACTTTACATAGTTCAGGGGTTTTTCTTCTACTTTCAACGGTATCTCTGGAAATTTGTAGACTGTTGGTTTTTGTTTCTCAGCACGCAGTTACTGAGTGTAACTGGAGATATTTGTGCCAGCGTTGTATCATGTTGACAGGTTAACAAATACTTAAGACGAAAGCGCCAGCAAATATTTGTTTTGTTTTAGCTATATCTCAAGATCCTCGCTGTGGCACATTATGTGTACTTGTAGGCAAGTCCCTAGAGCGACTGAAGTGTCACATATGACAGAGACATAAGAACTGAATGAAGTTGTCCGATCCTCATACGTCCAAATCGACGGGAGTGTTCATCATATATATATATATATATATATATATATATATATATATATACGATTTTTTGAGGGTGGTGGGGCTCATTTATTGCAGACTCGTTGCTAGTAGATATTTTCAAAACATATCAACCATCATATGAACCTACAATCCCACAGCGAAGAAGACTGGCTGGAAACAATGTAACTTCCTCACACTTATCTTCGTTTTGTTTTCATTTCTTTTGATTTAGGTTATATGTGGAACCTCGTTAAAAAAGAATTGTAGAAAAATGTTATGGATTCTAGTAATATCACTAAAAACTACAATTCTGTACTATCACCGAATCACAGAATGTTTGACTCATTTTAGTGTATTTTGCCGACTCGAAATTTGAATTTCTATATTCAAATATATTAACCAATCAGCGAAGTTATTTGTAAATTCCAGACGACTATTTATTGGCTGCTATTACATTTTCTAGGATCACTTCAGAAAATGATTAACGATATGCTCCCTCTTTAAATGGATATTTGAAAATTTGGAAAATATTTATTAACCATTAAACTAATGAGATTAGTAAATTTGAATTTTGGTTTTTCTACATTTGATGTTTCGGTTATAAAAGCGATCATATTTGTTCGATCAGTTAGTTTTACCGTTAGCCTTTGACTTTACGCTAATAAAAAGAGAAAAAACATCGCAATTTTTCTGCTTGTAAAAATCGCAATTATTTTCAGTCCCATAACCGGGTGTGGATGTAGGGTCAATGAAGAGCTGAGCAGCTGACGAGTTTCTTTCATATATTTGGATTGACAGCCAAAGCGCATTCATTTATGCGTAGCGTGTCATGGACAAGTAGACGTGGCGGGTCCTATCCCTCCCCAAGACAGATCACAGTGAATATCCGCCAACTCGAAGGCTCACCTTATGCATGACTACTCAGCCGTTGGTTCCATTGGGGACAAACTTCGTCACGGCTGTTGACTTCAGCCTAGGTAGCCCTCCACCAAGTGATTTTGTTTCAGCACCGCACTGGATGCATACATAGCTACGGAACCTACTCAATTGTGCTAGATGGCCGTTGAACATAAACGAAGTTTCGTCGGCTCGAATGTTCGTCCGATACACCCAGGCAATCAAAAGATCGCTGGTGGGCTAAGACATGTAACTCAATAGTCTCTATCTCATGAGCGGATCAATTGTAATTACCGTTGACCCGCTCATGTGATAGAGAGTACTGAGTTTTATGGTACAAATAGCCCTCGTAGAATGATTTTACATAATAAAAAATATAATAATGAAACAAATTAACAAAAAATAAGGAAACGTAGAAAGATTTTTCACCGAACATTCTACTTGGAAATAGCTTTAACAAAATTATAAATCTGTATGAATCTCATTAAATTTAATATAGTTTTGTAATTGTTTTCTTTTAGTTTTTCTTATAAAAATTCGAGTTTTTCATTTATTTATTTATTTTGTTTGCTGTAAGATTTCGCCATGTAATTTCTGTGTATTCTGCAGACAATTTTTCGTCATAATTCTCTGAACAACCGCATTGTTTGCTTTGTGTATTTGCTTTCAAGATGAGCATTTTTCTATTTGCTCTACTCTTTCCTCAACACTTGTCAGTTATCTCCCTTGTGTTGTTTTCTTAGGTTTTCTTCTCCGTCAATTTTGATTTATTGGCTGAGGTTTCTCTCCGAGCTTTATCGTTTCTGCTTGTAATTCTGCTCGTGTCTATCATTCTATCTCCGGGCTGTATTCTTGTTCTTTCTCAGTTGTCTTTACGCATCCATACATATTGTCTCTTTTTCTTCCTGATCCGTATTGTCTTTTACAACTGCAATAAGAGAATCAGGTTTTACATATGGAAAAACAAAGTGCTTCCTATGATTACTTCGCACAACTAGCATCACAGACTTTTGAGTTTCAAATTGACAGGTGTGGACGACTATTCATTTTGTAAAGAAATATCCTCCAATGATCTTATTCCAATCACTCTTTTTATTATGTATTAAAATAAAACGGTTTGATTAATTTCAAGTAATTGATGAAAATCTCCCATCTGTTGTGTCGGAAACCTACCAACCCTCTTGAAGATGAACTTGTCTGCGTCTGTGAACAAAGACTTTAAATAGTCGCATGTCAGTTCACATGGGGAAGATAGATAGACAGAGAAGTTCTTAGCTGAGCTAGTTATTGACTACTCAGGCGATTTCTGTACCTTTTTACTAACCTATTAAAACCCTTTTTATTGTTACGTGTTATTTGGCGTTTGTCTCTACTAACCCGAAATCAGCATCATAACACCATCCTAGATTAAGAATGTGATAAAATTTCCTAAACATTTCATAAAATGGTTAGTCGGAATGAGGTTGTTCCAAGGGGATTTTTCTCCAAGAACCAAATACCAGTTGCGATCCGTCTGTTTGAAAGCAACAGGTAAGCAGTTCACCTAATCTAGTGTTAGTATCTACTTCGATTATATACATATCTGTGCGTTTAAGCCGAAAAGTGTACAATTTTATCAGTCCTTTTTACTTCAGTCTTTGTAAAGAAATTTATCGGTGATAAAATGTGATATATAAACTCTAAATATCAAACAAATGATGGCTAATGTATCCATCTATTGTAGCTAGCTAACCAATTAGCTATCTACCTGTGTGACAGTGTCTTATTCTTTGTGCTCTCTATATAAGAATATCTATCTCTAGTGTCAGAAGAGATATTAAAATACTTAATATTTTTCAAAGAACCTGACATTGTTTTCCTATACTGGCTTTTAGATCCGTATTTATGACGATCTATTTCTCAAAAAATTAGATACGATCGTCGTCCAGACATGCTACGAGAAATCTGTAAACAAAGGTGATTTACTCGTGTTTAATATGGCAGAACATAGGTGTATTGGAAAGGATTAATTTCAGACAATTGATAAGGGGTATCAGTTGTGATGTAGAAGCCAGACTTGAAAGCGTAGTAAAAGCGGTCAAATATTACTTGGAGCTTCAAAAGATAGGAAGTTGTAGAGTGCTATGATCGTCCGCATGGTGGTGAAGAAGAAGAAGAACAACAACAACAACAAGAACAAGAACAACAACAACAACAACAACAAGAACAACAACAAGAACAGTTTTTCTTTCCTTCATAAAGTTTCTGTTCCGAAACTCTCCGGCTAAAAGATGAAATAGGCTGGGTACTTGGCATATACAACTCCGTCGAAATTGATTATATATATATATGTGTGTGTGTGTGTATGTGTATATATATATATATATATATATATATATATATATATATATATATATATATGTGTGTGTGTGTGTGTGTGTGTGTATATATATATGTGTGTGTGTGTGTGTATATATATATATATATGTGTGTGTGTATATATATATATGTGTGTGTGTGTGTTTTTTGTATATATATATATATATATATATATATATATATATATATATATATATATATATATGACTTTTTTTCGCAATATTTTTCCCCTTAAAGAAAGCTTTTTTTTTCTTTTTTCTTTCTTTAACGGAAAACGCCCGACCAAGACTTAAAAAAGATCGACTGAAAATGTTTGTGTTAATAAGAACAAAAGTGTGTGGAAATGATTCAATTGTCCAAGCAATATTTGATAGTTTGGTAAACGGTATTTACATTTCCCCCAAATGGGATGACTCGTTTTCAGATTTACTAGATAAAGTATTATCACTTGTATTTATTTAAAGTATTTCTATCATTTTATCTCTATAGTTTCTTTGACTTACGGTCATATCATGTCGAAACATTGGTGCCCGTACGCTCACCGAAGTTAAGCAACACTGAACTTGGTGAGTACATAGAAATGTGACCGCTTGGGAATACCAGGTGCTGTAAGCTTGGATGTGTGGTTACTGAAAAAGATGATGGTTCATAATTGTTCATCGGAGATTCCAGTTCCAATTCCAGTTTGGTTCGTTATAATCATTTACTCGCAGATACCCTTTTGTAAAGGTAAGACATCCACCTCTTCCCCTCCTGGGGGTTAATTATTGAGACTTGTATAAGTAAATCATTATTATCCCAAAAAACAAATTCTTACAATCAAACCGTACATTTTGGTTTTAAACGAATCAATCAAGCAATTGTTTTTTTTTTAATGTATCTAATTTTTAATCCCTTGTCTTTTCAATACATAAACTATGATTGGCTCTACACCGATTGCTTTTCGCTATCTCTGATATGGCATGAGTTTTTCGAAAAGATAGTTGAGTAATTTTACCTTATCGTATCCACGGTTTTGAATGTCAACGTCGTATTTCTCTTATACTGGTTAACACCCAAGCCTATAGATCACAATCTACCCTGTTTTTACCCCAGAAATGGGAGGAGAAAAATATGCTAGTTGTGCGAAAATTAATTCAATTTTATTGGCTGGGATTTGAACCCGGGTCGCCGATCTCAATTTCCGGGCCTATGAACACTACGCTAATCGCAGATCCATCCATCATCATGATCATCATCATCAGCCTCTTGACGATCAACGGTCAGGGCGGAGGGGTCTCAAGATGGACTCAACGGCATCGCTGAGTTCCAACCCAGTACGCGAGTACCTTCTTCCTGCAAACCGCGAAACGAGGATGTCTTCTCGATCACTATAATTTTAACCTTTTCATGTTTATTGTTAACCATTCTGTTCCTTACATATACACATAAACTGTACCTCTTACTCTATAACGCTCTATCTCGAGCGACTCTCAGGCTTTGTATAGGGT
This sequence comes from Acanthosepion pharaonis, assembly GCA_903632075.3. Taxonomy (NCBI): domain Eukaryota; kingdom Metazoa; phylum Mollusca; class Cephalopoda; order Sepiida; family Sepiidae; genus Acanthosepion; species Acanthosepion pharaonis. The sequence goes on along the minus strand of CAHIKZ030002290.1, from coordinate 2,687,634 downwards.
GAACTTCTCTGTAAAAAAAAAGTAGCTTTAAACAGGAAGTAATTGCTAAAACCACGTTCAACAGATTTTTAATTCAGTGTTGTCCTTTTTGACCAGACCTCATATGCAACGTAAACTCAAGTCGCCATGAGTTCCAAGCGAATTCTTCAATATATGTATATTTTTTAAAATGTCATGTCTTTCGACGTAGACGATCGAAAACGTTTGACTCTAGGTAAGAGTGTAGCGTTTTCCTGTTTTGAATTTAGAGTATTCTTTCTTTTAGAATGTGCGTCAACCAAATCTGGGGAGCATATTTTATCTTATATTTAAGCCATAGCTTAATAGAATAGATACATCCATATTTTTTTTTAAGATCATCTATACGAAAGTGAACAAAATTCGATCTCCGGTCACTGATTTCACTTTTTACATATACAAATATATACTATCCGCTGATGCAATTGATATTTACTTTAATTAAAAATCAAATTTTACCTCTGTAATGACTAATGGAATACTAAATGAGAATAATGTCGCAATGATTTTCCAAGAGGATTCTCTATCGATTTGCAACAAACTCATGACCGAAAACATTCACGGCTTGATAAAAAAGGGAAATGATTTATAAGTCAACACTCTTTTATTTAGTCAACTAAAAGTGGATTTACTGCAGGTGTTCAGACAGTAGAAATAAAAAATATCACCGTAATTGTTTTCAGACACAGAAAATAATAAATTTTTAATTTTGCTCGATGTCTTAAAACAATATCTCACACCATTTGTTCTTCTTTTAAATTTGCTTTTCTTTATTATTCTGTTTCAACTCGAGTTTTTAAAGGGAAAATACTTTGATCTTGCCATATATTCTTCAAGCAAACTCAAGCTGTGTTCAGGAATATGATATTTAAAATTCCTAAAAAAAAATGTATAAATAACAATGCAGTATGGAAATTTCTATGCATATATGAAAAAACACACACACTATATATATATATATATATATATATATATATATATATATATATATATATATGTATGTGTGTGTGTTATTATTATTACGCACAAGAAAAGTACATATATATGTGTGTGTATGTGTGTGATTTCAGATGAAAACATGTTAACTTTCCAACATATTTCTGTGAAAGTTTTACTTCATATATATATATATATATATATATATATTTCAAAATTTTTCCAAAATTCGCTTTAAGATGAAACAGAACTAATACTTTTAATTTAATTATATAATTAAATTTGAAGTTTTTAGCTTCGGCTTTTGAAACACGGTAATTCCTGTGTAGCCAGGATATCATATTCTAAATCAGTAAATTTATAATATTTATGCTCTGTAAATTTACATTGAGCACTGTTTTGCAAAAATAAATATATCAATAAGAACATAGGATTATATATCATACTGTTCTTTCTTTTAATATATATATATATATATATATATATATATATATATATATATATATATACACACACACACACACACACACACACCAGGTGTAACATCAAAATTGTCCAATTGTTAGATTAATATTTGAACCATTGTATCTTAGAAATTATTAAAGATATCTTACTAGAATTCTCCGAGGTTTTTTATAACACCATTGGTCTCTACTTTGAATAATAAGAATGTATTAACTCTAAGTGGAAATGATTATCCCTATTGCCGTTGTGAGCTCCTGATACAGATTTCCTCTGTAGTGTTCCCTCTTTTTTTAAACCTATTCACTGTTCAATTGATGGTTCCGAAATGGACTTTGAAGATGTAAGCCATTACCGAAGGCCTGAATTAACTTTTTCCTCTCACCGTTGCTCAGTTGGGAAGACATAGTGGGCTGACAAAAAACGATTTTAACCTATTCTGTTTCTAGCTGAATAACTCAAAGGGTTTTTTCTGTAGTTCTTTCAACAAATGGTGTCATCATGGCTGAATGTCTTATCTTAAATCCTGGAAAAAGGGAAGACTATTAGTTTTGTGTGGTTTTTTATATTAAATATTTGAGTTGCTGTAACAGGATTTGGACAATTTGCCTTCTTACGCCCGGTATAAATGTATTGTGTGTGTATGTGTGTCCGTTTAAACTAAAAACGTATAGCTTACAATTTTTTAAACAATTACAATATTCTTTTAATACTTTACGCATATATGTGTGCGTGTGTGTGTGCAAATGAAGTGAGATCAAATATAGATAAAATATGGATTAGAATCCGACTGAAAATAAGATAAAGAATAAATAAGAAACGGTCATAAATTTAGCATGTTTCCATTTTATTTATGCTTCATCAGAATGAAATATAAAGAAAATAATATTATATCATTTTTATTTTTGTGCTGTTTCTTTTTATATCGACGAGTATAAATGTGCCACATGCATTCTACCTGAGCCTAAAAAGGAAAGCTAGCGAATGTTTAAACAAGTCTTTCGTTACTCGCAAATCCAGTACAACGTGTTGCAAGAGATTTTTCTTTTAAAATAAAGTATAAATGTTTTACATGCATTCTCTTCCACCAAGAAATGGATTCATTATGAGTATCAGCGGAATACGTTTTATAATCAACGTTTTATTTAAAATTAACATAATATTACCAGTATCCTATGAGATAAAATTGTTGCCATGTGATATTGTTGATAATCATAGTTCAAGAGGACATATTTCCTAAAGATCTATACGCAATGAAGATAATCAACCAGAGATCTTGCCTAAAGGAGATATGCCTTTAGAAATCGAGTCTAGAAACCAAGCCGACATTTCTGCTCATACGTATTTTTCACAGAACACTAGTATCTTTTGATGTCAGTTTGATGTTTCCTGAAATCAATGGCTAAAAGCGACATCTCCATATGAAGAACGAGTTCTCTCTTCTCAAAGGATGTCAAGATGGACATTGAATTCAGTTTATTTACATTCAACTTCGAACTTTTGCGCTGGTCGAAATGCCAATCAATCTGTTTTTGATCAATCATCTTGACTAATCTTTCGTTTACAAAATACTAAATAATTGACGAATATTTCTACTTCAAATATATTGCTTTTTCTATTGATTTATCGATTTATTTTGAGTGTCTCTGGAATAACTTGTATAATCAAACTTGTATTTAAAAAATCAACATGATGTTACCAATAATAATAATAATATTAATAATTCAATATTATACTATTTCCAGCCGTTTGGATTATATTGTTTGCTTTTTACGTCATTCCGCCATGCTCAACATGTTGTTTTTTGTTGCACGATGTAGAGATTATTGGAGTAATTCTAAAATAAATCTTTCGTGCTTCCTGAAGATTTAAATACTGTAGGTAGACCAAGTTTTACAAGTATTCAATCGTAAAGGCTAGCTATTATTGATATTGCTTTTATATTGATCATTCGAAATACAAATGTTGTTTAGAATATCTAGATTATTATTACTATTATTAAACAAAAATGATTGACGTGACTCTTCCAATATTTTTCAACAGTTAAGAGAAGAGCGCGATTTGAGAAAAGACAAAAAAAAAACACTGTTTGACAATATTAAACATTATTTCAACAGAATGTCTGCCTTCAAGTTACATATTTTAATTTTTTTCAATTATAAAATATATAAAACTACAAAAAATTATAAGTCTTTGTACAAATGTCGCCTATGATGAGAAAAATGGCTGCACTGGTAATGAACATGTCAAAACGAATGAAACGCCACCAGCGTGAAGGCATGCAATTGAAACATGGGTAGTATGGGGGTGATCTTGCAATATTCTGTTAGTTGATTAGATACTATGTGGAATTAATCAAATAGTTTAGTATAAATCGTATGGAACTCTCTTGTCATTCGGTTCATTCGTTCGGGGTGAAAAGTTAAGATGTTTTCAGACGTAACTATCTTCATGCGTTTAAAGGGTCGAAAGATCTATAGACTCTGAATATTTTTTCAGAACTCTCACCTTATGATGCTTGTCGAAATTACAATCGTTTGTAGGGATTTTCCAAGCATAGCTCACATGTGGCGCAAGGCCGTAAGTATGGGGCACCCAGTGAGGATCGAACTCACTACTCAGTTGCAATAGCTTTAGTGAGACAAGCTTGCTAACCATTACACCACCTCGAGGTGCCCAATTACAATCGCTTGTAATAAAATGTTCTGGAAGCTCCATTGATGTCACATTGTTGCGTTTGTTTTTATACCTGTCTCCATTCAGTTTTTATTATTTTTTTAATTTTATTTTTATTATTATTATTATTATTATTATTATTATTATTATTATGATGATGTGTGGTAACATCTTACCATAGAATAATTTTAAGTGCCTAATTACCAAATCCCTACCGAGGTCTATGGGTAAAAAATGGCGCTGTAGGAGAGTTATCTATGCACATTTGGGACTTTTCTTTTAGATGGAGAGGATTTTGTGGATGATATGTGCAATTCCATACACAGCAATATTTTGTGACTCCATGTGTTGTTTTTTTTTAACTGGTTGTTTTGTTGTTACACTTTAAACAAATTCACGCCATCGGCGCTTTCTTCTACTCTGCTTTTCTTTCGCCTCCAACCAACTTTTGCGAAGCCAAGAAGGGATAGGGAATGGATCTTGAGATCATGTTTTGGTGAAACTGAAATTTTCTAGTCCTGAATTTGTACGTTGGCGGCTAATTTAGTTATCAACGCCATCATCATAAAGAAAGCAATCAGCAGAGAAGAAATTAAATTCTTGGATACGAGATAAAGCCGACGACGATATTCAGGCCGAAAATTTGCAGTTAAATTTGTATAAATAACTTTGTTCATTTTTGTTGTGAGTTGGTTTTGGTAGTTCACCATGTGCATCAGATTTGAAAACATGCCTCGTTTGACTTATTATTCTTATTAGTAATATAAATATTAGTAGTAGTAGCATTAGTAGAATTGTTTTCGTATTCATTGAAGATAATAATAAGGTTAATTAATACTAATATTGATTATCTGAATGGATTTTAAAACTGATTATCGCTTAATTAAAATCGATTATTTTATTTTGCTATTGTCTAACCAAAGCAATATTAATATTACTGGGCATATTTGCACCGACCAGTAAAATATTATTGCCCTGGACACCGAGATTAATCCCTTTCTGTTTTCTTAACAGCAATGTGAATATCTGATTATTTTTATTTTTTATTTTTTGTTGTGGGGGGGCAGTTTATTTTTTCTGCTCTAATATATTTTGAAATTATCCTTTCTTGTAATCTTGTGTATGTTATTATTATTTTGCCATTTTTATTATTTCATAGAGAATATCCTGCTTTGCAATTGTGTCTATAAAATCGTGAGTCCGTCCTTCTTTCTTATTTTTGTATTTGCCTTTATATATACTTATAGAGAGAGAGAGAATATATATATATATATATATATATATTTAAAATTTCAGCAGAATTCGAAAAAAAAAGTCTACGAAGAAGAGTTTCCAAAGAACAATTCGACCATCCTGTTTCTTTGCTGATGTCCTTCACTGATAACGATTTATAGATTGAATTATTTTACTAATTTCGTGCTGTTTATTTTATAATTTAAAGCAGTGATACTCCACATTTTTTAATATGAGTTTACTTATAGAATATATAAAACTCTGTGGCCCACTTTAAAATTTAGTAAAGACAATTGATCATGAAATTTGAAAAGAATATTATCAGTAGAGTGGTCATTTAAAGGTATTTATGAATAGTTTGTTGAGATACCGATAACGGATTAAGATCCATTGAATGAAAGGATTACCAACCCCTTCTTAAAGATTAAAAAAATTAGCATCCAGTTTAAAAAATCTAATACGAAAGATTTGATATACACTCGTGTTTGGTGTCTGTAGTTTTTTAGAAATAAATATTTTTTTTAATATAAACATTAAATATCCTACTGTTAGGGCACGCCTCAAATATATATATATATATATATATATATATATATATATTATTTTATTTTATTACAGGTTTGTGCGGCTTTGTTTTAGAACAGTCACAATTCTTCTTGGCATTAATTCGGCGATGTTCTGAAAGAAGTCTTTCAGAATTTGGCTCCAATCTGTTTGAAGACATCCTACAATTCTTCTAGATTATTTGGCTACACATCCAGAATGACAATCCCTTTCGATGATGTTCTGAAAGAAGTCTTTCAGAATTTGGCTCCAATCTGTTTGAAGACATCCTACAATTCTTTTAAATTATTTGGCTACACATCCAGAATTCTAGTCTCTTTCCAACGCATCCCAAAAGAGCGACTATGGGACTCTGGAAGTCAATTCACACGTTACTGTGTTTCATGAACTGGCTGCCACTATTCTGAATTTGTCACACGGCGATCCACCTTTCTGGAAATAGTCACTAAAAGACACAGCAGTCACCCAGTAGTTTTAAGAACACTTTGAACTCTTACACCCACACAACCTCGCACTCATACACACAACAGTCCCTTACACAGTTAATGAGCAGAGTATGTTAAATAAAATTTCAGCTCAATAATACTACTGTTCTGATTAGGTTACGTAATATATTCGCGAATTAATTCAGCGCTGTGGAATCGGAGTTGAAGTTGGAAGCAATCAAGTGGTCACAGTTAGAATCGTAGTCAGTATAGTTTTACCGACTCCGTCTCCAGTTGAATTTACACTTTATATAAAAGTCTTATATTATATAACTTTTATTTTTATTTTTTTATTTATTCCACTATATATTTAGTATTTCTTAACTTCTTTTTCAAAGAAACTTTATTTTTTGTAGTTATTTTGTATTTGCAAACATATATATGTAAAAATATCTTATATTGTAGTTTTATATACTCTAAAAGAATATACTTCAACATCTGTTATAGAGTACTTTTATTTTTGATCTGTACTTATTTCTTATTTGAAAAAATATATATATACATATGCAAAAGCATTATGGCAATGTTTATTCTAATTTTTCTATCTTCTTTTCAAGATTTTATCTCTAACTTTGTTCTAAAATATTGAAGAATGAATAAGTGTGATATAAAAGCCACATTATATTTATTCTTTGATATAAACTAGTTATAATGATATAGGCCTAATACAGGTAGGTGTGTATGCATAAGCTTCATGAGATTTTTAGGATATAATTACTTGATTATACAGAGAGGAATCGGAGGTGCCAAAAATGGCCGAGTCAGAGACGGAGGTTTTGTGTTCACGACTACACAACTGTACATTCAATATATTAATAGACACTGATAACAAAAATTAACTATCTGAGTAATGTAGTACAAAATGGAGGAAAATATAAAACAGAAATCGGAAGGAGCAGAGGAATGGAGAATGATGTCTCCCAGAAAATATAACAAAGAAATCCGAAGGAGCAGAGAAGTGGAGAATGGTGCCTTCCAGGAAATATGACACAGAAATCCGAAGGAACAGAGGAGTGGAGAATGGTGCCTTCCAGAATATATAACACAGAAATCCGAAGGAGCATACGATTGGATAATGATGCCTCCCAGAAAATAACCAATGTACTTAGAGGTTGGAAAACGTCCTAAGAATCAAACAAAAGGAAAAAAAAACATAGTACTGTAGTCCTATGTAAAATCTAGTCTCGAATGTAACAGGTAATGCTGAACAATCTTTTCACGTATAAAAAGTTATTTGAAGCCACTGTCGAATGTGGCTCTGCCTACGAATACAAAGAATACAATAGACAGGGGTTATGATCAACGAGAAAGAGTCAACGAAAATAAAAAAAACAATGCAAAGAAACTGATATTTACACCTAGAAAGAGATAGCTGGAATTCATGTGGCACTCAATAAAGACAGAAGGCTTGGAGATTTTAACACTCTCAGGACATACAATGCAAGAGAAATAAAGGGAAATAACGAGTAACCTTGTTAAGGGTTTTTGTGGCTGGCTGGCAGAATAATGTGGGAAAAAAGAATGTAAAACTACACAATTTATTCGTACAGCAAAAGACAGAAGTCGTTGTGATCCATGATTTACATTTTCTTAAATGGATATAGTCCATGGAAGAAAACCATGCAAATTTTATACATAAATATTTATCTTTCAATCTTTTCCATTACAGTACTTTTTTATATTCAATGCGAAATAAAAGGCTCTCAAAATATTCTAAACAAAAAAAAGCCCAATGAATCAAAAAAATATTATCCTGCCTTCTAGTACTATCACATATACAATCGAAAAGAATCTGTCTAAACACAATACAAAATTTGTTACTACTACATCCAAAACAATAAAAGAGTTTGTCAATGTTAAAGAAAACAATTTAAAACCTGAAGGACAATTTTACTCCATCGCCTATAATAATTTTCACAAAAATACAGAAGAAACCTCAAGGAATCTCAATAAAAGATTATATTAACACAAAAGGGACATTTTACAAAATAATATGTTAAATGTATTGGTTGCCCACCATAATGAGACTGACTACAATTTTTGCATAAAAATGCTACTCTGATCAAAGAAGATATAATCCACAACGATGTAAATGTCTAAAGAGTTTCTTCATCGCAAGATCATTTACAATAAATTAGCACACTTATATATACAATAAATATATTTACAATATATTTACAATAAATTAGCACACTGGCTCTCAGAACATTTCACCATTCCTGGCAGATCTTCTAATATCACAGTGTGGAATACCTAATTACAAAAGTAATGAAAAAAAATATACTCTAAATGAATTCAGCTAAAAAATAAAATAAATAACAAATTTTAAAATTCCTACATACATAAATATGAAGTCCTGAAATACCAAACGCGTCACAGACAATGTTGAAAAATTTTTTCCATATTGCCATAAAATATTATTCTTGATATATAAATATGTATATATTGTATCTCTTGTATATACGTATATAGAATATATACTTTGTGCGATGGATAAATCGTCGTATAATTACGCAAAAATAAAAAATATTACTGACATTTCATTTTAACAGATATATTCACTAAAATTACACAAAAATATCTGAAAATGCTAAAGAGCAAATTCATTCAGTAAAATCGCCAATAGCTTCAACCACGGCTTCCAAACTACTTAGGAAATCCCTGCATCCGTCATATATATATATATATATATATATATATATATATATATATGAGAAAGTGCTAAAAGTGTATCTGACTCACTAAGAACATTTCCCGAAAACAATTTGAGATTTAATCATTTGATCATTTGTTCAAGAAGTACTGTAAAGTGGAATAGCCCGAGAAATTCCCAGGTCCATCAGCCACACACACAAACTCACACACACACACATATATATATATATATATATATATATATAGATAGATAGATAGATAGATAGATAGAGATAGATAGATAGATAGATAGATATAGATATAGATAGATAGATAGATAGATAATATAATGAAATATAAAATAGAAGATATGCTATACTTATGAATTAAAGAGCCCAATATCATGTGTATGTAAATATAAAATTGGACAGTGAAGTCAACACCCAGAAGCGACAGTACGTTTCCTGCTATACGCATGACCTGACGATTGTGTTTAGCATGTAACATACTGTTGCCTCTGTATATTGACCCAATGTCAGCTTTATATATATATATGTGTGTGTGTATGTGTGTGCGCGCGTGTGTGTGTGTGTGTGTGTATTTATAGACGAGAGAGAGAGAGTAAGAGATATAGAAATGATTACAGAGTGACACACACACACATACGCACATATATTGGTGTGTAAGACGTGAGTGACTAATCAACTCATGGTTGGATGAATTTGTATTTTATTGGATAAAAAGCCAGATAAAAACACTCCTACCTCGGACAACTTGATAACGTACGTACCATTGAACTCAACCTGCAAGTAATTGAACCTACATTCAGGTTGAGATCAAATTTTGCACTCAAGTGAACAGGGTTATTATTACTTCCAGTGCAGAGATCTCAAAATAAAGGACAGTACATATACTTTCGATGAAACTATCGATTTTCTCAATTGTTTCTTGCTATATTCTTCAGCGTACATGTTAAAATATATCTCTCACTCTATGATGCGCATGAGAATTATATCGAATATAAATGTCTTACAGAGATGCACTTTCTTGCTTTTATGAGCATTTTTCTTTCTGTTTGATTGCATTTTAAACGCATTGAAATAAATATATGTAGTTCTATCCGTATCCATCTATGTATACAGCGAGAGATTAACGCAGTTATTCACTACTTAATTACACCCCGAAAGCGTTTTAATAAGCATATGTACAGCTAGAGGAATATGCCTTTATATTTCGGTTACTACGAGGGTCTTTCAAAAAGGTCTAAGCCTCACTTAGGAGGAGTTGGAGAAAAATGACACTTTTTCACTATTTTTCATTATAGTTTTCCTTGACATAAATTCACTTGGTCCAACGATTCATAAGCTTTGCATTCCGATCACGAAACAGGTTAGCCTACTGGTTCTCCAAAAATTCTTCCAATGCAGATATGATCTCACCAATGTTTACAAAATGGCGAACACGCAGGTGGGATCTGAGTTTAGGGAAAAAGGAAGAAGTCAAAAGGGGCTAAGTTTGGTGAGTAAGGAAGTTGGAGTAGCAATTCAAAGCGAGAGTTGGCTACAGCAAACCGGGCATTTCGAAGAGGCGCGTTATCCTGAAGCAAGAGCTCGCCTTCTAACAGTTTCCCTCTGCGTTTCGACTTGACTGCATCATTCAGTTTTCTCAATTCTAAGAATGAATAGTTTTTTCCCCTTTTCCTATCATGATTATGCCTTCAAAAATAACAAAATAATCTTGCCAACAGATGCTGTCAGCTTGAACCACTTCCGGTCGCAGAATCAGAGTACGTTTCACTGTAAGCTTTGGATCTTTGATTAAGACTCGAAGTGATGAACCCAAGTTTCATCTTGAGTTTATAATCTATGTCGGAAATTCTTAGTGTCAACCTGGAAACGAGTCAGAAGTGCTGTGGAAATGTCAAGGCTTTTCAGCTCCATCTCTGTTGTCAGCATTCTTCGGACCAATCTTGCAGACAGCGTGCTCATTCCCAATATCTTAGTTAAAACATTATGGACCGAACCAGAACGAATTCCTATGGAATTAGCTATCTGATGGACACTAAAACGTCTCGATATTCCAAAACCACACGATGAATGGCATCAACCTGTACATCAGTAGTTAAGGATTTTGGACGATTTCACCGAGAGTCACCTTCTATGTTGTGCGTGCCCCGCTGGAATTTTGCAGCCCACTTTTCATAGTTGTATAGGAAAAGGCATCCTGTGCAAGTGTCGGTGTCATGTCCCCAAAGATTTTCTTTGGTGGCATACTGTTCTTATGCAGATATTTCATGACAAATCAGGCCATAGTTTTGTCCATTTTTAAGTTTGTCGCACACCTCTCATCTTTGTATGGATCTAACATGCACGGAAATTAAGATATAAATAAAAATTAGTTTTTCTCGTTTCATAAGAAATGGTAGTCTGCTGTTCAGCTATGGCTCTTCTTTCTGGGTTAGACTTAGAATATTTTTGAATGACTCTTGTATATTCACAACCTTTCCGTCGTTGTACTCTTTGGCCTTCGTCAGATGCTTGCCTTCATACACGTTAACCTATGATGAATTTCGAATTTCTTCAATCTAAATGGGTCGATTGTTCTTTCTCCGCTTTCCATACATAAGGGAGACAATTCATATCAGTCGTATCCCCCCCACTTGTGGCGTGTATTCATTTTTCCCAATGAACCAGGGTAAGTGAATTTTACACACTACTAAAATCAGGGGTCTGAATTAACAACTGCCAGGTAAAACAGCATGTTTAACCAATGCTTTACCCCACTTAACCTTATAAAACCTAACGTTCAAATTCTTTAGACTAATGTCTGTAACCATGTGTTGTAACACAGATAGAGAAATTGTATGAATGTTCTAACTCAGCTGGTAGAATTTCTTTTGAATGTTCTTTCTTTCTTAGCCGGAGGCTCGCAGATGGCATTCATCTCTACGTTTAATCTAGTGGGGCAGTTGTCAGTGCATAAAATGTGCTGATTCTTTAAGTCCTCTTATCTTCTAGTGTTGTATTATCTTGACTGAATGTCTTTCAATGTTTTTCCACTTTTTACTGGCAACCTTGTCTCTACTTTGTAAACATTTGTACACCTGTAGACTGTGCTCTTGGTCATGTTGTCTTCCAAGTGACGATGGCTTCGGAAGAGATCTTTCTGAACGACTGAATAACCTGCTATAGGACCACAGATATTTAAATATATTCAAATGTACTCCGTACATATGGTAAACAGAGTGTCATAGTAGTCTTGGTCGTGGAACCTCTTATTAAAAGATTTGAATATTAATTGGTCGTATTGATGTTAGTCTGGATCGGCCCATGTAAGTTAGACCCGATTTTGTCAACAGCCCATGCTTGCTTTCTTGAAGATTGTTTGGAAGATTTTAAATAAATAAATAATTTTGAGGAAAGATATGAATCAAATGTTGTAGAATTTCAGACATACTTGTTAAGTTTTATTATATATATATATATATATATATATATATATATATATATATATATATGTGTGTGTGTGTGTGTGTGTATGTGTGTGTGGTATATATGTTATATATATATATATATATATGTTATATATATGTTATATATACATATGTTATATATACATATGTTATACATACATATGTTATACATATGTTATATATATATATATATATATGACCATGTGACCCGCGTTTGAATCTCACCATGGTCAATTTGTCAGGAAATCGGACTGGCGTGGGGGTCGATCCTAGCGTGTGGTATCTTTGGAAAGTGCCTGAAAAACATACAACGGGTTGACTCAAGCCTTGTGAGTGAAATTGTGTACACCTTAGGGTAGCTGTGTTCAAAAATTTATTTAATTTTTTTTTTATTTATAGTGGGGTGGGGTTCACTCTGGGAGCTACTCGGGGTAGATAGTTACAGAGTAAGAAGCACAGATTATGCATATATGTAGAGAAGATAACTGTTAACCCTTGTCCTGAACAGATTAAGATTGTAGGGATCAGAAAAAAACATCTGCCTGGTAGTCGGTGCCACACATCAGTGGTTTGCGTGAAGAAGCTGCTCAAGAGGAACTTACTTCTCACCAATGAAATATGAAGGGAATGCCTATGGTTCATTACAATGCGCATAGCATGACTGGCTTTAGCTGTAAAGATGAAACCCGGTGGGACTAAATATTGTAGTTCGTCTGAGCACTTTCCAAAGAAATAGCAATAGAGCAGTTAGAGGCTTGTGATGTTTTGTCAGTAAGAAAGAGTCGATAGCCTTGTTCAAATTGTTGATCGTGCTAGATAACACGCTCTTTTCCACAAACACTAAGGTCTGCTCAGCATTGTTACAATATAAACCACAGGTGGGCTCTGTGAGTGTTGAATAAACACAAAATGCGCCTGAGTAAGCGTCTGCAATAGGGATTGCTTAGCTGCCCTAGTAGACGGGTATCGTAGAATATGAGTGGCCAGCTATATATATATATATATATATATATATATATATATATATATATATTTTGGTTGGATAGATGTGAGTTTGTGACCCTGGGTTTCACGCTTTTGCGATCGTCAGACAAACTGATTAATTTTTTTTAAAGTTTTGGGTTTATGTAGATTGCGTGTATTGGTGTTATTATGGGAGTGGGAGGGAAACGTCGTCGTGATGTCATCGTGCTAACGCAAACATCGATGTATGTTCCTACGCCCAATGAAGTACGCAGACACACATACACACTTGGTCGTCCTTCGGGACTCATACATATATAAATATATGTGGACAATTTCGGATATGACATATGTATGTATAGACATAACACCAGTTATGTCTATACATACGCATTTGTATGTTGAAATTCTAAGATTGGAAGTGTAGCGAAAATTTCTCGTGAATGTCTCGTGAATGTATACATGTCATTTTTCTATCTTTCCACTGAATAATATTTCCTCGCATGTATATATACATATATATATATATATGTATATATATATATGCGTGTGTTTGTGTGTGTGTGTGTCAGTGTGTCTATCCGTGCGTATATGCATGCGTGTGTTTTCACGCGTGTTTTTAAGATGTTTAGTATTTGAAACAAAAGTGGAGATAATGAAATAATTAGAAAAGCTTTTAAACAAGCTTTTTGGCGTTTTTTAGGTTCGGCTTCTTCACGCTGGAATAATAACTAAAATTATAGTAACACTATATGGTAAAGAAGCTAATAGAGAAAAAACGATACTCAACACGGAGATTTTTTAATTTTTTCTCTATAAAATATGTTTGTTCCTAAATTTATAAAATTTTATTAATTTTCAATTGTATTTTATTAATGTTTTCAATATTTATAGTAGTTTTTTTTTTAAATTGGTGTGTCTTCTTTTTTTGCTTTCATTTACTGTCTTTTTATGATCGAGTTCGCCCCATACAAGGCAGTAAAGTCACTGAGAAACAAGGCGTTATTGAGTGTAGAAGACATAAAAACAGAAACATCGCTCAGAAGCGAACAACATAAGAGTTATCAGGAGGGAAAATAGCGATTGACATTGAAATTAATTTTTGCAGATTAAAGTTGGCTGGAAAGTATGAAGGCACAGGCGAAAACAGAAACTGTTAGCATAGAATTTACGATTACATCTAGCCAACTCTAGTATAATTTAATGAGTTTAGTAATACGCTTAAAGTCAAAGAGTCAGTTTAGTAATATTTTTGCGTTGCTGGTAAGGATTTGTCTGATTTCTTTTTTTTTTATTTTATTTATTTATTTTATTTATTTATTGCTTAATGATAGATAATTTAACTATTCCCTGTTACATAACAATGTAATCGGCGTGGTAATGTTCTGCTTGAATAACCAATGGATGTGCTGTTTCAATTGTTATTATTGCTGTTATTAGAGAGATATATTCCAAGGTCGTTGAAGACTGGTTGTTTTGTTATTCCGTTGGTGGTGATCCTGTTGCAAGTTTTTAGATTTTTTGTAGTAAATGATAAATATAGGTTTTATATATATATATATATATATATATATATATATATATATATATATATATATATATATATATGTGTGTGTGTGTGTGTGTGTGTGTGTGTGTGTGTGAAAAATATATAGAAAATAGAAAAGAACTCGTTAGGTAAATAATCCAAAGTTCTTTAGTATTTTTGTTATTATTTAAAAAAAAAATAGTGCTCGATACAAAAGTAGAGCATAAATATAATTATTTATTTAAAAATCATGATTCCAACACGCTACATAAGCGTTCTCATGTTTCAAAACAAGAGCCGAAAACTTCAATATAATTATTTGAATTAAATTGAATTAAAGTAAGCTCTGTTCCATCATTTATTCAATTTAATTCAAATATTATGTTGAAGTTTTCGGCTCTTGTTTTGAAACATGATAACACTTATTTAGCGTGTTGAAATCATA
Source organism: Acanthosepion pharaonis (assembly GCA_903632075.3). Taxonomy (NCBI): domain Eukaryota; kingdom Metazoa; phylum Mollusca; class Cephalopoda; order Sepiida; family Sepiidae; genus Acanthosepion; species Acanthosepion pharaonis. The sequence goes on along the minus strand of CAHIKZ030002290.1, from coordinate 2,672,218 downwards.
TTTTTAAATAAATGATTATATATATATATATAGCATACCTTAAATACAGTTTTAACGTATACTATATTTATGGGGTAACGTGATCAATATAAGAGATAGAACATGTAAATATGAAAGGCTACATTGAAGTCAACACCCACAGGTAAGTCAGTTTCATGCTAAAAGCAATCATCAGGCAACGTAGGTTGTATTTTTGCTCGAATATTTATATATAAGGGTCAGTGATACATTGTGTGTAAGTCAACTGTATTTCAATGTGGGTTATCTATAGCATTATTCTAACGGTTATTTTGATGGGCGGTAACTGTTGTGTTTCGAATTATTCTAGAGGCTATTGAGTGGAAATAATTGTGGATCCGAATGCAGATTTTTTCCGCTATTTATAGTGTTGGTAGTTGATTTTTATTTATTTATTATTGATTATTTTATTCGTGTTGTTTTGTTACGTTCTCTTGTGTTTATCTGTGCGTACGTGGTTTGTTAATTTGTTTAATATTTACTTAGTTTATTCAGTTCTTTATTTGTTTGGGTTAATTTACTTGTTTCTGTTTATTTATTTGTTTTCATTCATTTTTGTTCATTTTCAGTGTTCGATCTTTAATTAACGTAGTAAAAAATTGTTTTCGTGCAATATAATAGACTACCCACAATGCATCACTGATCTGTACATATAAATAGTCGAGCAAAATCACAACGCATATTTCCTGACGATTGCGTTTAACATGAAACAGTCTCCTCTGGGTGTTGATTTCAATGACCAATTATATATTATATATATATATATATATATATATATATATATATATATATATATATATATATGGGGGGGGTGCGTACATGATTATGAAGATAGCCATCTCTGCACCATGACAACGCATTTGTTGCCGCTTCCCGTTGATGGGCTCTGCAGTGACTCTTAAAACTAGAAATGTGTTTCAAAGGCTCAAATTACACAGCTGTCAAACAAATTTATTTTTCATATTTGTTTGTCTCGTGGTGTCATGATTGATAGCAATATAGTTATCCAAGCCTGTTGAGACAAGATTGCTTATGACACAGGGTTACAAATCAAATCATGCTCTTAACGGTTTCATTCATACTCAATCTGATATTTTTGCACATACCAACTACTGTGACTCAGTCATAAGCAGATATTGTCCGGTCAAACAAATATGTTGACACGCATATATATATATATATATATATATATATATATATGTCATTTGCTGACAGTGCTGTTTCGCTGTATCACAGCTCCAGTGTGCGACTAGACATCCGAATGCCTCAAGCCAGGTTCGAAACCCAACCGATTTGGTGTCAGCCAGAGTTTCTCCCACTGAGTTATCTTCACTATAATCAAATCCCAATCAGCCGAAGTGCTCCATTCATTTTACTGAAGAGCTTTGCATTAGCGCAAGTGACAGACATTATTGTTTCGCTGTATCTCTGCTCCTCAGTGTGACTAGACATCCGAATGCCTCAAGCCAGGATTGAAACCCAACCGATTTGATGTCAGTCAGAGCTTCTACGTGTGCAATATCATTTTACGTGAATGTCAAAAGTTAAATCATATTTTTAATATGTACTTGAGAACAACATCTGCTTGTTGTGTGTTTATGGCCATATTACGTTAAACCACCGTTTCGAGTTCGATCATCGAAGTTAAGAAACGTCAGACATAAATTGGTCGACGCTTCCAGGTAATGTGAGGTTGAATGTAATTGTTTTATGATGGCTCGGAATTTTGAATCACGTTGTCGGGGCGACTTCCAATCCTAGTTGGGTTACTTTCACTAAGGCACAAATACCATTGAGAAAGGTATGAACCAACTTATTCTCCCGCCCAGTTATGCTTTAATTAGTAGGACATGTACCTCTAAATCATGATCTGCCTACAAAATTCTTGCAATCTGAAAATATGTTCTGATTTAGATAACCTACAAAAGGAAGATAAGCCGTAAAAAAGAATTAATCAAAGATGTTTGTTGTTAAATATTAAATAGCACACGAACAGATGACATTAATTAACACATATACACACATAGAGGTGCGATGAGTATGTTGTCGCCATTTTATATTTTTAATTACGCGCATGCGTGTTTTTTGTTTTGTTTTTGTTTCATCGTCTGCGCAGTATAGTAGGCTCAAAGACCTACCTCAAGTTGGTTTAGGAAGTAGTGCTGTCCTGGATCAATAGGATGGTTGCTGGAAGATCTGACAAAAGGACTATGGACCATGCCACAAAATGTCATCCCTTACATCTGGTTACATAACTCCCCAGACTGCAAACCCATTGATTATTATGTGTAGGCCGCAATTGTGTGAAAGACCAACAGAACTCCTTGTAACACCAAATCTGAACTGAAGGCAAGGATTATGACAGCATTCACTAACTTAAGCAATGGGAGAGTCAAGAAAAGGTGCAGGAGATTCCGAAGTCTTCTAGAAACCGTGGTTGAAGATAATAGCGATTTTATTGGATAAATTTGCTCTTTGAGATTTGAAGACATTTTTGTGTAATTTTGGTAAATATATCTGTTATAATGGGATGTCAAATTTATTTTGATTTTTGGCGTAATTTAGACGACAATCTATCCATCGCACCCTGCATATACATCGGAAAAGCTTCAAAATGATTGAAAACTGATACAGAAACACCATATATATATATATATATATATATATATATATATATATATATATATATAAACTTACGATGCCCATTGACAGATATGGATAATTCTTGTTCTGTTTTTCGTGTATCTTAAAAACGTTGGGGATTATGACACTCCACAAATTCTTGTACTTCGTATATCGTATTTTTTTCTTTCATGACATTTCTTGTAAACCTTGCTCCGTGGTTCATTCACTAAAGATCGGTATGTAGGCTATACCTCGTTTACCCTTGTCCCTTTTATCTCCAATCTGCCCACTGTATATCAAATTTTCCAATCCATTTTTTCTCATAACGTACCCTAGAAATTTCATCTGTCTCTTTCTGATGATTAGTATAAGTTTACATTTTGTTCGTATTTTCTCTAAAACCTTGTCGTTTCTCACATGGTCGCCCCATGTTTCCTCGGCATCCTTTTGTAGAACCACATTTCTTTTGCTTCCTCTTCTTCATCTGTGATGGGATTTTCCAGCATTCACTGCCGTATAAGAGGTCTGATATCATGGGACACTTTAATACTCTTTTCTTTGTGTCTAATGAAATTTTGGTTTCTTAATACTCCTGTAAGATTACGGAATGCATCTGTGACTACACCAATGCGCCTTCGAATTTTAAATTGAAAAAGATCTCTTCTACAATTTTGATACTGAGCCAAACAAGAGAGCATGTCTCATCAAAGAAGTGTAGTATTCATTTAATTCATTATTCGTTACATCCAGTTGAATCCTACGTATCAATTTATTCAACAACTGCTACGTCAAATTGATCACATGAAAATCAAGGCGTATGTCAAGAGCGGTCAATCTTTATAAGTCAAGATAATTACTTAACATCTAAAAATTCAAAGAAACCAATCGGAACGCGTATAATATCGAAAACAATAAATTAAAACGCCAACAATAAAAGGCCTAAAATATAGAGGCGAAATGTGAAGCAAATTTACTGCCACTGGCTCCTTCCCCTGAAAAATATTCCAGATGGAATTGAAAACTTGGGAAAAATGAATAAATTCCTTAGAGCATCATAATCTATCTCTAAAATAAGCTTGGATGATGGTATGTGAAAGTGCGCTGCTCAGAACACATTCCCGCCATCTGTACCGTACCGATAAAATCCAAAGATATACAGAACTTTACATATGGGGTCGGATTGGCTGCATTATTTGCAGAAAGGTTGCCAGTGCTGACAACCAACCGCTTTTCGGGCACCACTCAGTGATCTAAGGCACGTCAGATATAATGACGATTTCCCCCAGGGGACTTAAGTTCGTAACCTGACGGTTGATTTTTCTAACAAGATTTCTCGAATATTCAGGCCGATAAACGTAAATAAATATACTGTTTAATGAATAAATAAAAACAGCGCATCTACACAAATATCAGTATCCATTTAAAAATAACGTTTAAACAAATAAATTAAATAAATAAATTTTTATATATATATATATATATATATATATATATATAGTATAATTATTTATTTAAAAATATGATTCCAAATCGCTACATAAGAGGTCTCGTGTTTCAAAACAAGAGCCGAAAACTTCAATATAATCCTTTAAATTAAATTGAGTTGAAAGTAAAATGGGCTCCGTTCCATCTTCAAGCGAAATTTTTGTTGGAATAACGTATCTCTGAAATTTACTTGTTTTAAAATTGAATTCAAAATCCCCATGGTAACAGCTATGGTGAATTGTCTAAATTGGGTAGGCGAGTGTAGGGTGTTTATAATAAGTAGTGGTATAGAAAGGTGGGGTGTCAAAAATGAAAGGGAAGATGTATTGGCCATCGTCTAGTTTGCTTGTCTATGGAGATTTATTTATTTATTTATTTTATTTTATATTTTATTTTATATATATATATATATATATATATATATATATATATAAAAACTTACATGTTCGAATGTAACAGTCTATAATATATATATATATATATATATATATATATATATATATATATATATTATAGATTGTTACATTAGAACATGTAAGTTATTACTACAAAATTGTTCATTTTGTTTCGACGTTTAATAAACAACGTGA
>CAHIKZ030002290.1:2660000-2665000 GCA_903632075.3 Acanthosepion pharaonis | reverse complement strand
ACGAAAATAACATGTTCATAATTAATTAATCATAGCAAAGTATCAAGAGCTCAAGAAGCATTGAAATTAAGTTCAAATATATATATCTCTCTCTCTCTATCTCTCTCTCTCTCTCTCTATATATATATATATATAAATATATATATATATTATATATAAAAATAAAAAATAAAATATAAAATAAAAAAATATTTAACACTAAAAAAGGCTTTATATAATATTTATATAATGGAATATTAGTGTTTCAGCCTTTTATTATATCCTAACTCTGTCCTGCACATTGAGTTCTACCTGGATTCTATCCTCTTGGATTTTTTTATACAAATATATATGTATATGTATGTATGTCTGTATATATATATATATATATATATATATATATATATATTTATATATTTATAAGTTTTGCATATGTATGTGTATATTTACCACTACTATCCATCTATATATATATATATATATATATATATATATATATATATATATATATATATATATATACAAGTATATAATTGGTATATACGGAATGAATTACAATAACCAACAATTACTATTCTTTAAAAGAGTGCTCAATACAATGTAGAGCAGATATAATCATTTTTTTTAAATTATAACATAAATATGTTATAAAATAGTCATTTTGTTTCAATACCCCCAGTGTCTTATCAAGTGATGACGTTGAATGTAAAATAAATTTATTTTACATTCAACATCATGACTTGATAAGACACCAGTGTGTGTTGAAACAAAATAAATATTTTTTAAAATATTTTATAAAATATTTATATTATAATTTTTTTAAATATATATATATATATATATATATATATATATATATATATATATATATATATATATATTTCAGGATTATTTTCAAACGTATTCAAGATAATCTTGTCTAAATCTTCTAACTTTCTTCCTTGAAGTAACAAGTTGCCTCACGTACCATTCACGTACGATTTCATTTTCAAGTCTTTTATTTTTTGCCGCTTTTTGGACTATCAGATCTGAAACTCTTCTCTCATGATCTAATCGGGGATTAAGTTGCATATGTTATAATTGATCTCTTTAGCTCTAAGTTGAATTTTTCCTGTCTACTGGTCTCACTTTTTTAAACTTATTCACTGCTCTGATGATGGTTTTTGAATGAATGTGAAGATGGAAGCCAGTGTATTGTGACACCATTTAGGACTGCAAGGAAAAAAAAGAAAGAAAAAGAGAGGGAAGAGTTAGAACTTAGATGATAAAGGAAAGCCATCACAAAAGGAGCATTTAGCGATGTTATTTTGATAATGAAGAATGGTGAAAATTTTATGGCCATTGTCGAAAAGCTAATTGACAAATTCCAGGTGGGTCAAATAACCAGTTTTGAATAGATAAAAAAATAACTGTGTCATGGTGGCGAACTTATATTATCGGGAAAAGATTTTCCGTTGACCGAAAAATAAGAATGTCCTGACCCCACACGAGTTGCAAAAACAACGAAAATAGGTTAAGTCTTTGTCGATGGAAAGATATCGTTCGACAAGGTGTCTGTTTTGTGTTGAAATTTGACTATGACAGCGAAACAATATTATCAGAAAATGGCAAAGTCGTTTCATCGTATCAGTGGTTGGCGCCGGAGAGTGAGTGTGTCTGGTTGACCAGCCACTTGGTGCTGGCGAAAATCTGATTGACGAATTCCATATGAAAGTGACTTTGGGATAAGAATTGAGATTATCACACTACGGGTTGTATTGTTCTGTTGGCGGCCAGAGAAGAAGAGAGAAAGAAAAGAAAGAAAGGAAATAGAAAAAAGTAAAAGCGGGGATAATTTTTTTCTTTGAGCAAGATATTTTTAAAAAAAAAACAAGGCTAGTCTAGTCACACCCACACTGTTGAACGCCAATTGGATGAATGTTAACGAGAGCCAGGCGTAGGTGATCATGTGATGCAGGGGGAGAGGCCTGCTACCACCCATTAAGGGGATAGGTATGAGATGTTACTGCGAAGGAGCAGGAAAACCGTTGACGCCTTCTGAGGGTATGGTAAGAGACACATATGAGAACAGAAGAAGGTGGGAGTAAGAGAAGACTTCCAAAAATGGAAATAATAAATTTTTCCTGACCGAAAACAAAAGAAGGGGATTGTGGATTTGGAATTATCAGGGAACCTCAAACCCCCGACGAGCCCACCCCGGTTTGGGTCGACGTCCATATAAGCAAAGTCGCAGCGAGCGAAAATGAGTTCCAGTGAGTTCGAGTTTAAGTTGAGAGCTCTGAAGACCCACCACGCATTAGCTGATGAAGATTCGCGCAACTTCCGAACTCATCTTCTAATCAAGAACAATTTATTTTTGGAGAATGACTTAGACTCATACCACCAAAACAAGTTTTACGAATATCGCCTGAAGACACACCAAGAACCAGTTTCTTAAAGAACAGAAAACTTAAGGTGTTAAGACTCGCCTAACAAAAACAACGTGTCACGAATCCATATTGCGGTTTGGGAGAAAGAGAAAGACGTAGTCCTATATTCAGAAACCAGATATAAAATATTGTTATCCTTTTTAACACATTTGAACTTTTCGAGTTATTATTTTCTTTTCTTTTGCATATACTTGTGCGATATCGACCTTATTCGAACTTGCATTACGGCCCCAGCGACTGATTGATTTCGTCTGCCTAGATCAATTCACAACGTGGGTAGGTAGACTGGAAATCAAAGTAGTTACTTCGGTAACCAGACGTTGGAGGCGAGTTGGGAACGACGAGGCTGATATCGAATTTAACCAGATTCCCATCCGAATCACCAAAAGATTAGAACGTCACATTTGGGTGCCGCGACCAATACCAAGCCATTTGGTCGTCACAGGACGAGAAAGTACGACTGGCGCAGACAGGCGGACGTCACGTTTGGAGCGGCGACACCCGAACGAGCGAGGGACGTCACAGTATGAATGTTAGTAACATTACCGAAGGCCTGAAGAGTCATTTTCTTCTCGCCATTGCCCATTTGGTAAGAGAGTGGGCTGAAACAAAACGATTTTAACCTGTTCTCCTTCTAGGTGAATAACTCAAAGGGTTTTTCTTAGGACAAATGGTATCATCTTATCTGAAAATCTGGTAAATTGAAATTCAGTTACTTTACTATATTTTGGATATTAAACAATTCGTGGGATGGACAATTATGCTGTTAGATGATTTGGACAAATTTGCTGTTACACCCGGTATATATATATATATATATATATATATATATATATATATATATATATATATATATATATATTATATATATATACATTTGAGAGAAGACAGAATGAAATTAAAGTATAGGAATAATATTTTACACAATATAGTTCTTAAAATACAAGTAAATATTAAAAAAAAACAAGTAAAAACGAAGGCAAATAAGTATTAATTATATTTCTAAAAATTAACAGAAAATTATATAGAAATTAAAGTAATGTTCTGTAACTAAATTGTTAATTAAAATATATTTAACAAATAAAAAATGTTGAAGTCATTTGTTTAAAATTAATTAATATAATTCTGTTTTAGTTAGTAACAAAATCTATGTATTTCGTAGAATTTTCTCTCCTGCAGACAATTTTTCGTCATAATTCTCTGAACAACCGGATTGTTTGCTTTGTGTATTTGCTTTCAAGATGAGCATTTTTCTATTTGCTCTACTCTTTACTCAACACTTGTCAGTTATCTCCCTTGTCTATTGTTTTCTTAGCTTTTCTTCTCCGTCAATTTTGATTTATTGGCTGAGGTTTCTCTCCGCGCTTTATCGTTTCTGCTTGTAATTCTGCTCGTGTCTATCATTCTATCTCCGGGCTGTATTCTTGTTCTTTCTCAGTTGTCTTTACGCATCCATATATATTGTCTATTTTTCTTCCTGATCCGTATTGTCTTTTACAACTGCAATAAGAGAATCAGGTTTTACATATGAAAAAACAAAGTTCTTCCGATGATTACTTCACGCAACTAGCATCACTTAAGCATTTCGAATCTTCTTGTATTTATGCCTGCACACGCATGTGTACAACTGGATTTATATATAGGCGTACATTTGTAAATAATAACAATCCATTTATTCGTGTGTTTGTAATTATACCCAGTTCATATATAGAGAGAGATGACGGGCTCATGGTAGTTAGGAGTTCTACTAACTTTAAAATAGAGAAAATTAGAAAGATTATATTTAGTGAATTTAAAAATCTAAACTTAAAGATAACAGTCTGTACGAAATTGAAAAGGGTAAACTTCCTCGACGTAACTCTAGATTTAACAAACAACACATACCAACATTATAAAAAAACAAATACTAACCCCTTATATATACACCCGAAGTCAAACCACCCTCCATCCATAATTAAACATATACCCTCATCAATAGAAAATAGAATCAACATTAACTCCGCTCGCAAAGAAATATTCCAACAACACAGTAACTTTTATAACGCTGCCCTAAAAAAATAGTGGATACAAGAATGCTAACATCAATTATAGAAACAATTGTACTAGCCAGAAAAAAAAACGGGAAAAGAAAAATCATTTGGTATACCCCTCCGTTCAACCAAATAGTTAGTATTAAGCTAGGACAGAAATTCCTAGCTTTAATTGAAAAACACTTTCCTACCAATAATAGACTTAGTAAAATATTTAATAAGAACACCCTAAAATTGAGTTACAGATGCACTGAAAATCTAGAAAGTATAATAGAAAACACAATAATAAAATCCTGAACAAACCCCCATACCTGAATAGTATTAATAAAAACCCTACACTTAAATTAGACAAAAAACATTGAAAAATTATATGATTGAAGAAACACAGAAGACTGCTTATTGGAAAATAAATGCTGCGTTAAATCTGTGGTATACCAATGTACTATCTCATCCATTGAGAGTCCTAATACTAATATGATATACATTGGGTCTACGTAGAATGAATTTAAAGCCAGATGGAGGCAGCATAAGTGCTCTTTCAACAATATAAATAAAAGAAATC
>CAHIKZ030002290.1:2515000-2655000 GCA_903632075.3 Acanthosepion pharaonis | reverse complement strand
GTGTCCTGAATGGTTGAAATTACAAACTGTTCTAAAATGTTGCAGAATCATGGAGCACTGACCTTTCAAATCTTCGGCGTAGTACGATTTGATTATTTTTGTCAAACCACAAAAAACTTTGGATCTGAGTGCCTTGTACAGACTCTGCAGGTTTTGTGTATATCCCATTTAAAAAAAAATTTAATTATTATTGGCAAAACAATTGAAATAGTCTTCATCACCAAAGATTAATTTTAAAGAAATTCCATATCGTCTCTATCTGTTGAAAATGAACATTATAAACAAGACGTCTCTTAGACTAATAGCATTGTGTAAGGTTTCTTTAGAGAACGATGTCGAATCCATAGTGAAATATCTTGCTTAATGTTTTGCTCAATACATATCTAATTTTTAGTGACCCAAGCAGAAAGCAGTCTCTCGACTCGTAGCAAATCGACCAATTCTTTTTGGAAAAGAAGTATTAATTTATTTTTGTTAACTTAGAGAACGGATTCCTTAATTATTATTGGACACAACTAATTCCTTGTGTGTTTCTGAAGGGATGTAAGTTGACATACGTCTTTTTTTTGCATTTTAGTGAATATTTTGGAAGTGTGTCAGGGGGATAAATGTTTTCGTACTCTCTTATGTATAATAAAACACACATACATAGACACACAAACATATACACACACGCACACTCACGCACACACATATATAGGGTGCGTCTTAGTGACATTAACGTGATGCATGGGGTGAAGTAAATATCTATATATATATATATATATATATATATATATATATATATATATAGAGAGAGAGAGAGCTATATATATATATATATATATATATATATATATATATATATATAGAGAGAGAGAGAGAGAGAGAGAGAGAGAGACAGAGAGAGAGCTATGTTAAGGGTAGTCTGAAGACCAAAATGATGTCAGTGGGATACTGAGAAAAAAGACATTTGAGACAAACAGTCTTTGCAATATAGTACTCAATATGAGAGATATAGCATTGATAGTGTTAATACAAGTAAAAGGTTTCTCACTTTCTGACTGATGTTACCTTCAATATATATATATATATATATATATATATATATATATATATATATATATATATATATATATATATATATATGTGTGTGTGTGCTTGCGTTTGTGTTTGCCGGGCACATGATGGAATACTGATAAGAGCAATAAGTTCTCAAAATATTGCTATTGTTTGTTCATCTGCTCAATTTTATGGAAGTCAGCTGGTGCATAATATTTTCGCACTCAAGTATTCCCATATATTTGTATGTGTGTGTGTATCTGGTATTAGGGGAATTTGACATGGTATAATGGATAGTATCCTTGTCTCTCTGGATGAATTACGACTGAATAAAGAGTCCGATTCTTATTGGCTTCCCCATAGTTTTGGCGGTGAGCCGTATACTAGCTACAGATAGAAAATTTCCATAGAAAGGTATCTAGACATGATTTTACTTAGAACGCGATAGATAGATAGATAGATTGATAGATTTGCTATTTACGGTTTATCAACTAACTGCATGTTATTTAAAGCCCGGAAATATTTTTAGATTGTAAGAATTTTTGAAAGAAATTAATGATTTCCTACTGATGGGTCCATAGATAGGGTGGAGAATATATGGATTTATATATTTCCGAATGTTATTTTGCCTAAGTGGATATAACCAAGTCGACTGGAATTGGAACTCGGTCATCCATTTTCCAATTTCAAACCGATATCCATTACATAACCCGCGCATCCAAGCACATAGTACCTGGTTTCCCTAAGCGGTCGCCGTAGATAGATAGATAGATAGATAGATAGATAGATAGATAGATAGATAGATAAAGCAGAATATGATGGGTATCTATTGGGAATGATATCTAGATAGAAATCTAATTAGAAAAAGAAACAGAATGAGATAGATAGATAGATAGATAGATAGATAGATAGATAGATATGAAAATAATTCGTATATCTGGATAAATTGATAGTATGAGAAAATATTTTTCAAAAAGTTACAAATTGTTTTTGAGTATTGATAATACTGAGCATAGAATGACTGAGAAAATGAAATGAAACTTTTACTTCAAAAATATCTTCAGAAATAAAATAAAAATATTTCTAAGAATAAAACCAACCAGAAAATGAAAGAAAAATCTATGCGCAAATAATAATCTTGCATGTCTTTATGACAAACATTCCGAATGAGATTGCCTACGGTAAAAGACAGCGACTGACATGGGATTGGTTTTCATTATGCAAAGAAAAAACAAGACAGGATAAAAAAAAAACAAATCCTAGCAGCAAGTAGTATCTAAGGAACAAAAGAAAATTGAGAAACTCTTTTCCAGAAGATGAGATAATAGAGAAAAATTCGAGGTTTTGGGGTACATAATAAAGGGACATCTAAATGGCGAAAGAATTGTCTGTCCTGAAAATAATATATACAGCCTCATGTGAATTGCAGTAACCAATACTAGAGAAGGTAATGGTATATTCATGATTAGGATAATATCAGATCCAGCATTTTTTCTCTATTATGGTCTGTGCTCCTTCAGGTCTTGGGCGATCTCATGGTAGAGGAGTTTATAATCATGGTTATAAAAAAAAATAGCTGGCCATTCGAAGATACTCGTCTACTAAGAAAGCTAGACAATCCTTTTTGCAGACGCTCATTCAGGCAAATTTTTGTTTGATCAAAACCCATAGAGCTGACCTGTGGTTTATACGGCAACTATGCTAAGTAGACCCTAATTACATATATATAATATATATAATATATATATATATATATATATATATATATATATATATATATATATATATATAATATGGAATGTCAACAGAGGAACAAGGAAATCGAACACAACTCCGTGGCGACGTTCTTATCTACATGTGACTTTATCTGAAAGCTAGAGAAAAAAACAGAAAGGGAGAGAGATTGACAGAATGTTGCTTCCTATTTATAGGCTTAGGGAGTGTCCCCGATCGACGGTTTTTTAGGAAAGTAAGTGGGGTAAGTCCACACACACAGAGACAGAAATACATACATATATATATATATATATATATATATATATAGAGAGAGAGAGAGAGACAGACAGACAGACAGACAGAGAGATAGACAGACAAAGAGATAATTTTTGTATTTCCATATTTGATACATGTTTATTGAAGAATACTAACAAGTTACTGTGATTAAGCCTTTATTCAAGTTTTCTTGTATTCGTTCAAGTATTTTATTTCCTGAACATAAAGTGTGTAAACTCTGGCAAATCTTTCTGTATATCCGAGCGTTTTCGGCTATTCTGTTATCCATTATCAAGGATGTACTTTTAATCCTGAACTAAATATTTAGATGTTTTTGTACATTTGTATCTATATTGATGGCGATGTATTTTTCTGATTATGTTTATTTTCTGTTATAAAAGAATTAAAACAGCTCATCTGCAAGATCCAAATTGCAGAGGACCAACATTATTTTGATCTTACATGCCCCTTAAGGAACTGCGTTGCTGATAAAAATAAATCATGAATGATTATATTGGATATGCCACTACATATCTATCAAGAAGTCTCACATTACATCTCTCCGACCATAGCCCAATTGGTACCAGTTTTAAAACGTATTTATACTCTCAGGACATGATAAAAGTAGGTGGTCTAGTGCTTAAAGGCCAGCAAACTAATTATTTTATCTGAATGAATGGCAGAATGAGGACAAAGTGATATGCTAAAGAGTCAAATGATGATTAGAGCTACAAGGAACAGAAAGCTGTGGCGAGCCATCTTCTCTCACGTTCTGAAGGAAAATAGCGCGTAAAAGAAAGATATAATGTTTAACATGAGACACACTTTGAGGAAAAACGATGACGAATAAGAAGGAATATATCATGTTTTCAAATATATATAAAATATATATTAAAACATATTCACTGACTATTATTTCAATGCTGGCTCGGTGAGGCATGCATTAAGAATATACCGTTTAACTTTTTCATTTATTTTTTACCATATCTATATTATAAATTGATTGGGAACTTATTTGTATCAATGTTACATATCAGCATCGGTATTGCAAAAAATAATACCTAATTTTTTAAATGTAATTTAAAGATGAAAAACCTTTCTTGAAGCTTTTGTTTTAATTTTAATTTTAGGCTAACAAACTAAATTTAATATTCCCAATGAGCAACATACTTTACTGAATTTCAAACCGAATTTAAATTGATTGGAATCAATTATTCTTTTTGATTTTTAGTGACATACACTGGAGTGACTTCGTCTGCAATATCGAAATTCTTGAAAAGGCGAAAATCACCATGCTGCTGAAGTCCCATACTGCTGTGCTGGGCCTGACATGTTTCCAGGATGGAGAATCATCGCCTGCCTAAAATTTTAATTACGGTGAGCTCTCGCCACTGGCTATCGTGGCAAAGGGACACCAAAGAAGCGATTCAAAGATTGCCTGAAATAATCCCTTTATTGCCTGTCACATCAACTATTGCCAATAGTCAACCCTAGCTGAGAACCATGACGCCTGGCGTTTCATCATCAACGATGCTGTGTCTTTCTTTGAAAATACCTGAAGGGCCGCTCCCAGAGACAAAAGACAGAGGAGGAAGTACTGCAATGCTATGCCATGGAGCCCAGGCCAGACTTTTAGCTGGAACTACAGCGACCGAGTATGCCTGTCTCGCATTGGACTCAAACCTGCCCGCAAGCGATGTGTACAGTCTCCCTCGTGATCGTCATTTTGCGAAGCCAAGCCATGATGATATCGATGAAAATGTCTGAAATCGTTCATTTTGACAAATATGTCAATAGATCATAAGTCTCTATATTAATATATTTTCCAAAAAAAAAAAAATACTTTTCTGAAACTTTATTTGAGGAAGATTAACTTAATTTTAATTAATCTGAAATAAAAACAAATATTGCATACTTTTAGTTTAAAATATCTCAAAAAAGCATTGTTGTAAAACGGAGCTGGGCGTTTTATGAGGTTTTGACACATCTATCCATAACCTGATGTTTGCAAGATTCGTATGAGGGGGAAATGACTGCATTAATATTTTAGGATAAATACACCGTAAACGCCTCTTTTTAGATAATTACATAACTACCCAGTAATCTTAAGAAATAACTATACTTTAAACGTTATAATATTTTACTTAATTTGAGTTATTTTGGCTTTTTAGTCTTACATACGAAAACGCTTGTTGAAGAAATTTTTAAAAATTACCAATACGTTTTAAATTTACCGATCTAATATTCTGATATGGCGTATAAACAACCGTGTCTATAAAATTCAATACGTTTGTACAGGACAAAATATTCAAAATTATTTGAAAAATACTATGGCTTTTTGAATAGTAGCAAGATTTTCCATTTCTGTTTATTAATGGTTTTATCTCATAACAATATACACTTGAACGGTATAAATACAAAATTTTAAAAGATTTAAAAATTAATAAATTATTCTAATTAAAATATTTGAAAAAAATGAAAGCAGTTATTGTAAGAAATGAAGTATTCATCAAATATTTTTCATACATTAGTATCGCTAATATATTCTATTCATAAAGCAATTAAAACCATTTCTATTTATATAATGTCTTAAGTGAATTTTTTCATTTTACGATTAGGAGCAAACTTTCTGTAAATAAGGTTCTATTGGATCAAAAGAATTTAATGATTTAAATTTTCGAAAGACTTGTTCTTATAACTAATATAAACATTATGTACTACAAAAAATAAATTCTCGAGATTTCATAAAATTAAATGTGTCGGGTAAAAGATATAAAAATGAAAAAATATTTTATCAACTTTTTCTAAAAAAGAAACGTTTAAAAATAAATTTAATTTCTTTTTCAATAAAATCCTACAATTATCTCAATTTTTCGAGTATTTCCAAATCACTGAAGCTTTCTCCGAAAAAAAAAAAAATTTCCCTTACTAATTCATGGTACCCAGTTGACATCAGAGAAAAAAGATATTTATCCAACATTCCAAAAGTTTTAAAAAGGATTAAAATTAATTTTGACATAAAAAATTATTTTGTCTTTCCTCTTAATCATAACACAAAGATTTTGACGATAAAACTGTTTTTATTAAGTTTTGTGCATTTTTTTTTTTTCACGAATGCTTATTTTTTACCGAATCTTTGGAGGCACATACGTATGCATGACTTGAATTGTCTTACTTATCTTCAGAAAGATAATAGAGTTCATTCTTTTCATCTAAGACGGCTTGAAATATGTCCAGACATAAGAATGGCTTACGTGTTTTTCACTGTTTTTATTATTATTATTATTACTATTATTATTATTATTATTATTATTATTGCCTGAGTCAAGACACGCATCTTTTTATTGCCTCAGAGAAGATCAAAAGTCCAACCATTTTATCATGGCGGGAGTCATTATGATTGGGTTAAAATAAGTTTTCTTTTAGATATTCATTTTTTTCTGTATCAGAAATGAAAATTATAGATGGAATGATAGTAACAGAATGAGATAGATAGATGTACAAAAAAGAAACAGATATAAAAACAGAATGATATAAATGGAATACATATATATCACAGTCTATCAGTGTGGCGCTAGACGACGGGTTGCCATTAGCTAGGATCGAAACCCAGCTGAATTGGTCTCAGCTGAAGAATCTACACCTAAGGCGTCGGCGCACAACAGCGTAGAACATGAATTTAAGCGTATTTATTTTTAGAAAAACACGTCAGTGGTCAGTGACTGAGAGAACTCGATTCGTTTTATGGAACAGTATTGCATATATATATATATATATATATATATATATATATATATATATATATATATATATATACATACATACATGCATACATACATATGTATATATATATAGAATGATTGAAAAGTAACTCCCTATTTTATGTAAGACTGGCCAGCCAGGAGTCCTGACATAACAACCTGTGACTTTTTTTTTCTTTGGTCTTGGTTAAAAGAGCAAGTCTACTTACCAAACCAATACATTGGTAGAATATCAAGGGTGAATACAAGAAGTTACATCTTCCATACAACAAAAGTTCCTGGTAAAATCAGATGACGCGATTCCTGGTCGGCTCAAGAAACTGCTAGCGAAATCTGGTGCCCATATCGAATTTTAAATAAAACTTCATGCTAAACTCTTCACTCATATATCCATTGCTTGTAAAAATTAAGTTAATAAATAAATGATAAGTATTGTAAAATACGCGGTTACTTTTCAATCACCCTGTAAATTGATTTCCATTTTTTTTACACCCTATCAAAATTTTAATGGTTTATGGACGAAGCGTATTTTGGAAATTGTTAGAAACAATTTTTTTTTTTTTTTAACGAGCGGATATTGTAACAATATTTGTTTTTCAAATAAAAATAATTTTCTTTTACAAGTCCTACTATTTAACCCATATCTGGGGCAGAAGATAGACTCAAACTTTTTCTCGATTATTTACGGAGGACATATATTCTATGGAATTTCTCGAACATTCAGGCAGTTAACTGTTGTTAATATCATTTATTATGAACTGAGCATTTACTTAAGTATTTCTATCTATAAAAATAACGTATAAACAAACAAATATATTTAAAAAAATATTTGTACTTAGTTCATTTCATAATATATAACGTCATTTGATGACTTTAAGATACGCTTCAAGCAGTTGTGAGCGCTCAAAAGAAATCATTGGAAATTTTTAGCTTAAAAGCAGTAATTCGACCTTGCTGACATCAAGTTTCCTCTGTAGCTAAATAGTATAGCACGTCTGGCTATATGACGGTTCCGTGTAGGATACAGGTTTGATTCCTTTCGAAGACATATTTTCTATGAAATTCCTCGGTCATTCAGGCCGTTAAATTTTGTTAATATTGTTTATTATAAACAGAGCATTTACTTAAATATTTGTATTTATAAAAATAATATATATATATATATATGTGTGTGTGTGTGTGTGTGCGTGTGTGTGTGTGTGTGTGTGTGTGCGTGTGTGTGTGTATAAGTGGAAATTGAAGTCAACACCCAGTGGCAAAAGTGTTTCATGTTTAAATCATCAGGCCATATAGATATGCTCAGAAATTATTTGGAGTTTAGTTACTTTAAGCTGATAAGAAATCTACATCCGGTATACTTCTACAAAATTTAATTTTCAAAAATAGATTAGATATGACTAGTTTTACTGATAAATGATCTGACTTTTATTCTCAGGCGTGCTATTTGCCCGTTTTATTGTGCGAAAGCGAACGAAAATGCTTCAGCTGGAATTTGAACTCGTCAACGCCACTTTTCGGACCGAAAACATTAGTGACGTTACAGCATCACTGGACGGACGCAGAACTTTCACCGATCGTGATCAACGGCTGATTATGTAGCGCCATTTGACAAGTTTCTATTAGGTCCGGTCTATATAAAGATCCAAAGGCTTTCCTCGCTGAAAGAGTTTATGTTTTTTTTTGGTTTTTTTTTTCCTAATATCCTGCTTTTCTTTGTAATTTTTGCATCATATTTCTAATATTGTCTCTGCTTGTTTTATCGCTTTTCTTTAAGTTCTCTACATTTTTCTAAAGCTGGTCTTTTTCTTCATCCAACAGCTTACGGCGCTATTACATTTAAACACCCGTCCCTATACGATCACCGAAGTTAAGCAATGTCCAGCCTGGTCAGTACGTAGATAGGTAACCGCTTGGAAATAACATGCTATAAACTTGCATGTGCAGTGCGTGTGGTGTAATGGATAATGAATCGGAATTGTTAATCGGAGAGTCGAGTTCCAATTCCAGTTGGGTTCGTTATAATGTTTTACGCACAAATACCATTGAGAAAGTTATGAATCCATCTCTTATCTCCTCAGCTATGTGTTAATTAGTAAAACTTGTATCACTAACACCATTAATTGCGTACAAAATATTTTAATTTCGGCATTACTGATAGAAGTTGATATGCCGCTAACCAACCAAATCTTCATGCAACAACTTTACATTATTCTTAGTATGGAAGCAGAAAACGACATTTTCATTGCAAGTGAATAAATATTATCCGATCTGTTCTCTATACCCAATGTGTGTTTGTTATTTTTGAGAGCCTCTTGAGTCAACGTCCTAATTATAAGAAAAGAGATTAATAACATATTCACCAATCTAGCAACCCAGAGGTCATCTTGGTAATTAAGCCTTAATTACCATATTAGATTTACGTCTGGTTGTAGTTTACTAATTAGAGTAATAAGTAATGCAATACTACTGAATGAGAAATGATGACAGAGAGGAAATCTTTGTGGTGATGAGGAATGCGGTTGCCTTTTGATTTAGATTAATTCGAATAATACGAATACCAAGAGTTTAAAAGAATAATTCAAAGTATGTGGTTACTTTTGGAATTCATATTATTTTCATCATGAAAATGAAAGAACAATTTCAAATAATGAAACTGACGTGGAAAATTTACAATGGATCTTGTTTCATATAAGCATTTATCAGAAGTTATTTTGTTATTCTTCAAACCATTCCAATATATATATATATATATATATATATATGGTGCGATGAGTAAATTGTCGCTGAGTTGGGCACTGTCTGTGAGAAAAAGAGCATCGTGACGCAAATTACTCCGTCAAAAATTTGGTAACTGCATGCTGTACTGCTTGGCATTCGCGATGGAATCTCCAATACGAACATTTCGGAACGTTTGGGTCTCAGTCTGAGGATAGTGCATAGGATTCGGAAAGAGTTGGATGAGTCTGATGGCGATCAACGAAATTTTTGGGAGTGATCACTAATGATAGTGACGGCATGCCTCCCTTCATCGTCCCATAGGACCTCAGATTCATCACGGGGGCCTACATCAAGGGCCTTAAGAATATAATGCAGCATTAGGTCAAGAGGGTGGCTGTTGGAAGACCTTTTGTCTGGAGAACCCTGTCATGGCTATCAGACAATTTCTGCGACCACATCACCCCTTGCATCTGCCCACTTAATTTCCAAGACTGCACTCCACTTGATGAACTGAAGGTAGCATTAATCAACTTAAACATGGAGACCGTCCAGAAAAGATGAGGAGATTCCGAAGTTGTCGGCAGGCTGCGTTTGAAGCGAATGGTGATTTTATTGAATAAATTTCCTCTTTAGTATTTTCAGCTATTTTTTAAATGTATCTGTTAAAAGGAGATGCCAGTGTTATTTTAATTTTTGCGGCATTTAGACGACAATTTATCCATCGCACCCTCTGTGTGTGTGTGTGTGTGTGTGTGTGTGTGTGTGTGTGTGTGTAAGAAACAACGAGTGATCGCCAAACACCCACCAGTTCGACTTTGGTTGGATGATTTTGTTTAGTGGCATCTATCAACCTCTATTTATTTAAAGCCAAAATATAAATATTTTGAACACAACTATATGGTTTCAACTAAATATATTTTGAACGAAGGTGTATGCCTTCCACTACAGATAATATGTATTGTCTGTCATATTACTATAAATATGTATTGTTGGTACTTTTTTATATAAAAATTCATTGCTGGTGCTTTTACTATAAAATGTATTTTTATACTTTCATATTGTTTTGTTTTGTGTTGATAGTTCATTATTTGTCCATAGCTGGCACCCTAACAGGTCCTACCAGCCTGGGTCAGCGCGGTCCTGGGAACAACATCAATTAAGAGGTGGTTCCACGATGTCACCCCATGAACGAATGAGAGCAAGACACGAGATCTGATCCCGACTTTTAATTAACTAATAAGTTTATGTGTTTTTACTAATGCTAAATGTATGTGTTATGTCTTGCACACCTCTCTGCGTAGTAGTAGTCGTCGTATTAGAGTTCACCGTGTCCTGAATAGCAACCAGGTCTGCTAGGCGTAGTCACCCACTGTTCGCCAGTTGTTCTCTATTTATACTTGTCTATCTAATTTGCATATGATACTACAGTATGAAAAGAAAAAAAATCAGCCAGAATTCAGTAATTCAGCCAAAAGGGGCAGTTAAAGAAAATGAATATTGAACTATCATCTTAATTCAAGCAGATGTGATCAAATGAAGTGGGTGGCTCCTATTATTCGGCGTCTTATTCTCTTTACTTAATAGGTTCGAAAAATTCTAAAGATGTCGAAGTCAATGAGAGGATTCCACGTTTTCTTTTCTAATACTTTTAACCAATAGAAGTGATTCTCTATCCTTTTAAAACATTGATTTATTTATGAAAAGTTTTTCAGTCTGGTAAATCCAGATAGCTACATACCGATTTTCTCATGCGCCTGCTTACTTGACAAATTGGGATCCAGAAACCCGCCATTTTGGCTCGAATACTGGCCACAACCACCAGTAGCAGATATATAACAATTTAATATTACAAGTATGCCCACTTGCATATTGTTTAACCTGAATGCTTTGTTTACCTTTCGCGTTCGAAAACTAGGTTTTCGAGAATAAAATATTTCAATGAAGTAGTGTGCTTCCCATAAAAGGGAAAATAAAGCCTTGTCGTTCTATGACGCTATCTGCTTCTGCGCGTTAAAACACACCGTATCAAACGGTGTTTTTTTTTCCTCAAAACTGGGGATGCCAGTTAGATTCCTGCTGGAGAGCACATTTGTCTTTTATTAAGATCTCTCGGAAACGCAGATTTCTCGAATATTTAAAATAAAAATATGGCGTCGTGTATTTATATATAATTTGAAGAAATAAATACGAGTATCCCCTGTCGTTTGAAGAAATATGAATGTCGGGTTAAAAATAAATCCATTAATTCTAAAGATTTATATCTATTTTAAATTAACCCGTGTGTCTTTCATCTTGAAGAACCGCATCGTTTTTTGTCAAGCGATAAAACAAAATCTAAGAAAGGATATATTAACCGTTTCAGCTGTTATATATACAAAAATATTATGAATTATGCTTGCAATTTTTTTCTTTAATGTCATCTTCAAAGGTTTATCTAATTTCATAATGACTGTTTTATTTATATTAGAAAACGTCAAACGGTCTTCATTATGCCTCCATTTCTATGAACTAGCGCTTTCGTCATGGTTTGCTCGGCTCGCAACGATTCAATTATTATAACCTCTGGCTTCATGTTTGGTAATCTAGTAATTACAAATGAAACACTTCATTCCATCCCAATGGATAAATTGTAGTCAATCCCGTACCCATGCCAGAGGACATCTTGTACCACTTAATTCTTCCTAGTTAAAACTGATTAATAAAGAACATACTTTAGAGTTAAGGCTCCCAATTATTTGCATTATTTCTACCCATTGCACAATAGAACTGGTTACATGAATTACGGATGGTCGTGAGTTCGATACCTTGGTCACGCAGGGAATGCCATATATTCTGGAATAAGGTAGTATGAACAAAAGCAATATATTCTTCAATATTGTGTCCATTCAGGACGAGGATGAATATGGCTCTTCACAGATACCTATCATTTGCAAGAAATAATTACCCACTTAATATCCTTTCAACCTATGTTCTTTCATCCCTTTATAATAGTTCCTTCAATTAAGTTATTCGCCATGCGTGATACGCTCTCAAGCGATCATGTATCTTTCGATAGATGACTGACGAGGCAGATTTTTCCCCTCAATAGGTTGCCATTTCTTTCTGCGGTAGACCAGTTGCCATCCAAGGTTATAGAACCCAGTCTGTTCTACTATTTACTCATAGCTGGGTATAGCGAAGAAAACGGCGACTTACCTTGTCAAACCAAGCGACAGCGCGTCGCGTGTATTCTACGACAAAAAATGGTGCGAAAAAGAAAATTACTTACCAAACAAAAGGGCACGTATTCTGCATGATAGGCTGAAAATGCAATATTTGAATTAAAAAAAAACAAGTCCGTCGCAGGAGTTGCTATAAAAGTATGTTGATATGCAAATTACTGAACATCCTCTTCCAGCTGTCGACGAATGGAAAAAAAATGTTCGGCCGATAAAAGCAGTTGATGTTCTCGAAGAGGGGGAAAAGAGTTGGTGATTTTGACTTCCGAAGCAGTTATTTTTCTGATTGGTTGCGTGCATTGTGATTTGTACTTGCGAATCGAGTTTTCGGCATTTTCTTTCTGTCCCCGATGTTCGAGTCTGAACTTAGTGATTTATTCTCGGCGACGTAGAAATAATCTGCGACAAACATTTCCTTTGCAATCCCAGATCGCTTACTCTGGGGCAGGGGAAGAAGAGGATTCATACCTTTCCCAAGGGTATTAACACGTAAGTGAATGTAATAGATTCAAGTGGAATTCGAACTCGGCTCTTGGATTCCTCAATCCTATCCATTACTCCACCGTATTGTTCGATGTTTTGCTGTGTTTTTATTGTTTCAGTATGTCCGGTGAGTGTTACATTTTCCACACTGTCTTTCCTCATTATGTGTCTCAAACATTTCAGCTGTATTTTTTGTTCTACGTACAATTATCCGTTTTTGCTCTTTTACTAAAAACTTTCCTGTTGGCTAGACGTTCCGTTTATAATATTTTCAGCGTCCTTCTGTAAAAACATATTTATTGTTGCCTCAAGTCTGTCTGCGAATTGTCTAGCTGCCATATTAGAGGAGTGATATTATTTAGATAAAATGTAAGCTGGAGATCTTACGAATGTTTATTATTAGGAGCACACTCTTTACAAAAGATACGTTCACTATTTACACTATTCAGACTATTGTCTTCATCTTTGTCGCCATATTTATTACAACGTTTCGGCCGTTGTACGCTCCGGCCTTCTTCAGGTGGTTGGAATGTCGAATTGAACCCTTTATTTCGCTCACAGGGGTAGACTGTTCTAGTTCCACGTGCCATGTTTAATGGATGTCAGTTATCAGTTATCTCCTGTTAACGTTGCAATAAATATGGCGACAAAGATACGGACAATAGTCCGAATAATGTAAATAGTGTACATAATGTCGCATTTCTCCTAGTATAGACAGCTGCAAGATGCATTGATGACGCTTTCTATCTTTAATGTTTGACTTTTTAATTGCCCTTCTATTCATTCTTCTCTCACCCGTTTACACAAGCTTATTAGATAGGTGAATGTTTCTGTCCCACGTGACTTCGTCTTGAGAGTGTCAAATTCTCCAAGTTATCATTCTTCATTGTGTCCTAGAAATTTCGACTGTTTTCTGATTCTAAGTATAAGTGTTTTTTTTCCATTTTCCGTGCAGTATCCTTCTGTAGAACCACGTCTTCGTTGTCTCAAGACTCCCGTTCCTCTCTGAGGAAATTGTCCAGCATTCACAGTCAAACCGCACAACTCTCAGTATTTTCTCCCTCTAAATGTTCGTCCCTTTAAAATCTTTCATGTTTCTTCTGCTATCCATTTGCACGGGCTTACTACGTGGGTTACTCACTGTTTCTCCTGCCTCACTTGTATTTGGTGTGCCCTGTGAGTATCGAATTCACCAAGCCCTCATTATGTATCTCAAAAACTTTAAACGTCTCTTCCTGATTTCTAGTTTATCATTGATCACATGTTCAATCCAGGATATACACAACACCTATGGAACAATCCCACCTTTATTCAAATCTCCTTTATATATGTGGAATTTGTCCAAGTCTTAGTATAATGTTAAGAACTTTTAAAGAAAATAGAAACAAAAAAAACACGTACGTAGACTAAGAACGGAAAAGTTGAAATATCTGTCACATAATGAGGAAAAATGGCTTGGAGAATTTGACACTCACAGGCGATATTGAAGGAGAAAACTAGAGCGAAACCTCGAGACACCAACCTAACAATTTCGTATTAATAGATGGTAGAACAGGAAGTGGAAGTTATATTAAGCGGGTAAAATTTTCTTAGCGTTATAAATTGAGATGTTGTGGAGAGTCATGATCGCCCAGGTACTAAAGTGACTTGGCACAATAACGAAGGAAAAGACTTTAGCACCGGGCCATTAGTGAAATTAGTCAACCAGACAGGCTCGTTAATCATTACACAACTCCGAGACACTAATATACTCATTGCTCAGTATTAATATTCAACTAGTCTCCCTCATAAGGCGCGTATCATTTCATCTTTTTATCTTGTTTTAATTTATATATTTGATAAATAGATTTAACTTACATTAAACATTAACCAATTTTATTCCTCTAAAAGTGCCATATTATTCATTGAAAAATTTAATTTAAAGCATTTAATTAAAAATTAATAAGTTAAAATTATATCATTCTGTCGTCAGTAATTCTAAATAAATCTTATTCAAATTAAAATACGAAAAATACATTTTTTTTTTTTTATGTTGACCCTTTATTTTTAATTTTTGTTTTTTTTTTCTTCAGAGTTACTGAAATGTTGGAAAAATTTCTCTTCAAATTACCAGAATTTTGGCGTCTGGATAATTGGTGCCCTAGAATGTGTGCACTAAATGGTACTCCACCCAAAACATAGTTTAAGACATGCAAAATTTTTTATTCTTTTTCGTTTCCAGAATCCATAGCAAACGTTTTGGATTACTAAGGACTAAAATAGCGGGTGCTGAAAGATCTTTCGGGATATTTTTTCTAAAATCATGATTCCAAAAACTTTGCGAAATATGTTGTCAAGGAAACCTACATTGTTGTTAGGAAATCATATTGTATTCTACATTTGTCTTAATCTATAAATGGTAAACACCGTCATTTGTTGTTCCATGAGAAGTGGATATTATACATTTTTATTTAAACATTTTTTCCAAAATTACAGGCTTCATTAATGATTCGAGTCGAAGTGATAACTCGGATTCATGAAATTACAAGTATTCGCTTAATTCATGGAGTACTTGCCTGTAAATAAATCTTGAAGAACAGGCCAAAAACGGTGCTATGTCTGCATATTTTTCAAAGAAAAGACGCGAAAACGTGTGACATGACTATGCAAAGAATGCATCACTCCATTGTATCATGCTGGTAAAATACTAAATTTAGGAATCTAACTTGATTTGAATATATAATTATTTTAGCTTTTTTACATGAATAAAGCAAAACTAAACATACAAACAGCCCTTAAAAGGAATTCTTTCAGTTTTAGCAGTTTGGCGTGCATAGTATAACCTTATCCTGTTTTTAAGGGCAAATACACCGTAATTTTAATCAGTGGTGATGTATGATTATGGATCCAGGTTGATTATGAAATTGCGACAAAACCGTCCTTTTCTCTCATGACAAAGGACTAAATTATGAGATTTTGATAGTCAATTATTTCGGCATAAAATACTAATCTAGAAACTAATTAATGAACATTTTTCAGCTTTGCTATATTACCAAACTATAAGTGCTCAATGTAACTTTTCAAGAAAATGTTTCATAACTCGTCACGTGATTTTCAAATTTTTAGAAATTATAAAATAAATCTTTCAGTAAATTTGGTTTTCTTTGGTTGATTTTCCTTAGCTGCATATTAACATCCATCAGTTATTTAAAGCTGAATTATATATATATATATATATATATATATATATATATGGAACACAATTTTATGCCAAATGTTTTGTACATAATTTGTAATTTCATGGTAAACGTATCTTTTACAAATATATAGTTAGTAGATAAAAATGTATTTTTGATATTTTTTAATAAAAAATTAATTTTACTATAAAAATGTCTTTTGTAATACATTTTTGTTGTTGCATTGTTCGCCATTTTTTATAAAATATATTGATTGTAATTTATTTTTATACTTTGCTATTGTTTTGATTTGTTTGGATATTCTGTAATTGCCCATAGCTGGGACCCTAACAGGCGCTACCACGCCAGTTCAGGGTAAACTTGGGAACAACTGCAGTTAAACGGTAGTTCCACGTTCCTCAAAACCTCCAATTTCTCGATCACAGGCCTTGCTGCCGGATGTATTTCCCCGTCATTTTAGTAAATTTAAATGAGTGTACCTATTTATATTCATAATTAAGTCTCTCATTGTTGCTATAACAGCATTTTAGATGTTATGCTCTCTAGCCTTCGACACGTGTCCCTTGATCCGAATAACCTTATAGAATTTTGAACTGAAACTTATCTACCGTGTTAAATAAGTATCGTAAAAATTGTGACAAAACTTGGATATGTTAGTTTATCTCCTGCGCTGAACAGCGTTGATTATTGTCATACAATGCCTTTCTTTGCTTTCTTTTAACTTCAAATGTTCTGCCCAACCCTAAAGCATCGTTTAGCGAAAAACCACTGACATGAGACTTGTAAATCATTTTTGACACATTCGATCATCCATAAATTTGTACAAATCTTGTTGCGCAGCATTCGCTTTTCTTTTATTTATTTTTTTTTTTTTTTTTAACGCCTAAATAAAAAAATAGTCTTCAAACCTATTCACTGTTCGAATCGATAAACAATGTTACAATTCTGGCATTTTTATAGGCACATTGGCTGACTCTGGTCCCTATAGGATTGTAAGCTTTTTCAATGAGTCTACTTTCTTCCTGTCATCTTTCGGCAGACACATAACAAATATTTTAGCCAATGATGTATCAATGAACCAGTATCCAAAATGTCTATAGTTTTTATTAATATCGTCGAAAATTTTTTTGCATTTGGTAATTTAACGTTAACACATTTAATCATACGAGGCTACATCAGATTAACATCATAATTTTTAAAGTTATATTATTTAGATTAAGGAAACTCGATTAGATTAACGATTTCAGAATCTTCTTTGGTGCCGAGAGTTGACTTTTAGTTTGTCGTATAATTTTTTAGCAAGGTAACATTACGCTTTAAATCGCTTGTCGCCTCACCAAGTTTTAACCTGGTGCTGCATGTAAGGGGAATTAAATATTTTTCTCAATTTTAAATATTGAACGGATGAATTATTTGGATAATAGCATAATCGATCGGGCAACCACTTAAATTTCAATTCTCAATAATTGCTGTTTCGTTATGAAAAATAAATTCTTCAGACAAGGTAAGTTTTATCGATGGATTGAATTTCGCATATACAAGGCTTCTGTAAAAATATACTCACTCTTTTAAATGTCAATAAATCCTGTGTTTATTGACTTGCACAAATCACTAATGGCTAAAATTAAGAAATATTAATGTTTACTGACTTAAGATTAACGGTTTAAATTAAATATAAAATTTAATTAAAAAGTTTATAATTATTCAAACCACCATCTGTACAGATTTATTTAGAAATCGGAGGACGGTTTTCAGCAGTTGTTCTTTTGCGCAGCTGGTAGATATCTGTCGTCTTCCTGAATACTGATTATGAATGTCGTGTGCAGTTCCATCAGTTTCAAATTTATTTTGGCTGCGTGTAATATTGCGTCACGTTGGTGGAACTCTGTGAAAATGCCTTCTAAATTGTCTTTGCAATTCTTTGAGGTTTTCGTGATTAGTTTCCAGTAGCATTTCATGACAAATTTTCTTTGTTCAAAACTTAATCCTATTCCTGGCATTATTAGAGTGCATTGGATTTGAAAAAGAAATTCAAGTTAAAGGAAGTCAAAGTGAGTACATATTTTGAACACCCTCCATAAAAGGGAAGATATCAGCTAGAAATTGTGTGGAAATTGATTGGTTTATTAGTTTTCTACAGCTTCAACCGTTTGCAGGTTATCTAAAGCTACGCAATATTTTTAGATTGAAAGAATATTTTTTAGAGTTAATAATGTTTAAGTGAGACATGTTATAACAATTAACCCATAGCTGGGGGTGAAGAGGTATTTACGTGTAAGTGAGTATAACAAACCCAACGGGTATTAGAACTGGACATTCGGATTAAAAATTCCAAGCCATTATCCATCAGACCATCAGCAAACCCAAGCTTAGAGTAGCTGGTATTTCCAAGCGATCACCAATCTGAATGACCAATCTTGAGGGTAAGGAAAGGAATTATATTGAATGATCCCAGGCATAAATCTCTTTCAATACATGTTCACCTTAATAAATTTCAATTTCTTTTATTCAGAACTATATTCTTTCATTCGAAATTATGGACAGACCTATTGCAAAGAACATTGCCTTATTAATGTGTTTGGTTTAGTTTTTTGACATATCAACAATTCAATGGGTTATTTAATGCTGACAAAATTTTTAGAATAGGCTTCTCTGAATAGATGTATTCTTTGTAAGAAATCATTTTGTAGATCAGATTTCATTGACGTAATTTTGTAAAGAGTTTTGTCCAGAGTCAAATGTATTGCTGGTAATATTTTTTTTAAATTTAATGTGTATTATTGCGTAAAAGATATCTATTGTTCGTATGGACTATTAACATTTTTTGAAGCCACACCAAAATATGTCATGGGACATTTCCTCACTAAATTACTAATACTATAAGACAATTAAATACCATAATGATAGAAATAAAAAGCTCAATTAGATTTGGCCAGAGTGAACGTCGAAATTTCAATATTGAGCGGTTTTTGTATATCCGTTGTGTCACACTAATGTAAATATGTATAGCTGGCCACTCTTATTCAAGGATACCCGTCTATTAGGGCGGCAAGCCGATCCGTATTGCAGACGTTTGCTCAGGTGTATTGTGTTTATTCAGCACCCACAGATCCCACTTTTCCTCAACTATGCTGAGTAGACCTTAGTTATTTCTGAAAAAGATCGTGTTATTTAGTGTGATGAACAATTTGAATAAAGCTATCACGCTCAAGCCATCGGCCACGATGACTTGTGACTTCGTGTGGGGCAGCTATCGACGACCCCCCGAATGGTTCCGTCACGCCCAATTTCACTCACAAGTCTTCAGTCAACCGGTGGTAGGTTTTCAAACACTTTACAAAAAAAAAAAGGCTGGGGTCGATCCCTCCAGCCCGTTAACATCAGGAAGTCTCCTTCCTGAGAAATCGACTATGGTGAGATTCGAACATGGGTCTTATGTGAGAATGCGAATGTTCTCATCACTCGGCAATGTGCCCCAATGTATGTATATTAAATGCCATACCCCCATACACACACCTATATGTGATTTTTCCTTTTCAAATGCTAAAAGTTTTAAGTCGTTTTCTTATTTTCATTTTTCGAGGCGATACACAAATAAGTGGTTGAATCTAACAACATAAAAGGTAACTTTTTTTTCGTTATTTTCATTGGCCTTGAGATTTTGGCCAGTATATATATATATATATATATATATATATATATATATATATATATATATATATATATTTAAAGTTAACAGGACTATATCATTAGTTAGCTGATATTTTTCAACAAAATTATTCCTGATATTTCACAGAAAACTGTTAACTGTAACATCGCACACGATAAAATAATCTCCTTTATTTTCAATTTTCGTGTTCTAATTTTATTTTATTTTAATATAGTTTGAGACTGTCAAAATATATTACTGTTCAACTAATAAACATATGAGGCGAAAATATGAGGATAATCAAAACTAGTGACAGGACAAGTATATCAACAAAGTGGGCTTCAGTTGACTCACAAAGGGCAGTTTTAAATTTTATCCTATTAATCATTGTAGAATATATAGAGGGGAAAAAACAAGCTTCAGCTTGGAATTAGGCTTTTCCGTATCCATTCCATATTGGAACGCTCTATCTTCAACTTTCAGCAATTACTCCTTTTCTTTTTCAAATTTGTTTATTCATTTCATATATTAAAGACTAGCAGCATGGCCCGGCGTCGCCCGTGCTTGATTAAAAAATCGTACGACTCATACAGTAATCGCTATCACTTGACTTAAAATATTTTTGCCCTTCCTTGCCTTTAAAGGAGTGCCCTTTTCCGTGGTGATGTTGCTACATGCCTTACTTCTTGCCTATCTCACACTGCAATTTTTTCGAAGCTCTATACTAAACATTAAATCTGTTACGAAAAAAGAACTAAACAAAATGAACACAATACGATCAGCTTTAAAAAAGGACTCGTAACTGGAAAAAAAACGAATGAAAAAAGAATGTTAAAAACAATTTTTCACACACAACCCAGTTCTGCGGAATCAGGACCAACGTTCATTTTAAGCAAGCGAATGAGCCAGTTGGAGTAAAGTGCCATGCAGATTTAAATTTTTTCCCACTTGTGACGAATGCAGCTATCGACTTTTTTTGCATGCTAGTTAAAATTCGTGTCACTCAGCTGTTGGCTCTCACGCTTCCTTCCTATTTGTGGCAGCCAGCTATAGGCTCTCACTCAGGCCAGTAGAAAATGCTCGCAAACTACATGAAAACTGCCGTAGAATCATGAAAATTCATTATTTCCACTATCGATGGGAGTTGGAAAATGCAAAGTCAGTCTTGGCCTTCCCGCTAACTTGGAGCATGCGCATGTAAATTTTGGTGCAAATCCGTCGAAAATTGCGGCCGTGCATTCGTTACACACATCCTGCCTTTTTTAGATACATTTTGTACAGCTCTATTGTCAGTCTTCACTTCTTTTTTACTTTCAATTTGGTTACTCGTTCTTTTAAAAGATTTTGCCTAAACTTTCATCTTCAACGTTTAACCATTTCTTCAACTCCTTTCAAATCATTTATTAGTCTCTGTATCTTCAAGTTACAATGTCTACTTTTCTTTGCAACTTTGGCATTCTTACTTATTGACTATTTCACTACAAGATTTGTATGATCATAGCTCTCCACAAGTTCGTGTACCTTGTAGTTATAAAATATTGATAGTTTACCATCCTTCTTTTTCCCCATTCTGTCATCCTTTCTTACAAACTTATTGTGTTACTCGCGGTAGTTTATAGTGACTTGTTTTTTTAGTTTCAAAGCAGGACGCTCCTGCTACCATAGCAGGATTGGTTCTTAGTTCCAGGTCGAATATATGTTTATCCGTGATTCATTTTTGACAGAAAATAAGATTACATTACCTTAAATATTTATTTTAATTTGCACATGAATATACAAAAAGTTAATATAGCTAAGTTACAATAAGAAAGGCTTTTGAGCTTCAAGTTCACTGCAGTCCTTAAGTAGGATGGTAAGCCTTTCCTTCTGTACAAAAAGCACATCCCCTTCCTGTTGCAGAAATGGTAGCAAAATAGTTTTGAACTAGTTCTAGACGGACATGGCGCTGTTCAAAATGTCGTCCACAATGTTCACAGGTGAATCAGTTGTAACTTGTGTAATTCAACAACGTGATACCAAGCTGTAGGTCCGTAAACGGTAGTCAAATGTACTCGGGGGGGGGATATTTCTTTCCAAGTCTACTTCGCACTCTTGAACGAATATAAAACTTCTCTCACCACTGAAAACTATAGAGCCCTATTCGATACTCCAAGTGAATCTCTTGCTATACAAATGAAGACGAGCATAGTGGTGTTGTCGCAGATGAAATTGTTAGACTGTTTATTTGGGCTGTGCTCAATACGCTATGTGAGATTCTACTGCTTTCTTTACAATACGTCTGGGAGTGTTTTATTATTATTATTTTCTTTGATTTCTGGCGTTTACACATTTCTTTCCGTGTCCCGCCCAGGGACCTAAGGTTAGAAATGGCAGCATGACACTTTCCACTGACAAAAAAAAGAAAAAGAAATTACATAGATAAAGCCCTTCGTAAAGTGTGGACAGTACTTATCAGAACAATTTTTTGTATCTTATCGAGGCATGGACTTCCAGGAATCCCTTCATTTAGTCTACTGCAATCTTTTCCAACCAGTCCTAGGGCTCCAACTACAACAGGGATTGTTGATGTTCTCATATGCCACATTTTCGAGATTTCTATTTCAATGTCCTTGTATTTTGACAGCTTTTTGCCCATAACCATTTCTACGGATAGAGGAACGTTTAATGTAAACCTGCTGTCAGTATCAGTGACAACGATACGTTATGTTCTACATGCTGTCCATGACCGAAATGGCAATCTCGAAGGTCCGCAATCCTAGTACTCTCAAATTTAAGAGAAAAAAGAAACGCTTGTATATGTCAAAGACACAAATCGACCGCAGCTTGTGTCAGTATTTGATGATCTGATATAAACAGCATAATGATATAAGTACTATTACGTGCCAGGTTTAACACAGGCTTTGATCATTTTACAAGAATAACGCCCACAAAGCTACACTCACGTCAAACCTGATATAATTCAGGAGGATTGTCTTACCTTTAATATTATCACGTCTAAAAATAAACCGAGAAAAAGATGTAAATATTCGTGTTTATCATCCAATTATACGCCTTCTAATAAATTAAATCCACCTGCAAAGGCATCTAATTTCATCATTTTTGGAGCTTAGCTGATTCCATCGAACTCTAATAAAATACGAGCAGAATAATATGCGTAATTGTCGCTTAAATTACGCAAAAATGAAAATAACACTGACATCTTATTTTAAAAGATATATTTACGAAAATTACACAAAAATATCTTGAAATACGAAAGAGTAAATTTATCTAATAAAATCGTCCTTGGCATCAACCACACCCTCGGGCAGCTTCAAAATCTTCTGAGGCAGGGGTTCCTTGTTTAGGTTGGTGAATGCTGTCATAATCCTTGCCTTCACTTCATCTTTGGTGTTATAAGGAGTTTTGTTGGTCTCTCGTTCAACTTCACCCCACACCTAATAATCAAAGGGATTGAAGTCTGGGATGTAAGGGTTGATGTGGTCGCAGAAATTGTCTGACAGCCATGTCTGGATTCTCCTGCTTTTGTGGCAGTCCTGTTGCCAGATATAATGTCTTCCAGTAGCCACACTCTTGTCCCAATGCAACACTACCGCATCAAAGCACTTGATGTAGGTTTCCGTGTTAAATCTGAGGCCCTGTGGGAAGATGAAGGGAGGCATAAAGTTTCCATCACTAGTGTTTACTTCAAATATCTTCGTAATCACAATGACTCTTCCAGCTCTTTCCAAGTCCTCCGCACTGTCTTCAGATTGACCCTGCAAACCGCAAACCCTTTGAAATGCTCATAATAGAGCTGCCGGTACGAATGCCAAGTAATACACCATGCCTTTTCCAAATTTCAGGCGGAGTAAATTGCGTCATTGTACTTTTTTTTCTCGTAGACAGTGCCCAGCTGACCATACTATACTGTGCAGTTGATAAAATAAAAACCACACCCAGTAACCATTTTCGTCTTTTTTAAAGAAAGAGTCACCCTATATAATGCCCGGGGGCCACTGGCGGTAGACGGTTACGTTAGGAGGCAGTTTGTATAGATAGGAGAGGAAGATACGGGTGAGCCCTAGACTTGAACAGGTTACGATTGTAGCGATCAGGGAAACATCAACTCGGAAGTCGGTTCCAGAGAGCAGCGGTTCGCAGGAAGAAGCTGTTCGACTGGAATTTACTTCTCACCAATGGAATACGGAGGGAATGTGAATAATTTGTTACAATGTAAGTGGCATGCAGGATCCTTGTCGTGAAGGTTAGGCCTAGTGAAACCAAGGATTGTAGTTCTTCCGAGGACTTTCCGTGAAAGTGGCGATAGAGCAGCGAGAGGCTTGTCACATCGCACCTGTGAGAGAGAGAGAGAGGTTTGAGGCTGGAAAAGTTTGGTTTGAAAAACATTGAATGAAACCAAAAAAAGGCGGGAAAATTCATTTTAAATGTTGACCAGTCCAATCAAAGTATGGTCCAACATCGCCGGTATATCTCTCTATTCTTTCCTTCGTGAGACTATTCTAGTAATCTAAGTAAATAGAAGGACGAATATGATGAATTAAAAATACAATATTGTACATGTTAAGTGTGTAAAGAAAGAAAGAATTAATATATATATATTTTTTTTTTTTCAAGGAAAGAGCTCAAAGAATAAAATCAGAAATTATTATTTACATGGATGGGAAAGAAAGAAAAATTAAAAATGATTAACAGGTGGAATGAAGGGTAAAGTTTTAGATAACGCAAAGACTCGAATTATATTTTCATTTTTTTACCGGCGAAACAGAAGGAAAGTAAAGAAGATAAAATAAAAAATTGAATGACATATAAATTGTCAAGAAAGAAAGTGGAATTAAAAATGAATGTTTTTTCCTCAAAGAAGGCCATAAGAAATAGTTCAAAGAATAATAAAAGAAGAAATTATTATTTATATGAACGGCAAAGAAAGAAAGTAATTAAGAATGAAAAGAGAAAGAAAGAAATAAAGAATTGAATAAGAAAGAATTAAAGAAAGGAAGAAAGATGAATTAAAAATGAATGAATCTTTTTCAAAGAAGGGCACAAGAAAGTATTGAAAGAAGAATGAATGCAGAAATTATTTATATAAACGGCAAAGAAAGAAAGAACAGAAGAAAAAAGAAAGAACTAATGAAAGGATGAAATAAAGTAATAAATAATAAAGAAAAGAAAGAAAGGACGAAGAAAGAAATATGAAAGAAAAAAGAATGAAATAAAGAAAGTTACCATGAAAGAAGCAAAAGCCAAGGAACAAACGGAATCAAGTGTAAATTTTCAGATATCGCAAAAAAAAAAAAAAAAACTCAAATGAAATTTTCATTTCTTCCAGGAAAGCAGAAAGAAAATGAAGGAAAATACAAAAACGAACGCCATATTGTATTTGAAGAAAGAAAGAAGAATTAAAAATGAATAACTTGTTTTTTTGTCAAAGAAGTCCACAAGAAAGAGTTCAAAGAAGAATAAAAACAGTAATTATTATTGATATGAACGACAAAGAATGAAAGAAAGAAAGTTACCAGGAAAGAAGAAACAAAAGAGAATGAACAAGTGAGATCAAGGTTAAACGTTTTGATAAAATAAAAAAAAAATTCGAATGAAAAGAGTAATTGATTTGAAACGAATGAAAAAAGAAAAAAAAATCACTCAAACGACTTAGCAAGCGAAGGAGAGCGATAAAGAAGAAAGACTCGTTAACCTGGAATCATGAAAGTGGCTACACAAAAATTTAAAGAGAGAAAACGGTGAAAAAGTGGTTGGCGAGAGGGTAGATAATTAGGAGTGGACAAGAAACGAGGTCGTAATTTAAAGCTTCCGTCCTTAAATGATGCAAAATCAATAAACTATTTGCATATGCTGTTTCCTAACTGGGGTGGTGGAACTTGAAATCATCTTAAATTTGAACAAAATTAAATTGCAGCTGCATGAAAAGAAATAAAAATAAACTCTAAAAACTATAACATTTAAACCGAAAGAAGAGAGCTGACGAACAGATTATGATAACGTGGAACGTGTAATGTTAAAAAAATCAGGTGGAGATCTGTAAAAGGGCATATAGCTAATATTTTTTCTAAGTTCAAGATTGACCATGGGAAAATGGCATCACCTTGAACTATTTTAAACGTAAACATTTTGTGGTCTTTAAGTTTAATGAAAATCTTTCATGCGAAGAACATTAAATTTACGGTTTTTGTACGATACCAAAAACAATCAATAAATATACATATAAGACTAATGAAAAGATAAAATCGACCTTTAGCACTCTGCATAATTAATATTACTTCCTTTTCCACCGTATTCTTTTTCAAGGCCTCACAATTGTAGTAACCTTATTGTTAATTTCACTCAAAATTGTTTTTTGTTGCCATAGC
Organism: Acanthosepion pharaonis; assembly: GCA_903632075.3. NCBI lineage: Eukaryota > Metazoa > Mollusca > Cephalopoda > Sepiida > Sepiidae > Acanthosepion > Acanthosepion pharaonis. The sequence goes on along the minus strand of CAHIKZ030002290.1, from coordinate 2,628,597 downwards.
AGGATATGACAACATAACTATAAAATTCGAAAACACTATGGTTAAGAGATCAGAGTCACATTCAGTGCCAGATAGACCTTTTATACAGCGAATGAAGTCACATACAAATTTATAAATATCAAGTATTACATGAGATGAAGAAAAAATTGCCGTGAACCTAAGAAGATCACAAATGAACGAGGAAAATTTTAAACTTTAAAATTTAAACTGTGACTCTATCAGTGTTTGCCAACTTTTTTTCCAACCAGTGGGCACAAATATTTTTGTCAATGCGCCGCGTGTCAAATTAACTTTTGAGTATTTTACTAAATTTATCTTTCATAGCAAGATAATAGGTATTAGTGCAATTTTAATATTGTTTTCATTTCTATTATAAATGCCAATGATTAAAATGCTACACGAAGCAACATTTATTGTATAGCTTATCTCAATCTTTTCAATGAAATGGTAGACTTTGATGCTTACTGACTAAGGATCTTACTCTAGCTTCCACTCTATTAGAAATGATCGTAGTTCTAATTTTTTTTAATAAAACATAACTGCGCTGAAACCACATTCAGCCATATTGAATGATGGAAAATCATCGAAGAAAAGTTTTATAGCTTCGCACAACTTTCAGAAATTTCCTTATTTAGCTAATATTGAATAATTTTTGAAAATTTGAGAAAAAAAAATTGGCAAATTCTCATCTCCCCAATAAGTATATCCACCGCCCGTTAAATAAAATAAAAACACCCAGACCTCTCTTTCAACATAACAGAGCCCATAAAGGTTCGTTAGTGTCCATGTTGGGAAACTCTGCTATAGAAGTTATAAACAGACTGTGTTAGGGAAACCATAGATCTTTTCTTTGGTGCTTACTTAGCTCTTAGTTCTTGTCTAACTTATCAAATGTACACATCTCCAAGAACCAAAAAACTTACAGAAATGAACATTGGTAGAATTTAAACAGTTTTCTCTATGTACACGAAAACATCATGTGTGATGCAAGATGGATTTATTACAAATAATCTAAAACGAAGAAAGTTATAGCTGTATCAAAAGTAGTTTCAGGCATCTCAAACTACATGTATGCTACGAGGAAGATAATCTCTATGTTTTGGTAGGTTTTAAAACGTTTATTACGCATTGCTGAATGGGACTAAATTGTTACTAATGCTGAAGTAAATTAGTTTCTTTCAAACAAGAGAAAATAACTTCTTTTTTTTTTTCTGGCCAAGAAAGTCAAGTGTCATTGACTATATTACATGACAACAACCATCTTCAAGATCGAAGACGCAAATAGCGATCATAATCCCTAGACTGGTTGGGGGCGTCTTTTAAACGTATCATATTCTTCAGGCCTGGTATCCTTGGATCTTTTTACTTTTTCTCACCCATATAACATCCATTGTCGGGTCAGCTCTTTCCAAAACTGTCACAATATGAACAATTTCCTAAGAGAATCCAGTTTATCCAAATCAGAATCGTTCATATTCTAGGAATTTATATAAATAATATATTTACCAAAACACGATGAAATATGTTTTCAGAAGTTTAATAGATAGATAGATAGATTTTTCCTGATACGGTGTTATATTATTTTTTGTAGATGTAGTAATATGGGGTCTCTTACAGTCCTTACAATAATATTTTGGTGAATTTTCATATAACGTTTCTGTTCTCCAAATCAGACACATTCTACATTGGAACCTCGCATCGCTCAGTTGCGAGCCAGACTTTGTTGAATGTTTGAAGTTTTGTCCTCAGATTGATGATCCTCCATTACTTTAAGTTATTTAACAGAAAAATGGATTTTTTTTAAACAAACAGTAGCGGTGATGACGTACATACCATCCCTCGACAATCACGTGACAAATACTGATCACAGATTTATTGATGTTCTACTGTGACTTTATATGTTAAAATATAATTTTAAAAAAATGATGGGTGAGTCCCTTTTTTATATAATTTTTAAGTACTCAGTAGTCTTCAAAATGTTGGAAAATATTGTCTGTAATCTACTTTTAGGAATGTTGATTTTAAATTTTCTATATTAATCGTTCTTATGTTTTGATATTGTCGTGTATACTTTAAAAAATTTGGCATGTTATATAATATTTATATACATAAAATAAAGTAAAAAACATTTTAAAAATCTTGTTGCAAAACAATTTGTATTAAGCATTTTATAATTTAATTAGTAAATATAATTTTTCCCTAACCGGATGAAATTATTGCAGAATTTTAAATGATTTATGTATTATAAACTACTATAATTAATTTTTTGTAAATTATAACAATCCTTGTGAAAATTCATTATGCATCAAAGAAATAACTATATAACTACAGTGTCCTTAATAAATCTTATTTATAAAAGACACTAAAAATTGGACTAATTAAATAATTTTATTAATTTTTTTCTTTTACGATTCGGAGCATATTTTCGAAAAATGCGTATTAATTTGAAGAAAAATGTTGATTTACATGATCCAAGCAGTGCTGCTTATAACTATTAAAAAATTCGGATGAAAATTTAATTTATGAAATTAAGTAAATGGGGAAGGAACATGTGTAAAAACATTTTACCACTATTTTTCTAAAAAGGAAAAACATCATAAATAAGTTCACTCATCTGTGAATAAGTCTTGAAAGATTAATTAAAATCCGACAATTATTTGATTTTTGCATGAATTTCAAATGTTTTTTCAGCGAGGAAAAAAAAAAAAAAAAAAAAAACGCTAATTGTAATTACGTCGACCGCCAACGAAAAAATACATACTGTTTTTTCATCATCCTATTTTTTTTTTTTTTTTTTTTTTTTTTTCAGCGAAAAAAATGGAGGTACCTAGTTTATTTCGGTCATGCTCCACGTATTGGTTTGGCAAATTTGTTCGGGATTATTTTAACTTAAACGATCAACCACGGCCAGGACGACATCTCGATGTTGATGAAAAAGTTGTACTTGAAATCGTGGATGATTAGCGGGCATCAGAACAAACGACAGTGTCAAGTTACGGTCATTTGATATTAACAATGAAAATAGGGCACACACTTTTGTAATGATCTGATACACTTAATCATTTTGTGCTTCTTCAGCTCTTCATATTATGCCAATATCTATTTACGTAGTTTCACACCTACTGGAAATATTTTTCTTTGTCTTCTTATCACTTTATTAGTAACGAGTGGTATTCTCACAGAATTAGTACCATAGGTGTTTCAAGCACACCGTTTAAAATAGAGATACATTATTTCTGTTATTGTGTTCTTTCTGATATTTTTTTAGGATAAATAAAAATGAAGAAAAAAGGTCTTACTTTGAAAAAAAAATGAATTTAAAGAAAATGAATTTGTATGCTTCAGATATTCAATTGGATCCTGAGTAGATACATATTTCTTGTTTTCTCTTTAGGTTCCTTCTAAAGTATACTTTATGTCCGTACTTATAAAGTCTCCTTTTAAACTCTAAAATTTAATTTACTAATTTTTTTTCTTCTCTTCCATAGGAATAGAAATGTTCGGCTATCGTACGGTTTACATTTCTTCCTCGTCTTTTGCACAGGCGTAGAGGTTTATTCGTTTTTCCCTGTTTAGGATTAGGTTTCTGGATCCTTTTGAAGACTTTCATTATTTCTCACTCATCCTTCCACTTGCTTCTTAGTGGCATTATCGCCTTGCTTGGAGTAAACTGATTAAAACAAAATATGCAAAATAAACATTTTTCATTTTAATCAATTCTCCGAAAGCCTAGCTATAATGCCACTAAGATACAATCGGCTACTGGGAGTGAAAAAAATCCTCAAAAAGAAATAGGAAACCCAATCTTGGCATAGTTAGTGAGAAAGCTTCGGGATTAATCGTCAAGATTATGACTTGCTACTTGGTAAATATTAAGAGAAAAAAAAACTTGTAGACGATTCAAGCACATTGTGGTACTAAAGGATTGATACTAATCTCCCAGGGAGTAACCTTCTCGGATTAACGTTTACCATTGACATGAAGTGGGAAGATTATAGTGAATCAATCGCCCGTTCTGCTGCTAAGAATTTTGGTTCTCTGTGTATTGATAGACAATTTTTCTCGTCGGAATCTATCTTACACATTGAATATTGCTGTCACATCTAGTCTGGTGAGTCTGCCATGTATTTAGAGATTCTCGATAAAATCGAAAGAAAATATGCAATGCTATAGATCCTGACATGGCATCTAGACTTCAATCATTTTCCCACCGTCCTAATGTAGTATCCCTGAATTTTTTCTACAGATATTTACGTGCATTACTAGATTGACGGCTAGATCTCATCATTTTACAGTTGAAAACGCTAGATGTCACCGTAAGTTTTATGCCAGCAGTTTCTTCTCTTGTACTTCTCCCTTGGGGGAACTCTCTTGTTTTCCTGTCAATTTTGATTTTCACAATTATAAATGTAACATTCTTTGTTATCTTCAGTCTTCTTAATTACGATTCTCTATTGTTTTCTTTCCATTATCATGTCTTTCTATTTTTCATATTCATTCCCGCTCAGTAACCCTTGCGTCTTAGTGGCTTTATTGCCTTGTTTGGAATAAATAGAAAATTATGCATACAAGTAAAGATTATCATGGAAAGAAAACTAAAGAGAAAATGTGTATATATTAAACGTAAAATGAATCTGTTAGAGACAGAAAAAAAACTTATAGCCTACAAGAACTGATACTTTTTCAGACTCCCGTGAGAATGCATCTCTGATCACAACAAAAAAATCACAGGACAGAACTAATGTTATATATATATATAGAGAGAGAGAAAGAGATGAATGAGAGAACTAATTTCAACTCGCAACTGATTTCAACTCGATTTAAAAACCCAATCCCTAACCCTTAGTTCGGAGTTGACATTAATCCTGCACCCCAGATAGATAGATGGATAGACAAACAGACAGGAAAGAAACAGAGATTAGATATAAACAGAGCGAGATGTGATAGATAGATAGATATGGAAAAAGAAATCGGACAAAAAGAGAGAAAAGTAAAAAACAACAAGTCAAGAAAGTAGCAGATAAAAACAAAATGGTGGAAAGGATAAATATAATCGGAAACACGAAGATACTGAAAGTCAAATAAAGTCTTTATAGAACAAAAAACAAGAATAAATGTTATAAACTAGAAGAATAGATATATTCGGGAAAAGAAGAAAGAAAGAAAATTACAGAAAGTGTATGTGACGATGCAAGAAAAAAATATAATTAATATTAGAAGTAAAAGAACGGAAATGACATATGGCAGCTGGATAGATTTAAGAGTAATATTATCGGGGTGATTGGAGGCAAAAGATCAAGTAAAAGCAGTAAAAGAAATGTTAATATAAGAAATAATAAAAGGAGTGAGATGGATTAAATTAGAACAAATAAAATAAAGCCGGAAAGAAAAAGAGAAACAACGAGAAAGAAAGAAAAACGAAAAACGTCAACAAAAAACAGAAAGAAAGAACTAATGAATGTATAAAAGAAAGAAAGAAAGAAAGAAAAATAAAAAAGATAGAAAGATAAGCGACCGGAAAGAGAAAACAGAAGGAAAGGAAAAAAATGAAAAACGGAAAACAAAACAAAAAAAATATCAAAAGGCAGAAAATAGATATAAAGGAAGGATGATTGAATGTATGAAAGAAAGAAAGAAGAAAGAAAGAAAAAGGCACACAGAATAAAGGAGAGAGAGATAACAGGGAAGGAAAGAAAGAAAGAAAGAAAGAAAAACGGAAAGCTAAAGTGAAAAAAGATTGAAGGAAAGAAGGAAGGAAAATAATGAATGAATGAATGAAACAGGAGAAAGAAATACAGAGAGAAAGAAAAAATAAGGAAAACACATCAGAAAGAAAGACAGAAAGACAGAAAGAAAGAAAGAAAAGTAAAAAGATGAAGTAAAATTGATAGAAGACTAGAAAGCAAAACAGAAAGAAAGAAAGAAAGGAAGAAAGAAACGAAGAAGAAGAATGAATGAATGAAAAGGAGAAAGGTAGGAACGAAACAAAAAGAAACCCGTAAAACGGAGCAAAAAATTTCGAGAAAGAAAGACGATAAAAGCGTAGGCGCCAAAAGAATACAAACGAACAAGGAGAAAGAAAAATGAAAGGCAAAAATAAAAACAAAATTTATAGGAGGTGAAATGGGAGACATCATTTTAAAAAGTATTGAGGGAGGGAAAACAAAAAAGATATGAAATCGAGATGAGAAAAATGAAATGAAGGGACAGAAGAGCTTGGAGAAAGAAAAAAGACATTTGAGAAAAGAAAAGGATTAGAATAGAGAGATGAAAAACCTGTGGAGAAATTTGTTAAAAAATTGAATAACGAGCAACGTTTATAGTAAAAAGACGTGGCTAAAGTAACTGAAAATAATAGGAAGAGCTTAATTTGAAAAAAAAAACGAGAAAAAAATAATGACGACAGAGACGACGATGAAGCAAAGTGTCAGCGTAAAGACAAACGAAAATGCACTTCCAGGAAATAGAGTATGAAGAAATGGAGTAAAAGAGACAACAAGTACAAGTGGCAAAAATGGTGGAAACATTTAAAAACGCAATAAAAAAAACACATAAACAAAATAGATAATATTTCCATTATAAAATTTTGCCAAGCCTGTAAAAGCCTGCAATGAACTCTAAAACAATATTAATCAACACCAGTGAACACTTTTCTGTGGCAACATTGTTAGTTTTGCAACAAGGTTTAACTTGTCTTATTCGTTCTTTTCTTTGGAATAATTACCATTTCAGTTTTCTTTGCTGTTTTCCTTTGAATGGCAGGTGCGCCGTTGTCCTGTATTGTCTAAGAAGCGGGAGTGATTTACTAATAAACAAGTGGTATTAATAAAATTATAAAGATAACAGCATCAGGGTAACTAAATTGAAAATCTGGATGTAAGAAATTGCTCATAAAAAAAGTATCATAATCACAAAAGATAACACTACTTTGTTTAAGCTTGTGTAACTATCGCCAAAGAAAATAGTAAATGTATTTGTCTTGTTTTCCTGCTTTCTTTCTTTCTATGTGCCGTGTCCTTTCAGGACGTAGGTGATCATGGCTCTCCACTTTCCTCTATTCCTTGCAGCTCCTACCCTTTGCTTCTACCCGAAGACCACTGTCTGTCATCCACTTGCTTAAATCCGCCAGATTTATCACACGTTATTTTCTCCTGTCTCTATTTCCCTCTATTCGACCCGTGAGTATCAGATTCTCTAGCTCCTCTTTCCTCATTATGTGTCCCAGAAACATCAGCTGCCCCTTCTTGATATTAACTATAAGCCTCATCCTTCTTTGCAAAGATCTCATCTTTGTTCACACACTCGGTCCATGATATCCTGCGACTTTATTTCTGTTTAGTTCTAGTTCATTTTTTTTTTTGTATAGTGCTTCTCCAGACAAATACGTTCTTCCTTGAGTTTTGATCAATTCAGTTTGAGATATTCATTTCATGTTACTCATTTATTACTATGAACGGTATTTTAGAGGGTGCATGTGTTTGAATATATACTCCGCCATTTTAAGGTGTGAAAATAATGTCTACCGGTCTGCTTCATCGAAAGTCTTATTAAAGAAAATGTACATCTCATCAAGTATTGACCTTACCTTCCCTGCATCTGAGTAAAGGAACACCTGGATAAAAAAAAAATGATTTTCCCATCTGAAGGGAATACAGATTTTTATAGTTGTTAGAAATACATTTACATTGTTAAGACTTTCAGATATCCAGGCCGGTGTCGGATTAAGAATAGTCTTCACACACACACACACACACACACACACACACATATATATATATATATATATATATATATATATATATATATATATATTAATTCATACATATATATATATATTTAATTCATATATATATATATATATATATATATATATATTTAATCATACATATATATATATATAAATTTTAATTCACACACACACACACATATATATATATATGTGTGTGTATGTATGAATTAAAATTTTTATATATATACATGTATGAGTTAAATGTGTATATATATATATATATGTATGAATTATATATATAAAAGAAATGAGAAAATATGTCGGTGCATTAAAGCTGATTTAAGTATTTTTTTTTAACTCTGAGCATGAATATACACCCCAAAATATAGCCAAACCTTCGCTGCTATACATACAGTATGTTATATATATATATATATATATATATATATATATATATATATATATATATATATATATATGTGTGTGTGTGTGCGTGTCTGTCTGTGTCTGTGTATAAGCAAGTGGTTTATATAAATGTATTTTACAGCAATAAATTCTAAAATACGAATCGCCTGCAGCGCCGTTTTAAGTCGTGTCCGATTTCACACACGTGCGCATATCTGATGTTGTGAATATATTATATTTCCTGAAGTACTGATCTGCACAATTCTTATCTGAAGTATGTGAAATAGAAGAGTCATATATCTACCTAAGTTGAGATTATGTTGTTGGAAATTAATGGAAATGATTTTCCCCTACGAATATAGACAAATTGATAAATCTCAAATTCACACTGTAATCAATATGGTTTCTTTGTTCATGCGGTATTAACTAAAATTAATACAATACAGTTTTACTTTTCTCTTTCCTGTAACAGCCTTAGGCCGACTTGTCATCCTTTGTCTTTCGTTGGAGTAAGCCTTTCCCAGCTGCTATGCTTTGCTACTGTGCTCTTCTCTGGCAACTTGGCTTGTGTTCCTCGAGGACATTTTGCTGCCGGGTCTTTTACTAGCCATAGCTTCGCGTGTAGTTACTGTGAGTCTAGTTAGTTAACCTCAAGGTCGACCTGTTAACTGTCATTCTCACCTCGTAACCTGCGCCCTTGCATTTTAATTCGTTGATGTCTTTGATGATATTGTGACCACGAATCTGTTGTCGTATCCGCTACGTTTAGATCATTCTCTCCAAAAGATGTTGGTCATAATTCTTTCGAGATTCTGTAGCATTGCTCTTTTTCAATCATTTCACTCCAAGCAAATTCACAACGCTAATAAGATGCGAGGTGTTATTTGGAGTGAAAGAGAACGGGGAGCCTTTAGTGATGACGAAGACAATAAAAGAACAGGTTTCAGGATGACAGATGATTGCGGCTGACGTCACATTTAAGTGCTTCAGTATTGTAAGTGACAGGGATACAAGAAGTTAAGATGAAGATAATTCCACAGACGAGGAGTGCGAGAAAAGATACTATTAGAATAGAAGTTGCCTCCATCTAAAGTAACAGACAGATGATGTGACCTATTTGTCTTTTGAACAACTGTCATGAAAATATTTATTGAGGGAAGCTATGTTACGGAAATGGCAAACGGACTGAAGTTGAGATACCAGATCCAACGATGGTCCAGTTCAGAATCACATTCCTTAAGGGCCCTGGTAGATGATTTACAGCTCCTTTTATGAGTTTTGTCTATAGTCTTAAGTCATATAGCTATATTTAGCTATCCCCCCCCACGTGGGGTAGCATGTGGCACAAGGCCGAGTTTAGTGTAGGTCATCCGAGCCCGTAGGCCCGGCCAAAAATATAGCCTTCGAAACCGCCTAGACGGGTTCGAGAGCTGTCAACCTCCCCGAACGAAACCTTGCCCTTCGGCAAAGCTTCGTCCGGGTTCCTCCCTGCTAATGCAGAGAGTTAGACAGACGGCGGTTGCTGTAACTTTAATGCAGCTATAAGACATGTAGCAGTGGTAACAGGCCAGATATGTCAGAAATATCCAATGTACGGACGAATGGTAGCTTTATAAATGTGTAAGATGGAATTTGAAGAGAAAAGGATTTCATGGTGAACCAAATTTTCTAGCAGCAAACCACGGAATTGATTCATTATAATCACTTCATGTCATTGGAAAAGAAACTGAGACCGCGAAAAGCGAAATGAGCTGCTCTCCTTGGAAGGAAAGAAAGATCCTTATATGGTGATTAAAAGATAGGAGTTTGTTTTGAAAACGTTAAAATTTAGCAGCCGTTGCTTACCCCAGTTAATTGATTGGATGTCACTTTCGAGAGAAATTGCCAGGTTTACTTCGTAGGCTTATTGCAGATAATTGTGCCACCGAATTTCAGACTGTCGGTCCAAGAATAGAGCCCGTAGAGACACCCGCATTAATGCAAAATGATCTAGAGAAGTGTCCATACAAGTCAACTTTCATTCTGTGGTTTGACTGGAATGTTCGAATTAAATCAAAGAAACGGTCAGGAACACCATAACCTGTCAACTTGGAGGAAAAGACAAGATGTCAATCCCTGTCAAACTCCTTCAAAATATCATAAGCAACAGCCCAACAGACTCTTTCGGCAATAACCTTTGACAAACAGGGGCGAAAATCATACTACCTGAAAGAAGACACTAAGAGATGAGATGAGTTCAAAGACGATTAGAACATGTAGTACTTTGCCAAAGATATCTAAAGGACATACATCGATAGTTCGATAGGATCAGCCGGTTCGCCAGAGACCAGGAACTATTGAAGTGCATTTCCTAGAATCTGAAGAGCAAGAAGCAACAGGACATGCATGGTAGCTCTTGGAGAGAAAGATGGTCCAGTTCAGAATCACATTTCTTAAGGGCCCTGGTAGATGATAGCGGAAACCATGTTTACTACTTAATCCATGGATGGAAGCAGGGAGAAGAAATGGATTCATTACTTTGATAAGGACCTTTGTACAACGGACTCTATCGGAGTTTGAACTCGGAACGACTTTTATCCTTCGCAAATATCGGTTAAGCTACACGTGCACGTTTTTCTTATTTTTCATCATCATCATCATCATCATCATCATCCCGACGAATGTGTGTGGCTGTAGAGTCGTTGAACAATTGAACACCTAAGCAGTTCTCTCCACATATCTTGGTCGAACGTCGAAAAGGCATTCATAACGTGACTATAGATCTGGCGGATCCCATCTCTCCGCAGACCAAATAATGTCCGATGTCCTTTACCTTCGTCACGGATACGGGCCTTATGTCATGGCCGTTGTCTTTAGTCTGGGTAGCCCTCCGCTCAGCCATACCGTCTTAGCCATATATATACCTATGGAGCCTAGTCTATTTGTTTGCCATATGTACTGTGGCCCTGTAAGAAGGTTAACGGAACTCGTGTTCAATCCTGCTGGTTGTCTCGACACCCTAGGCACCTGAAAAACCTGAGGGGAAAAAAGTTTAGTCGTAAATGGCCTGACTCTGCGACATGTAGTACTGGGTTACATGTTATTAGGTTGGTGCAAAAATATTGACGTAATAATGTCGTTTTTTGACGTATTTTTAACGTCAAAAAACGACATTATTACGTCATTATTTTCGCACCAACCTAATAAGAGGAGCAGCCCAAGAGAGAACTGAACTGAATTATTTATCGGTATATACAATTAAATTTATTAACATCTTTACTGTTACCTTGAATAGAACTCTTACTTAATTTAATATCTGTTGTTCCATGAGAATCGGAATATGAATCTTTTCAGTACTACCACACACAGCGATTGAACTCAGCTATATGCCTTTGCCATTCACCGTTGGATTCCACCGTTTTTATGCGTAATTTTGTTGTTTGGATGACATAAACACACCCTGGTTATCATTCGAAGGCTATATTAGACTATTTGGGTTAAAAAAAAAAGAACACTTTGTTAAACTTTCAATATACATCCGCAATCTTGTTTTCTTTTTCGTTTTTTTTTTGTTTTTTTTTTTGAATGGTCGACATAATTTTGTTCATGATTCATATTTTTAGCTAAAGAAACGGCTACATATTGAAAGTTAAAGGATATATTAAGAACAGCTACTTCGTTGTATCTGTTTGCATTGACTTAAATACTACAGAGAAAAGAGACGCACAAGGAAGCACGACGCATTGTGACACAAGACACACATGTACATTCGGTGTGAGTGAACGTGTTAAGGAGGAAGTTAAGATTTTCTTCTTTGCTTCCACCACAATTTGCCATTCGATCGTTAGATGCCAACTTATGTTAAAGCCTTTGGCTAAAAGCCATTCATAAAAGAACTTTTATTAAAAATTGTTGGGCAATGTTGAAGAAGCATTTCAGTCGCAAAGGAAATGCGCCCTTGCGTGATTTATGAAGTCTGTCTTAGATACTAGACATTTCTTTAAGACTTGGGAGCAGTCAACTATTAAATGGCAGTATATCAACGTTATTTTTGATAGGTCGACAACTTTTCACTCAACACAAACAAAAACTTATTTTATATTATTACCAATCGGCAGAATGTTTTAGTGAGTTGTTGCAAAAGTCTCTGGCACGTTTCTGACAAAATATTTGTATCCGTATGTATTGTTATTATGTGAAGACAGCACTGTTCCTGGTACTTTGAAACGTTTTCGCTGTAAAACGTTTCTTCCAAAATTCCTTGGCCAAAATATAATATTGGAAGAAGTACACACACATACACACACATACACACACACACATATATATATATATATATATATATATATATATATATATATATATAGTGCTGTAATAATTTTGCCTTTGTGTATTTTTTATTTATTTTAAAAGACAAAAGAGACATTTCTTCCAAAAAGATTGCTTTCAGCCATGAAACGGACTGTCGCCATACTGTGTTAACATCAGTGCCCACACTCTATCCCTAATGTTGAGCAATTTACCCGTAAATATAGCATACATTAAAACTATATTTTACCATTACACACACACACACACACACACATATATATATATATATATATATATATATATATATGAAAATATATAGAAAATAGGAAGGAACTGGTTAGGTGAATAGTCCAAAGTTCCTTAGTATTTTTGTTATTATTTTTAAAAAATAGTGCTCGATACAAAAGTAGAGCATAAATATAATTATTTATTTAAAAATATGATTCCAAATCGCTACATAAGAGGTCTCATGTTTCAAAACAAGAGCCGAAAACTTCAATATAATCCTTTAAATTAAACTGAGTTGAAATTAAAAAGGGCTCCGTTCCATCTTCAAGCGAAATTTTTGTTGGAATAACGTATATCTGAAATTTACTTGTTTTAAAAATTGAAATCAAAATCACCATGGTAACAGCTAGGGCGAATTGTCTAAAATGGGTAGGCGAGTGTAGGGTGTTAATGATGAGTAGCGGTATAGAGATACTTTCAAGGTGTCAAGTCGGGGGAAGGTGAGGGTGTCAAAAATGAAACGAAGATGTATTAAGCTTTCGTCAAGTTGGCTTGTCTATGGAGATTTATTTATTTTATTTTATTTTATTTTATTATGAAAGGGAATTGTGCATATACAAAGAAAAACTTTCGTAACGTTTGTTTTTTGACGACTTCATAAAGGGTTATCTTTTATGTAAGGTATTTAAACTACTAATTTGGGCTATGGGTTATGAAGGGTGTTATGTTGTATGCAAGTTTGTAGTTAAAAATTTCTACTATGAATCTGATGATTGGGTTATTTGTTAAACAAGTTATATAAATTTTTTTATTTCAAACCAAAATCTGATGATGCCTACAAAAACCGTTATCTCGTGTCTATTATTTAATAGATTATTATTATTTAGAAGTTTAATAATGTGCAATTTTTCATGGAGGCACAAAGGGCATGGGTCATCCCAAGCTTTACATATTCTAGCCTTGTCAATAATTTTCCATTTAACTTTTGGTGTCTTATTTGTTTCCTTCAAGTGCCAAAAATATTTTGATAGTGAAGTCTGGTTTCTTTTGTTTATATCATTAAAGGAGCACTTATGCTGCCTCCATCTATCTTTAAAATTGTTCTTCGTGGACCCAATGTATATCATATTAGTGCTAGGGCTCTCTGTGGATGAAATAGTGCATTGGTATACCACAGAATTAATACAACATTTATTTTCTAATGGGCAGTCTTCTGGGTTTCTACAGTTACATAATTTTTCCCTATTATCATCTGATTTAAGTGAAGAGTTTTTATTAATACTGTTTTGGCATGGGGGTTTGTTCAGGATCTTATTATTGTGTTTTTTTTATTATGCGTTCAAGATTATCAGAGCAGCTGTAGCTCAATTTTAGGGTGTTCTTATTGAATATATTACTAAGCTTACTATTGGTGGGGAAGTGTTTATTAATTAGAGCTAAGAATTTATGTCCTAGTTTAATACTAACCCTTTGGTTGAACGGAGGGGTGTACCATATGATATTTCTTTTCCTGTTTTTTTTTCCCCATGTCCAGTGCAATTTTCTCTGTAGTTAATGTTAGCATTTTTATAACCACTATTTTTTAGGGCAGTGTTATAGAAGCTATTATGTTTTTGGAATATTTCCCTGTTTGCGGAGTTAAGGCTAATTCTATTTTCTATTGATGAGGGTATATGTTTAATTATTGATGGAGGATGGTTTGACTTCGGGTGTATGTATAAAGGGTTAGCATTTGGTTTTCTATAAGGTTGGTATGTATTGTCTGGTAAGTCTAGAGTTACGTCGAGGAAGTTAACCCTTTTCAAATTAGAAGATCTGAATAGCTATTATAACATGATTTCGTTGTCAAGCTTTTAAATCTTCCCATACTTGGGTTTTGATTGGTCAACAAATTTTGTAACAACGTTTTCCCCTTGCGAAGGATCGTTAATTAATTTGAAACTTTTAAAATCGTTTATTTTACATTCAACATCATCACTTGATAAGACACCGAGGGTGTTGAAACAAAATGGCTATTTTTGTAGTGATTTTATAACATATTTGTTATAATTTTTTTTTAAATAATTATATATATATTGATCTCCTATAAATGTTATAAATGCAAAAAGAAATACACGCAAAAAGTGTATTTTTCTTTTTGGAAATTCTTCTTCTCAAATAAACTAGAAACGTGCTCAATATTGAAATATTTCTATTGGAAAAAAATCTAGTTTAATATTTCTTTTCAATTTTCTAAAGAAAAAAACCTCTTCACAAACGCGGCGTTACACCTTCTTTACGTGACAAAATTATCTACAAGTGATTATAATTTTGTTTAAATATAATCAGCTAAAAATTATCTTACCACTCAAATTGTTTATAATAGCAACTTATCATGCCACAATTCTTTTTATCATACCCTTTTCTCAAAATGATGGATTTAACGACTCCCTTTTTAAATTAGCATTTATAATAAAGCGAAGTTTCCGTTAGCTTTAATTCATTCATCTATTCATTTCGAGCATTTGGTTACCACTCCCCTCGATCTTACGTTTGTTTTTAATGGTGACATTCAGGACTGAATAGTGCAATTTCTTGACGGGTCATTTAAACCGGAGATAACCCTGTCCCTCTTCCCTGAATTTAGAGAGAAGACTTACCAAGCATTAGATGGTTTGAATTCAGAGCCTTTATTCTCTTAAACTGGCGATGGTATATGGAGAGCGTGCACTGCCCAGACTACATGGTCTCCCTCTCGTCCTTCCCGATAATATCCAAAGGAATACAGAGCATTACATCTGGGGACGGCTTGGTTGCATGAAATGCCGGAAAGTTTTCAGTGTTCACAGCCAACCAGCTTCGTTTTCTGTCTGGATTCACTTCCACAGATTTTTCCGTGTTTTGAATATGAAGACAGCAGAGGTTTCAACTCAGGGTTTTCCTCTCCTATATGTACTGACTTTCTGGTCTGACGATCTCTATCTACCACTAGCAGCTAATTATGAGGCTATTTGAGACGCATGCTACAGAAGCATTATATAGACAATTTGTTTCCACTATCATTCCCTCTATGACAACCTTTTCGTTATATTATTACTGTTAAAGATCCAGGTTAGACAAAAGTTCTGTTTACAAAGATATTCAATTTTCTGTCATTATTTCATGTCTTATTACGCCATTATTCAGTTGTCTATTTTTTTTTTTTGCCTGACTTTCTATGGCCTTATTCCGCCTTTTACCCTAAATGTTTACTTTATTATTACAAAACGATTCCAGTGTTGAAGTATACTTGGAGGAAATTTTCGAAAGCTTGACTTTATTGGGTCTGCGCTGCTCGTAATGAAAATAACAAACTCTGAGAATTTGACGTAATTTCACTTGACCAGGAAATTGTTATTTTCTGTGTTCGCGTGTTATTCAAACGTGCAATTAGATCTCTCTAACCTTAAGTCCAGACACTCATATAAAATCCCGGGCAATTTTCTTAAACCAGAGTTGATTTATAGAAGCAGTTACAATATCTTCTACAGATCCTTTCATTCTCATGTTTCCTTGTTATGATATTTTATACCATTATTATATTATTATCAAACCTTTATGCAATTCTTATGATATTTTAAAGACGCATTCATACATCTATATGCCATTCTTACGACATTTTATTCTCCTTTTGTTGTGTATGATACACCTAATTTACATAAGCGGACTGCAGACCATATAAATATGGGTTGGTACCGGAAGACGGGGAAGATAGTAGAGATTAAGAAATTGAATCCAGAGACTCTGCCCGACTGCGATTTAGTCAACCCATTATGCAGGAACAGTCTTCCCAAGAATATACCAAACTAACTGTAAATATTGTGTACCTATTCTTTGTTTCAATACATTTTGTTAACGTACATTTTGTGTTGTATTATTCCATGCTTATTTAAGCTTCAACACCTTTATGCAAAAAAAAACAAAAAAAACATTACTTTGTACATGAAGGATTAATGCAACATCACGTTGAAACACAGATTCTCGTGGGATCACCAAAGTTAAGTAACGTCGAGCCTGGTCAGTACCTAGATGAGCGACTGCTTGGGAATACCAAGTGCTGTAACCTTGGATGTGAGATTTAGCATAAGCGATCGTGGCTCGGAATTGTTAATCGGAGAGCTGAGTTCCAATTCCCGGTGGATTTGATATATTCACTTACGTTTGGAAAAGTTATGAATCATCATAATCCCTTCAGCTATGGGTCAACTATTAAGACATGTATCACTATACCATTATTCTGAAAAAAAAAGTTCTTACATATCTAATAATATTTTCTGGATTTAAAAACCTGCAATGTGTTCATAACTCGTTGAAAACGATTCAGTCAATCACTGAATCATTTTTTATATGAGTAATATTTCATTGCTTGTAAAATTCTGAAGCAAATTTAATAAAGTGATATTTCATATTACAGATCGCATTTTATTTTATCTCTTAGAGTTACTTTGTTGAATATATATTAAAACCAGTACATTTTAGGACCATCGTTCCTAATAAATACTTAATGAATTTCTTTCCAACGGCAAGATGTCTAATTTTTAAATTTTGCCATAATGTCGATATATTGGGATTTTTGCATCATATTAAAAATCAGAATTTTTCCGAGTTTGTTGACATCATACGAAAAGAATATGCAAAAGAAAAGTTTCATACATTTACTACAGTAACAGATGAGTCAGTTTCCAACAATTCCCAGTAATGAAATTTCTTTAGATGTCTACCAGAGATTAACTTTTTTCCTGTAAATACATTCCGTTCAGATTGCGATGTTGAAGACTGTTCAGGATTGAGCAACGATTCTATTCGTTTTCGAGTTTCCAATTTTCATCTTTAGTCCCCAAAATAATTTTTCCAAATCATTGCAAAAAGGAAATAGTATAAACACTAATCGCTGTTCGTTTTCATACGCTTATGGGAAAAATCATTTGTAATACTAAAAAGGGTTCGTCAAAAACGCACTAACAGCTGAGTAAGCGTTAAATATATATGGTAATATTTTGTAATGTTACATCAAAGATTTCTTCTATGCGTCGTGTCTCTTCAGCGATTATGGCTCTCCACAATTTACTTCCTTGATTACTTTTGTCATCTCTCTCCTAAATCCTGTTCTGTAATCCAAGCTCTCTAGTTAGATTATTCTATGTTTCTTCTGCCTCTCAATCCTTCAGGCTCTCCTGTAAGTATCAAATTTTCGAAGCCTTCTTTCTTTATTGTGTGTCCTAGATATATCAACTGTCTCTTTCTGCTGTTAAGTATAAGGCTAGTGTTTGTTTCCATTTCCTTCAAAGCGTTATTGCTCGCATATTTAGTGAATGGTATTCTCAGCATCCTTCTTGTTATGGGGTCCACCCCTTTTTCATACAAGTGGACTCGACCCGTCGTGTACTTGTACTGCTGCTGGTGAATGCCCGGGTGTTAAACGAGAGATACACTGATACAGTAAGAGAGTGAAGTAACCGCTTTGTAGGAGTCACGTAGACTCAGAAGGAAGTCATACTTCGATACTGAATTTCCCAGACTGTATATATATTATTATTGCTACTAACCGATCTACTAACCGTATTACCAATTATATTATTACGTCAATACATTTATTTGCTATATTTCATTCCTGCGTTTGTCGTTCATTTGAGACCGGATTTAATTTCGGAATCCACAACACTTCTGTAGAACTACTTTACTGTTTTTTCAAGTCTTTTCTTCTGTGATACGATTGTCTAGCACTCACTGCGTATAGGTGAACTGATATCACGTAAGGTCAGCACTTCTTTCTCAGTTAAGTGCAAATCTATCACTATGTAAGAAAATATACACTTCACTATTTTCTTTAAAATAATTTATACTATTTTCATCTACTAAACTAACCTGGCTAATAGAATCTACAAATGTGAGGCCCTTTTGTAGATATATTTCACTTGATTAATAATGTTGTAATCAATTCACCTCGATCAGGGTTATAATACCGCTAATATGCATGGGACAACTGTTCGTGAAAGAGAATGTAAAAGAATTTAAAGTAACGGGAAAATAAATCCTAATCAGGAAGCAATGTATAAGCCTCTGATCCTGTTCAAAAAACCGAGGAGGAGTGTAAACCGGGCGATAGTTGAACATATCTGCTCCTATTGCAACTTAAGATAATTAGACCTGCAAAATAAATTTAGAAAAAAACTCCAAGGAAAAGTAACAAAGAAAAGCATGAAGAAAGGACTAAACATTAATTATAGGAAGATATGATGTATGGTCCTTGGAAAAAAAGGCAGCCAAACTTGTAAGCTTCGGACTAGAAACAATAGCAGACAAATATATTTAACTACGTGTGTAGATTAGAAGCTGACGACGGAAACTGTGACAATGATATCCGAAGATATTAGCTGAAGATGACTTTCAGAAACTAAGACAAAAAGTATTAAGATATGAATATTTCATTTGAAACAAAGAAAATAATGCCAAAATGTCATATCTATCCTCCTGTATGTAAGTGAATGCTGGATAATTTCCTTACAGACGAAGACTCGAAGCGACAGAGTGGTGATTATATAGGAGGATGCTGAAAATATCATGAACAGAATACGTTAACAACTAAAGTATACAGCAGGGTTTCCCAATCTGCGCGATATCGCCCACAGGTGAGAGATTTCAACGGTTGAATAGGCGATGAGCGACTGAACAGGAAACAGTGGGCGACCGGAAATTCCGGTAGACGATATAGGATTTTGATTACTAAAAATATATTTAAACATATGTTTATTTTACTTTAGTTTTTCCTTCCGCTTGTACTGTTACGCGTCGCAGGAAGACATAGTCGGCTGTCCACGGCAAGGCGAGTGGCCTGGAGAAGAGTTTTCTCGTGGGCTGTGAAAGTGTCGCTCCAGCGTCTTAGTCTGCCTCTCGCTCTCCAGCCAGAATACCCGAGGGCCTATGCTCGTAGGGCTGGTTGGTATTGCTCCTACCATATCTCTTATTGCCTCATTCCTGATCTTGTCTCGCCTAGATTTGTTCACTACTTTTCTTAGGCATGTCATCTCAGAAGTTTCCTCCCAAGGGTTTTTGTTAGGGGCCATGTCTAGCACTGGTATGTCAGCGTTGGTTGGAAAATGGCGATGATGATATTTACCTTGGTGCTCATGGAAATGCTAGGATGTTTTAGAAGAGGAGCAAATCAGTAACTGTATTGTCTTTCTGATATCTGGTCTCGATTTCTCTGTCTAGTTTGTTGTTTTCAGTAAATATGCAGCCCAGATATTTAATTCACTGGTTTGCTTTATCTGGGCCCCATTGATGTTAATGTCCAGTTTTTTTTTTCTGGTCTCTTGTTGGCGGTCATTACCTCGGTCTTACTGACACGGAGCTTCGTGTATTTCTCGCAGCTTGGGTTGAGTTGGTCGTTGTTTTCTCTGAAGCTGGACACTGTCGTTGTTTATCACTGTCTGGTCGTCGGCGAACATAAGTTAAATATATGAAACCTGAAACAGTATTCAAAGGTGATACGCAAAGAACCTGTATTAAACAAATGGAAATAACTGTCTCTATTCCTGGATAAGATATAAATATCCCCGCGAACGAAGAATATTTTGATACTTCTATAGTTTTTTGAAGGGTTATTAATATTCAAATAGTCCATCTGAAGAACGTTTTTTTCGCATATAAACCAGATGTGGTAAAATCATGACCAACGAAAATATTCGCTGAATTTTTATTAGTTGCTAGTAGTATTAGGTTGGTGCAAAAATAATGGCGTAATAATGTCGTTTTTTGACGTTAAAAAATACGTTAAAAAACGACATTATTATGTCATTATTTTTACACCAACCTAATATATATTATTTTTGACTATATAATTATGAATAAAAACATTTAATGTTTTTGTCAAAACTCTGAAACATAAAGCCTTTTCCCAACCATAAAGCTCATATTGGCCATAAAATTAAATTATATATATATATATATATATATGGTGGACTCTCCCGTCGTATTCGACGTATGAGGGTGAAGCAGCTTAGTTCCTAGGAACTGACAACCCAGACACCAGCACATATGATTTGATTCTTGTGGTGAAGGCTATGTGCAGAACCAATCACACATTTTGCTGGACCGAATTCAGAGACCTGGTGCACTAAGTGTCACAAAGTCCCCAAACGACGCTCTGAATGTTTCGAATTCAGAGTTGTCATTCTCCTAGACCAGTTGCCATCCAAGGCTATAGAACCCAGAGTGCCCTGCTATTTACTCATAGCTGGAGGGAGAAGAAAATGATTAATACCTTTCCCACGGGTAGTAGCATGTAACTGAATGTAATGGATTCGACTGGAATTCGAATATATATATATATATATATATATATATATATATATGAATAAAAATGACAATAGGAAAACTGGTAATTGCTGACGCGTTTCGTCCAATGTGGACTTTAACAAAGCAAAATACGAAAATGAACATAAATATTGTCTTCTCTACTGGTTAAATCAGAGAAATTTTCCTATATATATATATATATATATATATATATATATATATATATATATATATATATATATATATATGTAGTCTTCAATGATCCAGTTTGATTCGTTTCTTCTTTAAAACTGAAGTAGCAGCAGTAGCATTATTTGATATTTTTTACTAAATCATAAAGTCAGTTTACATGTTCATAAATTGACATTTGAATATTTATTATACAGGTAGGCGGTGTGAGTGGTGGCGATGGTGTTTGGAAACCCAGGGTGTTATAGGAACAAGAGGAATGCCTATATTTACATCAGAAATAAACAGGTGAAAATTTTGAAACCCATTACGAGAAAAATGTGGGGATAACGAAAAACATGCGCAGGACATATCTAAGGAAGAAGAGGCGGAGGAAAACTCTTATTAACCAACCTCATGAATTTGGGGAACTGGATGTCTAAGCAGAGACAAAGGGGGATGGGAAGAGCCAAACGTTACTTAGAACAAGAGACAGGAAGTCATGAAGAACCGTAATTGCTTACGCCCTGAACGGTTACGGTACATAAATGAAAGTAATGACCTGTGAAGCGATTTACTAACTGACACATTATAACGATTCGTAGTGCTTGGGTATTTACTAAACCGCGCTTATTCGTTCTGTATTTGCTTGGTGAGAAGTAAAATCCACTCAAGCAGTCTCTTCTTGCGAACTACTGACCTGTGGAACCGACTTCTAAGAGGATGTTTTCTCGATCGCTACAATCTTAACCCGTTCAAGTCTAGGGTTAACTGTTATCTTCTCCACCTATCCGCATAAACTGTATCTCTAACTCTGTAAACCTCTACATCGAGAGGCCCCTCGGCCTTGTACAAGGTGAACCACACAGTAACTTTGTGTGGATACTATCGCTATTTCCATGTCATATGTTCTGACGAGTTACATTCCTTCGTTGCACCAGACTTGACGCTTTGAAATATGGCTACATCCACACGGATGAATCATCCTCATTCCTTTCATATTCCATTAGTAGGAAGTAAATTCTACTAGGACAGCTTTTCCCAAGAACTGATGCTTTATGGAACAGATTCCCGGCAGGATGTTTTCTTGATTTCTACAATATTCACATTAGCAGTTATCTTTCTTACAAAATCTCAGGAACTGCATTTCATGCTTTTTCATACGTTCAAGCAACAGTACACAGTAACCCTCTACCATAAGTGTTTCTTGGCTGACGGCATTAAGTTGAAACACCGTTTCTAGTAGCATTACCGAAGTTAAGCAACGTCAAGCCTGGTCAGTACCTAGATGGGTGACCGCTTGGGAATACCACGTGCTGTAATCTTGGATGTGCGGATGGTGAAATTGATAACGGCTCGGATTGAAAATTGGAGCGCCGAGTTCAAATTCCAGTCTGGAATTTATATTTCGGCACAAATGCCACTGGGAAAGGTAGGAATCCACGTCTTCTCCCCGCACCTTTGGGTTAATTTGTTGGACTTGTATCAGTAAAATATGATTATTTTGACAACCTAAAAAATATTTTCTGGCTTTTAATAACCTACGAACGGTTGATAATCCGTAAAAAACACAAATTAATAAAGAAAGATTGAGTGGTTTTGGTTCTTGTATTCGATTGAAATTAATAAAAACAAGACAGTTAAGATCGATCTCACTGCGTATCTAAAGTTGGTGAGACAGCCATGTCAGCCATTTTTCTACGGTGAGGGTAGGTTTTATTTATGTTGCTCACTTGATGCCAATTAAGTTCATTTGAAGTTTTAAGATAATGTCCTGTAAACTTGATTTTATGCTCCCTTCTTTCTTTAATTGCATTCATCCTCTAAGTGTCTTCTTGTTTTTATTTTGAATTTCATATTCGAATATTTCAAATTCTGTCATTGATATTGTTTTTATCATTAGGAAAGTAAACAGACTGAAAACACAGCCGAAAACGTCCTCAGCTTAAAGTTGGTAGGGATCGCTTTACCCCGTGAAATAAAGTTAGCGTCCTGTTTGGTCAAAATTCAGTCCTTTGGTGGTGAGGCAGAACTGACATCTCTAGGGCGCAAGGCCTGGGCGTCGGTATAGGCAAGCTG
This sequence comes from Acanthosepion pharaonis, assembly GCA_903632075.3. Classification (NCBI taxonomy): domain Eukaryota; kingdom Metazoa; phylum Mollusca; class Cephalopoda; order Sepiida; family Sepiidae; genus Acanthosepion; species Acanthosepion pharaonis. The sequence continues at coordinate 2,605,382 of CAHIKZ030002290.1, read as the reverse complement.
TGCGCTGCCCAAACTATATTTCTCCACTCTCGGCCGTAACAAAATGTATTCAAATTCATTACATTTGGAAGCTAGTTTGCGGGAAAGTTGTCAGTGTTGATAGCTAATCGACTTCGGTTCTTCACTCCGAATTTTCTGTCTGGATTTACTTCCACAACCTTTTGTGTGTTTAGATATGGCTGCAAGGCCGTGGAAGTTTAGAATCAGGTTGTTCTTTCACCTAGATGGATTGTCTTCCTGACCAGTCGAGGTCCATCTACCCGAAGCGGGCGCCTGTTGTCCGATTTTGTTCATTCTCCTGCTTGGATTTAGTTTTTCATAGGATATTTGAGACGCAAACTGCAAAAGCTTTTTATAGTCAGTTGGAGCATGTCCTCTTATGCTACTTGCTATAACAACCTTTTACGCATATATATATATATATATATATATATATATATATATATATATATATATATATTCAGTTCAGTTATATACCATGTGTGATACACATTTAGACGATCATGTATCTTTCGATACATGACTGACGAAGCAGATTTTTCTGTGGTAGACCAGTTGACATCGGAGGCTATAGAATCAGGGCTGTCCTACTATTTGCCCATAGCTGCTGGGGTAGGGGGAAGAGGATTCACACATTTCCCAACGGTATTAGCACGTAAATGAATGAAATAGATTCGAAAAGCTCAGGAAATAACTTTTTTTAAATATATTAAATACATAACTCAGCAAGAGATGAATATAGAATAGTGTAGACTATGTAATTCTTATTGACACTTGGAGTGCTATATCGCTGCAGAAACTCTAATCGACTAGTCGAAGTTAAATACTGGACTAGACTATTCTATTCAAAGACGGGAATCTAAATCTTCCCTCTCGAATTATGTGTTAAATAGTAGGGTAGACTAGACATTCTATATTTGGTTGGAACTGTGTCTAACACATGGAAAGCTTTAAAATCCAAATCGTCGTGAACTCAATGAAAAAGTACTCTATTGTCTTTTCCAAATGCCGTGGCAATTTACATATAATAAAGTACCGGCATCCTCAGAGAACTGTGACTGCTTAAGTGACATGGTATTTAGAAAGTAAATAGTGTTTATGACTTTGCAAAATCGAGGCTCACCGCATTTTGATGGTGTCAGTTACTGATATTTATTTAACCTGGAATAGAGGCCTTAAACGGCGTACATTGCCTGCTGTTCTTAAAGTATCAGCCAACGCTGCATAACTTCGATGATTCGGATAGGAACCGGAACTTTCAACGTAAATTGACCTTAAAGTTAATTTACTTAGCACACCGGCATCATATCAAGAGATACAAGGGTGTTCGAAAGATAATCGCATATTATGAATTATGAGTCAAGGAACAAAGGAAGAACTCAAGTGAAATGTTACTAAACTGGAGTCAAGAGTTAGTTCATCATTGCATTTCAAATTTCAATGGTTTTAACTTTTAAAAAACAATTCAATATTGTTTACTATATGGATTGCGAAAGCAGCAAACAATATTGCAATACGTCTTCGGATCTCAGTGTCACACTTTCCGTCCTCTGATAGAACAATTCCCAGGTATTTAAATTTTAGCTCTTCTTTGATTTTAGTGTTCCCGATTTGTGATTTGCCTTTTGGTCTTGTCCTTTTACTCATAACCGTGCATTCTGTCCTCCTGCAGTTTATACTTAGTCTTTTCTTCTTGCTTTCCTTCGTTACCTTCTGTGGGAGGATTTGTAGTTTAGTTTCTGTGTCTGCTATCAAAACTGTATAACCTGCATATCTCATATTGCTAAGATTGGGGCCTCCGATAGTAAATCCTGGCTGCCAGTAGATTTTTAGAAACGTGGAATTTAAAATCTGCCATCCTATCGGGCTGAAGTCAGTGAAAACTAAGTTGATTATGATTTTGGTAAATAATATTTAAATGAGGAAATAGGAAAATTAGCTTACTTTCTTTTTTATATATCCTTCCTGGTAGAAACTAATTACTGTCTTAACATCCTATTATTAAAAAATGTTTATTTTTTTTTTAAATTTGACGCAGAATTGACGAGAAACATAATAATTCAGTGACATATCATTGATATGAAGTTATTTGGGCTCTCAAATCGGAAGATTTTAATCCGTGCAGATGATTATGTAATATGTCGTGGACACGAATGAATGGCTTCCTTCAGTGGTGATGGTGTTGGTTTGAGGCTCTGAAAGTAAAACTGATGAACCGTGTTCGAATTTCAGTGGAAATCGTTACATTCACTTTCAAACAAATAACCTTGATAAAAGGTGTTGATGCATGTCTTCACCCCGAACAATAGTTTTGGGTTAAATCTCAGGAAAGATTTACCTCCTTAGCTGTGGTCGGCAACTAGTATAAGAGAAAGACAATTTTCAGTTCGAAACTGTATCTGGCCCTGATTGGGATCATATTTGAACTGTAACTGTCAGCTCAGAAGAGATACAGTATAAACGACGGATTCAATCTGTGGGTGTTCAAGAAACACAATTGGGCCGGATTACATGAGTATCCTTGGTGTTGTGGTGTCCTACATCTAAAGAGTCTATCTTGAACTCTTCCGCCTACTATAAGATTAGTGGGAGAGAATGTCTTAAGGAACAGATGAATAGATCTGTTACAGTTGTGCTGGTCAAACTCTCTGCCTCCGGTCAGAGACGATCCCCAGACGATGCGATGTCGAAGGGCAGCCTCGTCTAGGGAAACAGCTACCCAACCCCCTTTTTATACGGGGTCTATGGGAAATTTATTGGTTGAGTCTACGGGCTCGGATTGCCCCACATTAAACTCGGCCTTGTGCCACATCCTACCCCGTGGGGAGGCTGATAAATATAACAGTCGAATGGATTGAACACTGGGTCAACCGACACACACTCACTAGTCGTGTAATACTCTTCTGTTGTACTTACTGTTTAATATATGATATATCTGTAACACTTGTTTTGTTATTACTTTAACTATTTACTTGGTCACAATACTTGGAAACCAGCAGCCATGTTGACAATGAGAAATCAAACTGATTATCAGTGTACCTGAAACAGGTATGATGATTTAGGAGACGCAACAGAAGAGCTAAGAGTGAGATACATTTAGAGCAAACATCTTATACGTCGAAAGGTATTTGTAGGAAAAGCTTTTTGTTTTAATTTTCTACACAGAGCCGAAGTTAACTCAGATACCGATCAAGTTATATCTCATTAGGCAACCCGGCCGCCACTCCCAAATTTAATCAGCGATTATCGCCCCTTGACGCCAACAATTTGGTTTAAAAAGCGGCAACCGTTAATTGTACTTATCTTTATATCAATATCCAAACCAGATTATACTAATGAAACATTTGTAATTGCTGATTGCACAAAGGACTCGTGGGCTTTCAGTAAATAATGGGAAGAATACAAAAATGAGAATTCTGTTGTTTAATTCCTTGTAAGAAATGAGTCAGTTTAAGACCAAACCAACAGCATTCTGGACGTGGACTTGTAGGTAATAAATTATATTCCGTCCTACAAATCTTTTATCACAGACGAAACGTCGCAACCCGAACGCTATTTCCAGTGGAAGATGCTGTAGTTAAGCTGCATTGTTTACATTCACCAGTTCATGCCTTATCCTAAGACCAGCCACACCACATACACGGCGTCTCATTCGCCTTGTATTCCATTGGTAGGAAATTAGAAAGATTGCTTTTCCCAAGAACTGTTACATTGGGGAACTGACTCTCGAGAGGTTGCTACTTCGATCGCTACTATCTTAATTATTTGAACTCTTGGATCAATTGTTATCGTCCTAGATATCCTCATAATCAGGGCTTCTTATTTCTCGACAACAACCACATTAACACTCTACCTTGAGTGGCGCTTATATTAGGTGAGCTCTATTATAAAAAAAAAATCACTTTACAATCAAACTAATAGCAGAATAAAACGTCAAACTTAATAAGTTTAAAAAAAATCTGCTTCCTGGCTAAACCAGCTGCCTATTTTCAACCGGCATAATCAGCACTTGTTCGAGCTAAAGCTTTTTGAAGTTTAACTAAATACAGATTGCGACAGAAATACTTTCCAAATATATCCCCCAGAAATACTTTCCAAATATATCTCCCAGAAATACCTTCAACATATATCCCCCAGAAATACTTTCCAAATATATCCCCCGGAAATACTTTCCAAATATATCCCCCGGAAATACTTCCAACATATATCCCCCAGAAATACTTTCCAAATATATTCCCCCCAGAAATACCTCCAACATATATCCCCCAGAAATACTTTCCAAATAGATCCCCCAGAAATACCACCAACATAATTGTAAAACATTAACAACGGAGCGCGGCAGAATTACCTTACACATTTTAAACTGACGCCTGTGTGGCGCTAGTAAACCTCGGCAATTGCCAATGGCGTTTTCATCTAATTAATAGTCTTACCATTATGTGGAAGGCATTTCTGGAAGGTATATGTGTGAGGTATTTCTGTCGCAATCCTGTATTATGATTATCCTAAGGTCTTTGTTAGTGCGACATCACACAAATCATATCAGCAAGTCTACCGGTAAACAAACCAAATTCCTAATTTTTCGTCATGGCGTAACGATTAGTAAACTCGTTCATCTAACCATTAATATTTGTAGCGAGGTCAGGCACACGTGACGTTGCTTTATGTAGTGAATTGTTTCTTTTAATACTAAGAATGTCAATCATTGTGCGTTTTGGGTTTTTTTTTTGTTTTCAGGTTAATTCATCCCCGAGTGATGACGTGTCGATAAAACATAGCAACGTGACGGTTGAGTGTTTTTATATCATCTCTTGAAAGATTGCTCTCTTTGGCTAAATTGCTTCTTTCTGGACATTATGTAAGTTCTTCGTAGGAGTAAAACCATCGACAGCTTCCAAACACTTTCACCTCGACAATTTCAGTCAAATGGTTTCAGCCGACCTGGGGTATGGTTCCCAAACACTTTGAAACAGTGCTGCACGTAGGGATAGTTTACCCGGGATGATACTGGAAGAAATCACGCGTTTGACTAATCGAATAAGGTGACATTTGAACTCGAGTCTCATAGTCAGTGCGCTAATGTGCAAACATATAACGAATACTCATAAAATTCTTCACTGACTGAAAAGATCACCCCATGTTGTGTTTCGGTTGTTGTTGGCAACACCGTGCGCCTCTCCCTCAAAAAAAAATTGAAGTGCCCGGATGTACACTGAAAATGAACGAAAGATGAAATAACACCACGGCGAGAAATGGAAACGCTTGTCCTCTTTCAAATATTTTTATTCATGGGATTCGGGGTTTCCTATGATACATTCTGGAGAGTTAGGTAGGTGGCATTGGGAATATATTTGCGTTCTCACGAAAGAGTAACTGAAAGATCTTCCCTTCAGTCAGCAAGAACTGAAATCTCTGATCCTGCCTCTATAAAAAAAAAAAAAACTTCTACACCACCATCCGAGGACCACCACTGATTTATTCAGCCAGCCTGAATATATAAGCGTAAGACGGGAACTTCCTACGTTCCGGCCAAGTGGCACTTGATCTCGAAATTTGTTCACTATTTTTTGTTCCTGTTCTCTTTTTACTACTACTACTACTACAACAATAATAATAATAATAATAATATTTTACTAGTAACATGGAAAAAGGGAAAATAAATAAAACCTTTCAGACTCAATTGCAACTTTGCTGAGATGTAGGAAGATCCGGTGTTAGTTTGCTTTGAAGATCTAATTTTTGGTCATGAAATACCAGACAAAATAATTTGCGGTCCACACGACTTCGTAGAGTTTTAAATCACTGTCCGGCCCCATTGCGTCACAAATTCTCTAAACATTCGGCCATGCGTCTACTTCATGAGCTTCACCCACACAAAGCGCATTAGACTTATACGAAATTAAGCAGGTAACAATTCTTGGGCACTTCACCATAGTTTACTTGTCGACAAGCTGCATTTATAAATTATAAATAATGCGTATGATACTCACTGGGTGCGTTATACTTTTGTTATTATACTAAAACTACCCTTACCCTATAAAACAAACCAAATAACAATTATAAAAATCTGTGTAAACTCTTTGATATGAATATCTGTTGCCTGCGTACACGCTGAAAGCTCATCTCAGCGGGGTTTCTTTACCATCAGAAGCTGATCTTGATACGTAAAAGAAGGCTTCTCTTTCTTTTTCATGATATTTCAGTTGCACATAGACGTGTCTGGTATCTGTTTTCTCTTCGTTTTATTCCAGAGGACACGTTGCATTTTTTATGTAGGTCTACTTTCCTTTTTGCATTTTAATGGCATGTCAGTTGCATTGCAGTGAATCGCTGCACAGGCCTTTGCAGAGTTATGCAGGCGTAATCTGAGAATCCCAGAGCAGGATATATTGCACATTTCTTGTTCTATTTTCTGCAATGACCTCCGGTGAGGAAACATGCTTATACAACAAGCAAGTTTTCTTGCTACAAAAACTATTTTAATAAATTTATTCTTCTATAAACCCGTTCTTTTTCTAAAGCATTATTTATTGAGTTGGCATCACGATATTCCCAATGGTGACAGTAATGGTAATAGTATCCTTTTCCCTATAAGGAAATATTTGATATTCATTTACCGAACTGCCATCACTAATGTTGGTTGGAATTTATAAAAAACTTAAAAGAGTTTTTCAAGAAAATAAGTCCAGTAGCCGTTATCACTCTTTCCAGTATTGATGGATATTTCATTTCTAACATTTTATTTGAAGTAATGGACAACAATCTTCTGCAAACCTCCATCAATTTATTAAATATTATTTGGGATTTTGTCATTATTTTAAGTGAGAAAATCAATTTAAAATATAGTTCAGGTGAACTCTAAGCAATGATACCTAAACGAGATCTTGTCAATGTACAGTTGAGCTGGTTAGATGTAACCGTAAATTCTATGCTAACGGTTTATTTTCTCGCACTTCTCGTTTGTGGAACTTCCTTTCGGTCCCATGCATTCTGGCCAAGTTTAATCTGCAAAGATTTAAATGCAATATCAATCGATATCTACTCTCCGCCTGATTACTCTTTACTATTTCCGCTCGTTATTAAGATTTATGTTCCTAACCTTGTAACTCCTTGTGTTTTAATGGTTTTATTGGCTTACATTGGGCCATATTGATTAAAAAAGTTTCTCCCTCGATTTCGTATTTCTTGCAAAATTATTATATATATATATATATATATATATATATAGCATTTCTATACGGATATTATCATGCCAAATACTGCTATTGATCATTTCATCCCAATGAAGGTGGTAAAGTGTTTACAGAAAGGGAATGAATCTAGAAAAACTTGCTAAGAACAATAAAAAGAACAGAATTCTGGAAGATAGATTACTTTTTCTGTTTTATTTAAATCTTTGAAGATCGTAGTTGACAGGAGAGCAAAAAGCCAGAAGAGAATTCTACAGCATGTCATATAAGTGGCTTCCTCTCTGCCTTTACTCTTCAATAGGTCCCATAAGGGTTAACATTTCGAGGGACTCCTTCCACATTGTGTCCACGGACAGTCAGCTGTATTTTCCTGGTTCTAACTCCATGTTCTTTCTGCTGCCATTTTTATTAAGACTTTCACGTTGCCGATTCGTTCCGTCTATGTAATTCTCAGTATCCTTTTGTAGAACCACATTTCTACTGCCCCCAGTTTTCATCTCAATCTCGAGGAGATTTTCCAGCAGTTAATGCCATATAAGATGATGGATAACACATAGCAATCCAGCACACTTTTCTTTATTTCTAACGAAATATTTCCGTTTCTCAGCATCATGCTCAATTTTGGGTGTGCTTCTTTAATTAGACCAATGCATGTTCGGATCTCGGAATTTCAGTTTCCCTCCTTTGTTAAAAGCACTTTCCAGACATTTGTTATTGACATCTGAAATTTGTAACTCCTATTTGGGTTTGTCTCTTGCTGGTAACCATACTTTATGTCTTCCTGTAGTTAATGGCTAGTCCTTTTTCTCGCTCTCTAGCACATCATGTGTTTTTTTTTCCCAAGTTAGCCCTCAACATAGTGTAATCTGCGTAACTTACAATTTTTAAGTTAACGTCCACTATAATAAACCCTAGCAGTGTCTCCAGTTCCCTTAGGATAGTGTCATTGTGGAGGTTGAATATATCTAGGGTGTAAACGCGTCTTTGTCTCACGTCCCTTTCTATTTTGTGCAGCGACTGAATTCATTTTCTATCTGTAATCAGGCAGTATGTCTCACTGTGTATTCTGACAACTTAAACGCCGTTCTGTTCAGCAAAAATTGCATGAATTGTATTTCTGAAGTTAAAGCATCGGTTGGTAGAAAGGACACACTTTTCTTTGGATTCCTGATATTGAACAGTGTCTAGCGTTTTCACGGCCCAAACTGATTTAATGTTGAAAAATATTTATTGACAACTAGTGCTTTCATGTTTTGCTATTCCGGTCTAGATTGCTGTGCTCACTTTCTCACTAACGCTCTTGGATAAACTATGACAATATCTCTTCCCCTGTAGCTATGTGTGAAATGACAGACTATAGACTCTGTGGCAACCAATTTGAGAGAAGGAAGTCCGTGAATTCAAATCCGTAGAGAAGGCTTTGATTGATTGATTGATTTTGTTTTTTTACGGTTTATCAATATTTACCAGATTATTTACACAATTTATTGTCTTCTGTTGATGTTATCACAACGTTTCAACTGTTGTGCCCTCACGCCTTCCTGTCGTATATCGATCTGGGTAACCTACAAGGAATCTGAAATGAACACTTTATTTAATCTAAGGAGGTAGACTGTTCTCATTCCACTACCCATATCTATCCCCGTAGATTAAATAAAGAGGAATCCCCAGTGAGTTACCCACATCGATATGGCACAACAGATTGCACAGCGACCGAAACGGAAACGATGTTAAGATGTGTCAAGGTTGGAAAGTGAGGATTAGGCAGTTTCAGCCCATATATGACAGCAATATTGCATGAAAACATAAGATCTTCGGGGAAATAAAATAATCAGCATAAAAAAGAAAAGGTAGGCTGTTTATAGGAATAACAAAAAGGAACACTGGAATTTAGAAAGTTTTGAAAATCTATTTGTTATTAAGCTGGGAATAAGTAAATTTAAATCTAAAAACGCTTGCAATATTTTCCTTAAAGATTCTTTAAACATTAAAAAGTAACTTTAATTTATCATCAGAATTTGAATTATCTTTTCTTTATTAGAAGATTTGAAGTTATAACATTACTGAATGTTATAACATTAGTGAAAGTTACAAATTGTTAAAAGATGAATTTGTAAGATTACTAAATTTTACAGATGGTTAGAATTTGATGTTATAATATTACTGAAGTTTATGACATAACTGAAAGTTATAACGTTACTGAACGTTACAGATTTTTAGAATTTGAACTCATAGCATTACTGAAGGTTTTAATATTAGTGAAGATTATGTCATGAGTGAAGGTTATAGGATTATTGAAGATTATAGCATTACTGAAGGTCATGACATTACAGAAGGTTACAGATTTTTAGAATTTGAACTTTGAATTACTGAAAGTTATGAGATTACTGAAAGTTATAAATTATTAGAATTTGAAGTTATGACATTACTGAAGTTTACAAATTGTGAGATCTTGAATTTATGGCATAACGGAAGGTTATAAGATAACTGAAGTTTACAGTTTGGTAGAATTTGAACTTATAACATTACTGAAGGTTATGACATCACTGAAGTTTACAAATTGTTAAAATTTGAGATTATGACATTACTGAAGGGTGTAATATTACTGTAGGTTACAAATTGCTAGAATTCGAACTTATAAAGCTACTGAAGGTTATAACATTACTGAAGGTTACAGATTACCAGAATTCGAACTTATAATATTACTGAAGGATACAGATTTTTAGAATACTGATTTCAGTTGTCAGTGAGTAAGCTCAGAAGTGTTTGGTTACTCGAACAATATCAAATATGGCCTTAAGATACAAACACTGAAGTAGGTGGAGTATTGTAAATCGAGATAAGTTTTAGCTGCTGACTGTAAATTCCACTCTACCAAATGTTAAAAAATGCGATCCTGTGGCAAATATGCCCCCCGCCATAAAAAAAATACATGAAAAAATAATTGAATTTTTTTTTTATGTTCGAGGAAACAACATGGTTTCCGCTCATAGCATTTGTTCGCATGATATAACCTAAGTCGATTTTACAATTCCTGGGTAATTACTAGTCTCCATATATCGTGACAGTTTTGACGTTTCTTTCAGGACTCCATTCGTTATTGTTAGGATTTCCATTCGTGTCTATTTCTTCCCATCGGAAATACTTGATATATCTGGAAGTTTTTTTTTTCCAATCATCGTCTGCCGATGTCATCTCCACAGTTATTATTAGTATTTAGAAGGGTCTATCTATTAAAAGAAGGCAGAATGTATGGTTTGCAGGCAAAAAACTGCCCAACGTGTGAGCTTCGAATTAAAGAGATCAAAATCAGGCAAATATAAAAATTCAACTATCTGGGTAGTTTAGTAACAGCCGAGGGAGGATGAAACGTAAATACGAAGAGACATAGAAATAATGAAAGACGTAGGCCAGAAACTAATCGAAGTATGAAGAGATATGAAAATAGTATGAGAAACAAAGAAAAGATTTCTGGATTGATGTGTATCTATCTAAATGGAATACTGGACAATTTCCTCTCTTATGATAGACTAGAAGCGAGAGATACGTAGTTCTAACTACGGATGCTTAGAATACAAGTGAACGATTTTAAGGAAAATACGAACTGCAAAAAAAAAAAAAAAAAAAAAAAACAGAAAGAAACAGTTGTAATTTCTAGAACACCTAATGAGGAAAATCGGTCTGCAGAAGCTAATACTCAGACGGGCATAAAAAGTCAACAAAAGCAGGCTAAATTAGAATCATTTTGAAAAGTGCAAGTAGAATTGGATAAAAATGAAATCGTAATAATAGACTAAATAAGAAAAATGATAGCAGAATTCAAATATTTTAGATCCAGAGACAAAGATGCAAGATGATAGGTCCTGATCTGGATAGTCTACAATCGATATCCCACAGACGTGCTGTGGCCTCCCTCTGTCTCTTCTACAAATATTTTCACGGCAAATGTTCCGACGAGCTACTGTCGCTGGTTCTCGGACTTCATGAATTTAAGAGTGCTACCTGACTGGCATTTCGGTCCCACCCTTTCACTGTCAAAACAGTTAAATGTAACCGTTTCTTCTTCTCAGACCACTTCTTCTCCCGCATTTCCCGCCTGTGGAACTCCCTTCCCCTCACTTGCTTCCCCAATGAATATATTCTTCTAATATTCAAGTGTAATGTCAATCGACATCTGACACACTTCCTTCTCTATATCCTTTCCTCAAACACGTCTCTTTATTCTTGTTCTCAATCCTCTGTAACCCCTTGCCTGCTAGTGGCACTCCCGCCTTGCCTGGGGTGTATTGCCTTAAAAAAAAATGAAATACTGTCAGTATCTGTCTATATTTCTGAGATGTGGTATTATGTACACTATTTACATTATTCGGACTATTGTCCTCATCTTTGTCGCCATATTTATTACAACGTTTCAGCCGTTGTATTCTTCGGCCTTCTTCAGGTATTTGGAATGTCAATCTGAACCCTTTATTTATCTTAAGGTCACATGGCACAGTGAATAACGGCGTTAGTTACATCCAGTGACAGAACCAAAAGAGTATGAGTTCAATACCCGGTTAAGGCAGAGGAGAACTTGGAGAGGGGAATTAACATCAGATAACTGATAACTGACATCCATTAAAAATGGCACATGGAACTAGAACAGTCTACCCTAATGAGCGAAATAAAGGGTTCAGTTCGACAGTCCAGTAATGTTTAACGTTCTTTCCAATATTGTTGGGGGTTTTCTTGCTAAAGTCTTGGTTCAAAATTAGAAAGTATTAATAACTAAAAAGTGATGATGACGAGTCTGGTGACAGATTACAAGAGTTATATAATATCAGCTAATCCTGGATGCTTAACATTCACGATGAATAATTGCACTCTCAAAGACGCGCCTTGCTTTGATCGTCTGCTAGAACTCAATTTCACCCTCGGTTCTCAGTTGGGCTCACATATGCAAGCCATCACTAAAGACGTTGAAAAATGGTTGGCTCTTTAAACCATTCCAGAAGGACCTGACTCCACCCCTCCGTGCTGTATATGTTCAAAAGCAAGATCAGACCGTAACTTTTGCTGAAATACTTAGACTGGAGCTACACAGTTCCTTTTCGGCCTCGAAAGTGATTTTTGCGGCTTTTCAGCTTACAACACTTTTTCTATAGATGCAAAGTCGCAACCCACTTGCTATTTTATCGCGATTTCCATGGAAAGTATTCCAATGAACTAAATTCCTTAATTTCACCAGTTCAGAATTTTCACCTCATACTCACCATGTCGCATACACAGAGGCGAACCGTATTCATTTCATTTGTATTTCATTGTTAAGATGGGCGTTCCATTCTAAGAACCTCTTACCAAGATCAGTTTCTCCGACCACTACAAACTTAACCTAAAATCATATTCTCGTAATCGGCAATCTTCAATAAAACTAACTCTTCAGTATCCTTCTAAACTGAGTGTCACTTGAACTTATAGACTCAAATTTAAAAAAAAATATGACGGTCTTCGACATTAAATAACACAATAAATGTTGATATTTTTTAAGCTTTTCACCCCAAGCAAGGCGGGAAGCCACTAGCACACACGGCGTTATAGATTGTTGGAGCGAGAGCAAAGAGGAGTGATAGAGGAAAGGATGAAGAGAAGGAAAGGGGTTAGATCAAGGCATCTGGAGACGTCGATTGACATTACATTTGAATAGTTGGAGATTAAAGCTATCAGGGAAACAAGAAATAGGGAGGGAGTTCCACAGGCGAGAAGTGCGAGACATGACACTATTGGAGTAAAAGAGACGGCTTCATTCAACAGTTTCGACAGAGAAGGGGTGAGAGCGAGTGCCAGACTAGTTGAACCGGCGAAAGCAGCTCATCGGAGCAGTTACCGTGATATGCAGTAAAATCCGCCAAGCCAAACCTTCGCAGTGGTAGAATTCTCTCCTTCCGATCTTCGTGTTTGGTAATCATTTCTTATTAGTCAATAATTCCTTTTCATTGCACGTCATTCAGTGGAAATTTAGTCATTGTTCAAGCAGTGATAATTTCGGACAAAATTTCCGCTAACTTGTCAGTCTTCCAAATCCATCGATCCCTATTTACAAATTAGGATACTGTTCGATTGAAATTAAACACAATGGAATCAATTCAGATTTGTGTTTGTCTAGAGTTAACCCGAGACTTGAGTAGATTACGGTCACTACTATCTTAATATATTTAAGTAGGGGGTTAAGCGTTATCTTCGCCACATATCCCATAAAGTGTGCCTCTTACCGCTTACGGCGTAAGACTCGGTATCGCAGTAGGCAGCGCGTCATTCTAATAGGATACCTAGCCATATCGGCATCAAGGTCATCGATCGGGCCAATTCAGCAGCCAAAAAAGCATCAAACTGTATAACTAGTTCAAACACCAAGATCCTCGACACAGACCTCAGATCTACCATTACCCGTGCTTGATTCAAAAATCGTACGACTCATACAGCAATCGCTATCACATGACTTAAAATATTGTTGCCCTTCCTTGCCTTTAAAGGAGTGCCCTTTGCCGTGCTGATGTTGCTACATGCCTTACTTCTTGCCTATCTCACACTGCAAATTTTTTCTAAGCTCTATACTAAACATTAAATCTGTTACGAAAAAAGAACTAAACAAAATGAACACAAAATGATCAGCTTTAAAAAAGGACTCGTAACTAGAAAAACCGAATGAAAAAAGAATGTTAACAACAAATACTTTTTCACACCCAGCCCAGTTCTGCGGAATCAGAATCAACGTTGAGTTTAAGCAAGCGAATGAGCCAATTGGAGTAAAGTGCCATGCAGATTTAAATTTTTCCCACTTGTGACGAATGGAGCTATCGATTTTTTTGCATGCTAGTTAACATTCGTGTCAGTCAGCTGTTGGCTCTCACGTTGGCCAATAGAATCTCCCTGCCTATTCGTGGCAGCCAGCTATCACTCTGGCCAGTAGAAAATGGCCGCAAACTACATGAAAACTGCCGTAGAAGCATGAAAAAATCGATTATTTCCACTATCGATGGGAGTTGGGAAATGCAAAGTCGGTCTTGGCCTTCCCGCTAACTTGGAGCATATGCATGTAAATTTTGGTCCAAATCTGTCGAACATTGCGTCCGTGCATACGTTACAAACACACACACACACACACACACACACACACACGTCCTGCCTTTTATAGATAATGTCAGAAATTACGGACCGGCTTCCCAACCAATAAATTATACAATATAAAACCTAGTATAGGAGAATGGTGTCAGAAACAAAAAACAGATGAAAGATGAAGTAATAATATCAAGATTTCATATCGGACAATACATTCTTATATTCTAAAAACCAGAGCCACCTCCAATATATACGACATGCCAAGAGGTAGACACAATAAAACACATGCTTAACAGATTGTGGCGAATTCAGCCAAATCCGTTGAAAGAACTCTTTCAGGACATTAACCCATATAATATCTGTTGTGGATTCCGAGATGAAATCCGGTCTCAAAATAAATGACAAACGCAGGAATGAAATATAGCAAAATAAATGTATTGACGTAATAATACAATTGGTAATACGGTTAGTAGATCCAGAAGCGGTTAGTAGCAATAATAATATATATACAGTCTGGGAAATTCAGTATCGAAGTAAGACTTACTTCGGAGTCTACGTGCTCGCAACTGTGACTCCTACAAAGCGGTTACCTCACACTCTTACTCTCTCACTATTCATTGTATCAGTGTATCTCTGTTACTCAATCTGTCTCTCTGGGTATTCACCGGCAGCAGTACAAGTACACACTGGGCGAGTCTACTTGTATGAAAAAGGGGTGGACCCTTTAACAATATCCTTAGAATATTGTTAAAGGGTCCACAAAGAAATCAAACTTTATTCCAGAATGTAACTTCAAAAAAACTACAACATAAAACACACATATCACCGCCTCCAGTAATTATGTCCATACTGACAGGTTTTAAGCAAAAATGCTGGTTATCATCTGCCATGTGTTCAATTGTGAAAGCAAAAGAACATACATCATATATTTATTATTTCAAAGCTCCCAAGAAAATTCATTTTCGGCGTTAAATGACCCATGATGTCTTTAAATAAACAAGTGGCTCTTAGGCTTTGTACTGGGCGAACAATATTGAAAAAAACAAATAAACAGAGGAATTTTATCATCATCGTTATCAATATCATCATCACTATTCATGCTCATAATTATTTTTAAAAATTTCGTTACATCAAAATATTGATAATATTAAAATTTGTATATCAGATTGTTATTATTATTATTATAATTATTATTTTATTTCCTTTAGTGTCTGATGTGTACTCATTTCTTTCTGGCCTCCACCCAAGGATCTAAAGTTAGAAATGGCATCATGATATTTTCCACTGAAAAAAGAAATTACATAAACAAAGCCCTTCGTAAGGTGTGGGCTGTACTTGTGAGAACAATTTTTTGTATTTCTTTAAGGCAAGGGGGTTCCATGAATCCCTTCAATTAGTCTACTGCAATCTTTTCCAACCAATCCGAGGGCTCCAACTACAACAGCGATTGTTGATGTTTCCATGTGCCACATTTTTGAGATTTCGATTTCAAGGTCCTTGTATTTTGATATTTTTTTGAAGATCTTCAAAGATACATTGCAGTCGGCAGCGACCGCCATATCAATAAGGAGACACTTTTATTGTGTGCGATCTCTAATAACAATGGGCGGTTAGCTTTGATTATTCTCTCTGTGCGTATTTTGTAGTCCCATAAAATTGTTACAGGTCTTATCTCCGTAACCGGATCTAGGTAGTGTTCGTACCACTTTCTTTCAGTTTCCTTCCCATAGAAGTTACAGATTTTCCAGCGCAGATATTGGCCAAATCTGTCATACCGGGTTTTATATTCAGCGAGTACAAATACCGTGCAACCTGATGATCGATTGTTTCTGGGTAGTTATCAAAGAATTTGCATTTTGGGCTAACAATATATTTTAGGATGTGTGCTTGATAATTTCTAGTTATTATTATTATTATTATTATTATTATTATTATTATTATATTCTTAAATCATTTGGACTCTAAACAAAATAATAAGGCCACTAAGACGAAATGATTTATTGACTTTAATAGAATATGAGTAAAATATCTTTATTAAGGAGAGAGAGCATTAGAAGAACAGCAATTAAGACAGACGATATTGAGTGAAAGTGAAGCACACCAACAAAGTCAAATAATGCTAGGGTACAAATACAGGATGCCCATTATACTTATCATAATAACCTGGTCTTTTACCAGGCACATGTGTCAAAACAAAGTGTGAGTGATAGGGTGACAGGGTGATGTTTTTTGTTATTTTTTTAAGCTATGTAGGCGTGTCCCGGTTAGAAATATCTTCAGGTCAACATCCTAGTCCACTTCATTTCGAGTATTACAATTCAAAGAAACGCTCTCTATCTTAGGGTGTTCCCAAGCATCTAGTTGTGACTCCCAAGTCGCCTCGGCTACCTCATCCTTTAAACTTACAAAAACAATCCTCTTAGTTCATGGTCATGATTCCCCCAGTAATATTTCTGCTCAGAAATATTTAGTGTTTCAGCTCCTAGCTTAAGGCCAGACATCCGACAAGCAAATCTGTGATTATCTTATTTCAGTGAGACAAAGCATTTACACGTTAACGCCTCAAATCAGACCAAAAGCAATGAGAGATTAATAATAATAATAATAATAATAATAATAACGAAGATAGGACCTGTTACAATTTTATGGGACTACACAATACACACAGACAGAAAAATCAAAGGTAAGCGCCCAGACATTGTTATTAGAGACCGCAAACAAAATGTGCCTCCTTGTTAATATAGAAGTCCCTGAAGACTGCAATGTATCTTTGAAGATCTTCAAAAAGCTATCAAAATACAAAAACCTCGAAATCGAAATCTCAAAAATGTGGCACATGGGAACATCAACAATTCCTGCTGTAGTTGGAGCCCTCGGATTGATTGGAGGAATTCTAATTGAAGGAATTCCTAGAAGTCCATGCCTTAAAGAAATACAAACAATTGTTCTCACGAGTACAGCCCGCACCTGACGAAGGGCTTTATCTATATAAAATGTTTTTTTTTGTTTTTTTGTCATGAGAAAATATCATGATACTATTTCTAAAGTTAGGTTTCTGGGCGGGACCCGGAAAGAAATGTGTACACACCAGAAATCAAACGAAATAAGATAATAATGATAATAATAATAATAATAATAATAATAGTAGTAGTAGTAGTAAATAAAATCAGAATAGGGGAATGCGAGAGAACAATACACCGAAAAAGTGACGCCCATGTGCAAATTTACGAAAACCGAAATATTTATTGTAACCCATCTTAATTCACTAACACTAATGATATACACGTTAACACCGCCAATCAACTCACATCATAAACTGTGAGTGCCATACCTAGTGTAACCTTAAAGTTAATATTAATTATTAATTAATATTATTATTATTATTAAACGTCATCAGTTTCAGTGGGTACGACTCTACGAAGCCGAATATATCCAAATTGATAATGGCAACGCGGGCACGTGCATCAGAATCAAATATGCGCGATCTGTTCACGGGTTGTGATAAAAGTAGCGTGTGACCTTGGAGATGGGACCCGGTTAGAAATATTCCCTGGTCAATAACTTATCCCTATTGCGGTTCACCCTCTAGTCACATTGGCTGTATCATCCTTTAAACAGCCTGCTCAACACCCAACCCTCAAGGTCACCCACTAGTCTTGCTCATGTGCAGAGACCAACTATGTATCAACTTCAATAAGAAGAAGCTAGGAGCAAACGAATGTTACTTTCACTAGACAATCACCCTCATGAGCCATATATCAAAACTTATCACCCGAATTTTGATGAATAGATCGCGCAGCAAGATCTCTCAGGAAATAGGACAAAGAACAGTGTCGCTTTGTTGTTGAAAATGGAATAAAGAATACCATATGTTTGCTGAGAACGATAGAAAAAGCAATAAAAATGCAGAATGTTTATTTCTATCTATATTTTATTAATTAGGCATACGGATAGAAAATGTGTTCAGTATATATAGAATATACAAAGTATATATACAAATGTAAAGAACAAGGATGAGCTTTCTCAGCGGACCCATACAGTGAAGCATTTCAGAGAGAGAAACACTACCAGGATTTATTATTGGCTACCACAATTTTAATAACGTCGTATATACATATGATACGGTGTTGATAGCAGAGATATAGAGGAAACTACAAGAACTCCTAGTAATAAAAGAAAGCGTGAAGAAATAACTAAATATCAATTGCAAGAAGATTGAATGCATAGTTGTTACCAAAAGGAACAGTCCAATATGCAAATTACATGTCAAAATCAAGTATACTAATTTAATTATCTGAGAATTTTTTATCAGAGGGCGGAATGGTCGACAATGAAATCTGAAGGAGCATTCGAATAGTGAAAGATGGCTTCCAAAAGACAAGCAATCTATTAAGAAACAGAAACATTTCGTTAGAAACAAAGAAAAGAGTACCGAACAGTTACGTAATATCAATCCTTCTATATAGCACTGGATAGGGGATAATCTCCTTACTGACGAAGAAGAATCTTGAAGCAACAGAAATATGGTTCTACAGAAGGATGCTGAGGAAGCCATGGATAAAAAAAATGTATGCAAAGATATCATTGCAGAGAAAACAAAAAGGACTTTTATATTTAACACCACGTAGAGACAGCTGAAATTTCTTGGGCACATATTAAGGAAAGACGGCTTAGATATTTTGATACTCACAAGAGAGCTTAAGTTCAAGAAGGACATGAAAACTGTGCATAACCTAGTTAACGAAATTAAGGAAGTGGATAACGGATCAAGGTTTAGGAGAGTTAACAAAAATACAGAATTACTTAAGAGCTACAAAGGACAGGAAATTGTGAAGGGTCATGGCACAGAGAAGAAAAAATACTACGATTACAGGCATTCAAGTTGGACGTCAGAAAAAGCACATTACTGTAATCAGTTCTTCATTATTATTATTATTGTTATTATTATTATTATTATTATTATTTATTTATTTATTTATTCCAGTGTATCTGTATGTATTTATGCTCTCAAGTCTGTAAACGATCTGTTCTGGGCGTAAATAGAAACTTAGCGTTCGTTGCAAATGCTTCTCTTCGAGACGAAAAGAATCTGATACTTTAGCAAACATATTTATTTTTCTTGCAGCCTTTTAGATTGGCCAATTTTTATAGTTTCGCTAATTTATCTTCTTTTCTTGCCATCATCAAGCCCACTTCTTCCTCATACCCACTAAAGGAGAAGGCTTCTATGTGAGGTCAGATAGACCTTTTGAAAGGATGAAAAGCGAGGAAAATGAAGAGACGTAAAGCAGAAAAAAAAGAGGTTTGGTTCGATGATAGCTCCGAAGTCAGATTGAGTGGTTCTGACGTCAATAAAATTCCAAGAACTAAACATGCACGTAATAGTTGTATAAAAGTGAAAGCGAATACGAAAGAAAAAAAGGAAAAGAAAATCACGTTTTGATTTTACATACTAATTTTTTTTTAATCATTTCACCCCCAATCAAAGCGATAAAGTCACTAATCAGAAGGGGTTAATGAGAATAAAAGAAACGTTGAATTTTTTTATTTGTTTTTTTTAAAGGTTTGTCAACGTTTTGTAGGTTATTTAAAGCCCAAATATATATTAGGTTGGTGCAAAAATATTGTCGTTTTTGACGTTAAGTTGAACGTCAAAAAACGACAATATTTTTGCACCAACCTAATATTTTTTGGATTGAATAATTATTTTCTTTTTTGAAGTGAATATTAGATTAATTTTAGGGAAAAGAGGAGGATTTATATATTTCCCAAGCTTATTTGTATGTAAGTGAATGTAACAAAACAGGACTGGAATTCGACGTCGGCTCTCTAATTAAAAAAAATATATAAACAACTGACAAAACGGTTTAGAGAGAGAAGGCATTAAAAGACCAATATTAGAAAACAGAAGATGAAAGTAATTGCTTTTAAATTTTTAAAGATCATTTTTGATAGGAAACAAGAAGCCGGAAGAGATTTCCAACGTGAAAAGTTCGAGAGAAACCATTAGCGCAGAACTTGTGCATACGCTTGGCAATTTCAACAATAAAATGAGACCAATCTTCCAATCTAGTACTGCGCTTAAATTCGTTAATTCAAGTTACCAAAAAAGAAAAAAACGATTATCATGAAAGTATTTATAGAAAAAGCATACGAGAGCTACATTACGGCGGTGGGTAAGTAACTGAAGCCGAGATGCCAGATCAAGACCAGTAATATTAGAAGATGCTACTTTAGGTAAAACTTTAAATTTTTAAAAGTATTTTTTAATATTCTTTTTTCTTTGGCACCAGTCTTTTAGGTTTTCCGTTTTCCTTGTAGTTATGCGTTATCAAAATGACATTCGTCTTTACTTCGTTTCTACTGGAAACATCAAGAATACCAAATGTAAGAGAAAGGATACGTTGGTATACCTATTATATATGTGTACATTTAGTTTTCACGTAATATCTGGCATTATCAGCTATGAAACATTTTTGCTAATATGCAGATTATAAAGTGGAGAGCAAAATCAAGTACAGCAATTTAAATCTCTGGGAAGTGTTTTAACAACCAGAATGTGTGACACTGTAATCCGAAGAGGCACTGAGATTTCAAATTATACCTTCCAAAAGCTAAACAATATACTAAGGGATAAGAAAATTTAATTAGAAACAAAGAAAAGAGTACCGCACGTAATATCAGCCTATCCTATATGGCAATGAATGCTGGACAATCTCCTCACAAATGAAAAAGAAACTTGAAGCCAGATCAATATGATTCTACAGAAAGATGTTGAGAATGCCATGCACCGAACCAGTGGATACCGACAAAGTCTTAAAGAAAATATAAGACGTAAACTTATACTCAGTGGCGTAGCTAGGTGGGGGCCCGGGTGCCAGCACAGAAGGGGTGACACAATGTCACACCCAACAAATTTTTTCAACCAGGCTAAGGTGCCCAAAATAGTCTGAAAACAGTGGTGGAGACACAGGGTTTCGCAGGCGGGCATATGACTCCCCAGAAATAATTTATTAAGATCCCAGTTTTGCCCCCCGCCCTCAGAATTTTTCTAATAAATTGTCGGGAAATTTGTGAGTAGGAAAAATAGAGATGTAGTTCTCAACCTTTTTTTGTTCAATAAACATTTAACCAATTGTCACGAATTCTAAAAGTTCTTACTGCAGTGACTAAGTCAAAATCTCGGTTTTCTTGGGTGTGAAATAAATTATAAAAATGCCATTAAGTGATGTCCTTCCATACGCAGACATTCCTTCGTTTCTTGATTACTTGTCGTGCGATACAAGCTCATGCTTATTGATGTTAACACTATATCAAATATCTCATCTTTGATATATTCGGTAACAAAAATATGTTAATATCAGTTAATGTTTCAAACTCTTAACAGCTAAGATATCTAATCTTTTGTTTCAATGTCAAATGGGATCTAATGCTTACTGATGCAATAACTAAGCTTGATCGTTGATATTGTAATTATGTTTTGTGATAGCATTTCATGTTTATTGATAACTTAAAATGTTTGTGTTATAAAATTCAAAACATAATTGCTTATTTATATTCATGAATTGACTTAGACTGCTAGTCTCTTTTTTTATTTTTTTTTCTCTTTTGCTTAAATCTTGGTCAAACGATTGGATGTATTAAATTGATATGTTTTAAGTGACATTATTCTTTGATGTATAAACTAATGTTATTATCTTAATCATGGAGGGAGAGAAACAGACGTTATTTCAGCCGGCATGCTCCTGGACAAACCACATGACTTAAACATTTCACTTATCGTGCGTCATTAAGGTTTGAAGTATTCCCATGAGTAACCAAGGTTTCTGGAGGATGGGTGTTTTTTTTTTAATCAAGACACCAGACTTTTTACCTAGCAAGACTAGAGATCCCAGTGTTCTCTATTTTTTAATCCGTAACTGAGGAGAGAAAAATAAGCTTATGTCTCTCCTTACGTTATTTGCACGAAATTAAGCATAAAGTACTTGGCCAGAATTCGAACTCGGTTCACCAATTTCTTTTCCTGATTCACTAAATTTTATATTAGGTTGGTGCAAAAATAATGACGTAATAATGTCGTTTTTTGACGTTACGTCAAAAACGACATTATTACGTCGTTATTTTTGCACCAACCTAATACTACCACTACATCCATATCAACGTGGGGGAGTGTTTTGCCTTCTCCTATGACTCAGAGGGACATGAAAGTCCAACATAGCCAGACAGAATTGGTAGGAGCCAAACAAAACCTCAGTCACCGAGAGGTATAATCATCAATGACAAAAAAACTGGAGACGGTAGCACCTCCCCGGTGTTATAAAGAGACAAGCCACTACAGACCGATTCATTGGCTTGATAAGCAATGATCAATGGTGGAGTCATATCTGGCCGGATGCTCTGCTACACAACTCGAGATTCTTGACAAAATCCAAAAAAGAATGTGTAATGTAATCGATCCTAGCATGGCATCTCGATTTCAGTCACTTTCTCGACAATTTGGCGTTGCTTCCTTCTGTCTTTTCTACAAATATTTTCATGGCGACTGCTCTGACGAGCATTGTTCCTGGTACTCCGACTACATGAATTTAAGCGTTTTACTAAATTGGCATCTGGGTCCCACCTGTTTATTGTTTAAATAACTACATGCAAACACCATTTCTGCACCAACAACTTCTTTTATCGCACTTCACGCGTGTGAAAGTTTCTTCCGTTTACTCGATTCCCTGATAACTAAAATCTTCAAAAATTTAAATGCAACGTCAATCGACTCCTTCTGTATTTTTGAATCCCGTTCATCTTTTCTCATTTCCCCAATTCTCTCTATACTAAGTCTTCTCTTTCACTTTCATTTTCAACCCCACTTCATACTAAGTGAAATTCTTGCATTGCTTGCGGTGACATGATTAAAAAAAAAACACTTCTACTTAGATGAATACTGCGGTTTGTCGTACGAGTATTGAATCGTATATACGATGATAGGTTGAAAGCAACTGAAAACAGCTGGATTATTAAATTTAGTTTTTCATACCATATCGTTCGACTCCTGGGTCAACAAGGCGTCTGTCTCCAATGGAAAGTCAGGTTCTTATGGTTTTATTAGGTTGGTGCAAAAATAATGACGTAATAATGTCGTTTTTGACGTTAAAAAATACGTCAAAAACGACATTATTACGTCATTATTTTTGCACCAACCTAATACTTACTACAATGAACTAAAAACCGATGCTTTTTTTTTTTTTTGAGGTTCGAAGAACTAATGAATATCATAGGAGACAGAGAAGAATAGAATAAACAAGTCAATCGTATTCGCTTTTAATATAAAGAAAATATTAATCGCTTCTCCGTTCATATCGGGTCATTCGTTGAGTTCCGTTCACAATCGGTGCTCCATCCTTTCGGCCGTATGCCACATCTAAACTATGCTTAGAAAATCACCATGCCAAGTTATTCTAGGAGTTCTAGTGGTTGCATCGTCGAATCATAGGCGACTAAAGAGGTTCCTCTAACAGGCTTTTCTCGTGAGGAAAGTAGTTCGGCAGTCAATAGTTTAAAAACACGGCCTGTCAAGGGGGTGATAAACATTCTTGTAGAATCAACGTCTGTCGAGGCACCATGCGGTGATGAACAGTATCGCTGGGCTTCCTAGACTGAAGTCAACGCCCAACGCGGAAGGCTTCTCTGATGGAATCAACTCCCACATATCCGTGACAAGATAGAAGACATTAGCTGTGGTTTAATCGGAAGAGTGATGGGCTCCGTCAAGTCTACTGTCCAGAGACACGCTACGCGTGAATGAATGCCTCCGTGTCTTTAAACCTGATATGTGAATGGAACTGGTCAGCAGGTAAGATGGGCAGTGACACTACGATCACGCCCTTAATGGTACTGATTATAGTGGTGGTGGTGATGATAATGGTGATGATCCTCTCTGTTTTTTTTTTGTTTTTTTTATTTTCATAATAAACATTAACATTTGTTTTTTTCAAAAGATATAAAATACTGAACATCTCTTTTCGTCTCATCAGTCCGTAGGCCTTGATTGTTTCAGCGTAAAAATCCTAAGTATTGGACCAAGTGATGATTTAAAAAATATTTAGTCGCAATGTTGTATTCGGATATTCACTGATTCGTTATCTACATCTTATGGCTTTAAATAACCTGAAAAGATTATTTAAAGCCATATGTTTTTTTTTTCTTTTTAGATTGTAAGAATCTCATTTAGATAATAATAATTTAGCAATACAAGTCTTAATAATTAACCCATAGTTGGGGGAAGACGAAGTGGATTCATACCTTTCCCAAGGGTATTTGCGCGTAGGTGAATATAACGAGACGAACAATTAACAATTCCAAGTCATTATCTATTACACCACCCGCACCTCCAAGCTTAAAACATGATATTCTCTAGCCGTCACCCATCTAAGTACTGACCAACCTCGATGTGTTTAATGTAATTTGGCCGTAAGCCGTAATTTGACAACAGGATGTCAGGATATATTGGCAGATATACAATGTAAAAGCGTAATTATTTTTAAAGCACTCAGTATAAGGTTAACATAGTATTAAAAAAGAATGATTATTCCTACGATGAAAGTTTTTAAAAATGACAGACATTAAGTTGAAAGATATATTTTATTGCAGTTGCATAAATTTCGTATTAAGTTTTCATTCCCAGACATATGAGAACATTCATAAATGCTGTCAGGTGTCAACACGTCCAGGGCAATATGGATTTGATTAATGAATAAAATTTCCACTGCGCAAAAAAGACATGCGATTACATGCTGACATCCGTCAGTCAACACTGACAGCAGATAAAATGACCATTTTTTTTGTTAAAACAAAATGTCATGACATAATTGTTGTGTCCCTGCATAGGTTCTTTTCTACTAATATCGGCAAATTGTGAACACTTAGGAAATATGGCGTAGTAGTTTCCTCGCTGTCTTCTCCGCGTTTCTGAATTCAGATTAGGCTTTCCATTAGAATAGGTGTCATAGGAGAAGGCAAAACACTCCCCACGACGTCGATATGGATGTAGTGGTAGTTTAACAGTTAGCGAAGCAGGAAAGAAATTGGGAGCCGAGTTCGAATTCCGGCCAAGTTCGTTATGTTTAATTTCATGCAACTACCGTTAGGAGAGACATAAGCCCGTTTTTTTGTTTGTTTGTTTTTTTTTTAAAAGGATATTAGAATAATCTAGGGAATATATCCTGGGGACCAACACCTATCAGTGGATAGAAAATGAATTCAGTAAATACATGTGTCTTCTCGCCAGACTTATTCAAATCTTATAGGGAAATCCCAACAAGATTCACTAATGTCAGCCACATTAGATATGCAGATAACACGGCCTTTATAGCAGATTGGAAAAGAAGCCACAGGAACCCCGACAGAATGAAGTAAATGATAGCGAAATGAAAAGACGAATCCATCAATTGTATGAATCCAGAATGTATAGGTCTTTGCAAAAGGAAGAGGCCAACATGTAAATTACAATTGGAGACATCAAAATAAAGAACATTGAACAAAAATGCGAAGGCGCATTGGAATAACGAAAGATGTATTTCCAAAGATAAGCAAAGTATTAAGGAACAGCAAACTTCCGTTAGAAACAAGTAAAACAGTATTGAATTATCATGTAACATCGGTCCTCCTCTATGGCAACGAATGCTGAACAATCTCATTACAGAGGAAGAAGCTACTTAAGGTAACAAAAATGTCGTTGTACACAAGGATGTTGAGAAAACTATAGACGAAACATGAGAGCAACAACGAAGTTTTAGAGAAAATTGAAACAAAAAACACATGTATATTATACATTGCTTCAGAAAG
The DNA here is from genome assembly GCA_903632075.3 of Acanthosepion pharaonis. Lineage (NCBI taxonomy): Eukaryota > Metazoa > Mollusca > Cephalopoda > Sepiida > Sepiidae > Acanthosepion > Acanthosepion pharaonis. Next base: position 2,579,262 of record CAHIKZ030002290.1, on the reverse strand, counting down.
AAATTTCTGAAATTTCTGAAAATGCATAATGGAGAAAGGAAGGTTTAGAATATTTGACACTTACATGACATGTTGAATTTTTAGAGAAAATGGAAACCAAAAGGACACTGATAATTAACACCAGAAGGAGACAGTTGATATTTCTAGGAAGAAAAGATAGCTTAGAAATATTGACACTGAAAACACATAATGAAAAAAGGAGGCTTAGAAAATTTGACACTGACAAGACATATTGAAGGCAAAACGGACAAAATGCAATGACAATCGTTTAGGGAAAATGGAAACAAAAAGAACACTTTTAATTAACCTCAGAAGAAAACGGTTGACATTTCTAGGGCATATAATGAGATAGAGGGCTTAGAAAATTTAACACTCACAAGACATATTGAAGACAAGGAACAAAGGGAACCAGAGCATAAGCTACCTAAGGAGCTTGTGTAGAGTGTTGGCTGAACAAGGACGAGAAGTTATCAAAGGACAGGAAAGTCTGCATAGCAATGATCGCCGACGTCCCGAAGGGACACGGCACATAGAAGAATATATTGAGATAATGTTCGATTTCTTTCTATACGCCCCCTTTATTTTTTGTTCATTTTTCGTCAATATTAATATTATTTTTAATTATGGAAGTTTTAATCTAGTAATCGATGTCTTTCACTGACGATCACGTCAGAAATTGATCGCTTAGATTTAAGATTATAAGGATCTTATTTGGAGATAATATTACTAATTAACCCATAGCTGGTGGATTCATATATTTCCTAACAGTATTTGCGCGTAATTGAATATAACGAACCCGCCGGGAATTGGAACACGGCACTCTCTCCGATTCACAATTTCGAAACCGTAGCTTACAGCACCTGCTATTCTTAAGCGGTTACACACCAATGTAATGAGCAGGATCGGTATTGCTTAACTTCGGTGATCGTACGGGAACTGGTATTTTCAAGGTGATGTGGCCGTAAGCCTTTTGTTCTGGAAGAACACGGCACATATAGCAACGTATAGGCGCAAAAGATAATGTAACAGGTTAGGTTAGTATTTGAAATCGGGACGTTGATTCCAATTTCTGCTCTGATAACTGTTACACCACCCACGCACCCTAATGACAATTCTTTCTTTTTATGTGCCATGTCCTTTCAGAACGTAGGCGATCATGGCTCTCCACCTCCCTCTATCGCTTGCAGCTCTCATCAAGTTCCTCCCTCTGCTACCTCCCGCAGACCACGTACTGTCATCCACTTGCTTAAGTCCGCTAGGTATGTCATGCGATGTTTCCCCTTGTCACTTTTTCCTTTTATTCGAACCGTGAGTATCAGATTCTCCAGGACCTCCTTCCTCATTATGTGTCCCAGAAACTTCAGCTGCCTTTTCCTGATGTTGATGTATAAAACTCCTTCTTTTTTGCATCCTCTCGAAGACCACATTGTTGCTCACACGCTCATTCCATGATATCCTTAACATCTTTATGTAGAACCACATAGTTCAACATTCGAGTTCAACATTCGCTGCCGTAAAGAAGGACAGATGTCATGTAACAGCTCAGTACTCTTTTCTTTTTTACCAAAGAAATCCTTCTCCTGTCCCTGACCTGTAAATTGCATTTCGGACTCATTATTTACTGACTTTAAATAACCTGTAAAAGTTTGATACAGTAACCTTTTGATAAATAGATCAGAATATTAGCGTTCATTTAGCTAGAAAATCTGTTGATGATTATATTGAAAATGTTAACCAAAAAATATCGGGACGAAATGTTTTTTTTAATCGTTTCAATTCAAGCAAGGTGATAATGCCAGTCAGACGCCATGTCTTACTGAGAGTGAAAGGTTAATAAAAACAGGAAGGAAGAAGATAGAAGATGGCGACTGATGCTGCATTTAAAAATCGTAGGTGATAGGGAAGAAAGCAATCGGAATAGAATTCGAAAGGTGAAAAGTTCGAGAATATAAACTATTAGAATTGAACTTACGGTTATAGCTAACTATTTCTACAGTGTAACTATGAAATCCATTTGCTGACCAAGTAGAACGTTCACATTCCGTGTCTGCTTGATTCTTGTGTTCCCGACCTGCAAATCACATTCCAGGCTCATCCTTTTACTGATGACCATGCGGTGATGCTATTTACTGCGCAAATAATTATGTGAGGGCAATTTATATCGCCACACTGTCCTACTATGCTCTTTACTTACCAATGGGAATATAATGTTTACTATAAATGGCGTCTTGTCATCGGTCACACCGAAATATAATCATGGATTTCCTAAGAACGATAGCGTAGACATGAAATTGTGAACGAAATTCAAATATACAGAAGAAATAGAAAGAATACTAATTACTAAGCGTGTATGACAGTCAATAGATTATACGAGTACTCTTACGTCCTGAATAGAGGGATAGGTTGGAATTAAATGGGTTCGAAAAATGCATTCTATATTAAACTTTGTGGGGAGGGGAATAGGGGGATGTAATTGGAATGAACGAATATGTCGGTAGAAAGTGCGAAAGAAGCAAGACATCTAGAATAACAGTTCTTAGGATGGTAAAGTAAACAAATTTTAAATAACCGCCTAGGACCGTCTATTCTGGACATTTACTAAAATAATATAAAATGACTAATTACCAAACGTGTAAAATATTGCTACAGATTATACAAGTAATATAAAAATAGGTGGGGAATAAAAGGGCATGCTGGAATATTCATTCAAAATTAATTTGCTTTTGAAACAAAAAAGGGATGAGAGGAGTTTGGAATAAACGGGTAGGTTGCTAAAAGAGAGGAATAAACTAAACTTGGGTGAGGCAGAAATGAGAGTGAGTGTGGTGAAAAATAGACATTATTTAAATAATGCGTCCAACGTTTATGTTGGACGCGAGATTCTTTTTTAGATACCCTCTTTATCTCTTGAAATAATGTAAGTAAATTTGCATGTCCAAACAGTTAACATCGCAATATACTAACTTCTTTAATTTACAACATAGACATTTGACGTGGTTAACAAAGTGACTATCAAATTCCTGCAAGTGTCTGATTGAAAAGCATGTCTGCGCTTGCACAACTTAGAAAAATAAGTCAAGGTGAGAAAAAAAAACGAAGTAAAAAAAAAAAAAAAAAAAAAAAAGAAGCAACGAAAATGCGCAAATAAAAATCATTAGAAACAAAAAAAGAAAGAAAATAAGACGAAAATAAAGAGGGAGAATACAGGAGTTTAAATAAATTCTAGGAGAAAGGAAGGAAAGAAAGATTAGTATTAGGTTGGTGCAAAAATAATGACAATAATGTCGTTTTTTGACGTTAAAAAATACGTCAAAAAACGACATTATTACGTCATTGTTTTTGCACCAACCTATAGATCAGTAGATCAATTCCCTGACCTTCGTAGAAATTAATAAATTTTTGTATTTTCGTTATTTTTCCTAAACCTCGTTCCGCCATCCATTTACTCAAGCTCATTATGTTTTGCGTTGTTTTACACAATCCTTCTTGCCTTCAGTCTGTTCCATGATTATCGGATTTTCATGACCTCTTTCTCATAATGTGCCCTAGAAACCTCAACTGTCGCTTCCTGATGTTAAGTATAAATTTCCGTCTTGTTTCCGTTGTTCACATATTCAGTCCATAGTATCCCCGTAGTCCTTCTCTAGAACCTAATTTCTGCTACTTTAAATCTCTTCATCTTTGAGGATATTGTCCAGAATTCACTTATATCACAGATGTCATGCAATAGTTCAGTACCTTTTTCTTTGTTTCTGCTGACGATTTTTTCTTAATAATTTTCTTAGCTTTTGGAACAGTTATTCTTTAATCATCATAGAAAAGCATTTTGCCCTCCATCAGCATGCCTGATGCTAATCACCAGGAATACAACTCATTGGGTCTTCTTGGTCTCACGATTTATATGACGTCTAATGGTTATATTTAATCAGTTACTAGATTTACTGCTAAGAAAAGCTGTTTCGCTGTGTCGTGCCATACCCTTGCTTCGCAGCCATTTGGAAGTCCTCATTTTTTGTTTTTGTTTTTAAGAAATCTGGAAATCCTTCAGACCCATCTAACTACCGTCCTATTAGTCGCCTACCACTCATCAGAAAAATCTTCGAGGCTTTAATCAATGCCCAAGTGGTTAAGCACCTTACATTCTATGATCTATTCTCTGACAAATAATATGGTTTCTGCTTTGCCCAGTCTACCGCTGACGTTCTCACGGCCATAACTGAATTTGTATACCAAGCACTTGACAATAACAGGGTAACTCGAGTTGTGGCTCTAGATATCTCTAAAGCGTTTGATAGGGCTTGACATGCTGGTCTTCTTCGTAAGCGTCACGGATACAGTATTACAGGACGATTATTTTACTTAATACAATCATTCCAGTTAAACCGTGAAATGAAGGTCGTCCTAAAAGGGTTCTCCTCTGGCTGGTGTTCCCCAGGGCTCTATCCTGCGTCCTACACTGTTTTTGATCTTCATCAACAATCTTCCTGATGTCATCAAATAGGCATCTACGCAAAAGACGCACCTATTTACTCTTGTCTCAATAGTAAATCCAGAATTACTGACAAAACTTACCCGGTTTTTGTTCTCGAAAAGGACATCCAATCTGTGGTTGACTGGGGCAGAAAATGGGGTGTAAACTTTAATGCATCCAAAACGAAACTGCTCTCATTTACCCACCATAGAAAACCCTCCCTACCTCGAATCAGAATGACAGATGCCCTACTCCACGAGAGAGCCTCTCGGCGCCTGCTTGGTCTCACGCTTTCCACTGACCTGAGATGGAACAACTACATTGAATCAATAGCTTCATCTACAACTAGAAAATATGGTTCTCTATGTCACGCCAGAGTATTTCTCTCGCCTGAGGTTCCCCCTTTAAATCGTGGCTCTTCGATTTCTCATTTCAAGCTCTGCAAACCTAAACTTAAGCCTGAAATAAAAAATAATATTAATAAAATATAATGATCTGTAGTAAATAAGATAAGAAAGAAAATACAAAAGCCTGTAAAAAGTGCTCAACTGTAAACTATTAGGTTGGTGCAAAAATAATGACGTATTAATGTCGTTTTTTGACCTTAAAAAATACGTCAAAAAACGACATTATTACGTCATTATTTTTTGCACCAACCTAATACAAATTATCGTCTTGGTTGGGCAAAAGACAAGTCTAAATTTAAAACCCGAGAATGACTATTTAGACATACATATATATGCTCATATATATATATATATATATATATACAGGTTTGATCAAACTTGTTATGTCTGATCAAACTTGTAAAGTCTTATCTATTTGCATTTTTTCAAATTTTCAAATAAGTTATTGAGTATTATGTTCTAAGTTGTGGATAATATGTCCGAAGTTCACATTGTGTTCTTGTTCAAGTATTTTCGACCATCTTAGTCCATTTCAAGAAACAATATGGCGTCTGTGTAGTAGGTAGAATCTCTTTGTTTACATCCTGGTATTCTTTAGGAAGTTTGAAATTGTCTGGCATAACGTAACGCGGAACAGTTATTTGGAACAATGTCGCACAAAAAGAATGCAATTTTATTTTATTTTTACTATTATCATTATTATTTTTTATTCCCAAAATGTGGAAGAGAAATGATGGAATCTTGCCTTTATTATTAAAGTGAAAATAAAAACAACTGATATGGCCAAAATTTGAGCCTAGCACGATTCCACTTTAAGCGTAGATAACTATTACAATACCCACACATTACTTTTATTGCTTGTGCTAAAAAAAAAACACTTAGAAAATATTATTCTTAGTAGTCTTTTTTATTAGAACACTTAGAGAAGAGAGTGGTTTAAGAAAAGGAAAGTATAATAAAAAAGACACAGTGTTTAATAATGTGCAACAATATTTCAACAGTATGCCTATCTACTTCAAGTTATGTTTAAAAATTGCATACAAGCATAAAATATAGAAAATACAGGTCTTGAGAAAAACGGCCGTAATGGTAATCAACACGCCAAAAATCAGGCCAAAACGAATGAACCAGCGTGAATGAAAGCAACTGAAACGATATAATCTCGCAAACTAATGTTTATAAATTTATACCCCACTATCTATTTCTTAGGACTGACGAAATCTATAATTCTCAAAATGTGTGTGTACGTATGTGTGTGAGCGGATGTTATTTATGCGTTTACACAGTTTTCGTCCGATTTCGATAATTTTTTAATTGTTTGATAGATAATTCTTTAGTACCGGTTTTGAGTCCAAATTTTTGGCGACAATGGCTCTCCACTATTTCCTGTCCATTATAACTCTCAGCAACGTTTTACTATTTATTATCTGTTCTTGGATATATAACTTTCATAAAAACTTTAATAAAAATAAATACTTTAAATTATTACAAAAATATTATCTATATCTCTAATTATCAAAATGTGTGTGTGTGTGTGTGATCAGTTGTTTATTCGTTTCCACAGATTTCATCAGATTTCGATTTTTTAGGGGGGTGGGGTTGAAAGTTAATTCTTCAGTGCCGGTTTTGAGTCCAAATTACACATTCCTCTTCTGTTGGCCAAGGATACAATATCTCTCAAATGAGTTTATCTTTTCCGTTGTAAAAAGCCTACTACTGCAATTTTAAGGCGTTGCTTCATTGTCGTTTATAGCCATTCCCAATTTAAACATTTCTATTGTCCTGCAAGTATTTCCATTGCATTCACCATAGCTTGCTTTTTATTACTCAACATTTATTTTTCCAAACTTTCCTAAACTTATTCGAACTTAGTGATCCCTGTAGCTTCACAGCGTTCTCTTTTGATATTTGACCACGCATTTCAATTTGCCTAAGACATGCCTCCAAAGAAATGAACTTGCCGCGGTCGTAAAACCGCTGCCGCCAGGTCCGCCATGCGAATAAGAGATAGCGAATTGTCTTTAGAACGTTCAGTTTGTCTGTCTCAAAATGCCTCTCGGAATGTTACAATCAACGAGTCAGAACATCAACATAGCCATCGGCTTTCCAGAAGAGCATACCTGAACGCTTCTGCGCGTGAGGCTGAAAATGATGATCAAAGGGCTCAACGACTGAGGAGAAACGGCTCTTCAACAGCTGCTGTGCGTGAGGCTGGAACAAGATTGAGAATTCAAAAACGGCTCTTTTTAATGCCACCCCAACACTCAAATTGTTAACCTCCTCCATTTGTGGATATGCCTCAGTTGCACCCAAATTTTGCTACTAATATTGATTTTCGAGTGGGCTGACTATAAACTTAAACTGCTTCGACTGAACGGTAAAAAAATTCCAGCAATGAAAGACCCGGTCGAGGACGGGTTGTACTACTAGTTCTGAATATAACAGAGTTTAACAAATATTATTTGAACTACTACTGTTTTGTTTAATTCCGTTTCTTTAACTCTTTTTTATTTTTAAATTATTTTCTATAAAATTTCATATCCCTCGCTGCTTTTTCCTCCGATATTTACTTGTTTTCTGTCGTTATTTTTCTTAATTTTGTACGAAAAAAAAATTCTCAAAAAACAAAAAAAAACCCATAAAATTCAGAATCATGTCAACACCAGTGAATGCACTTTTAAATGCCACTCAAAAACCGAGTTAAACGTACGAACAAAAAAAAGGGTTAAATTTATATCTGACTTCCTTTTTGTTGTTGTTTTTTTTTTTAAACGATTTATTTGTTACTTTTCTTCACTTTCTACCATATTACAATTTTTTCACTTCTTTTCCTTTTGTAAATATTTTTGCTTTTATTGTTCATTTTTTTTTCAGATTGGTCGAACACCTGTAACTCCAGGTGGGCTCCTTCATGAAGGTAATAATATTTTCTCCGTTGAGGTGTTACGTGCATTTCGCTCTTGGATAAGATGGTTTTAAGCTGTTTATGCTAAACGTGGGCGCATTTCAAGCTGTTATTGTGTCTGCCGCTGAGTGTACACACAGTTGCGTGTGTATATGTGTGAGGACTACTGGTAGCGTCTACTGTCAATCGTACACAAGCATATAATGTGTTTTAATGATTATTTTGAATAAGTGATTTCAAGATGCAAACGTGAAAACTCACAGATAAGGGTATTAACTTTTCTCAGATGCACAATAATGCATAAATACATGCAAATTATGTACAATAGCCATGAAATCGAGGGAACAAAACGTTTATTTCCTTATACTAACCTTAGGGGTCTAAGACATGGATGTGTTATCAAACTGCACTAATTCAACCTTTAGAGTGAGGCGGTCCTGAGAGAATTAGATGTCCTACCAGGATTCATTATTGGCGGCTACAATCTTAACAACATAAGATATCCAGTTTATACAGAATGATGGTATACACAGACAGGAAACTACAGAAAAAAACTTCTACAGAAGGAAAGCAAGAAGAAACGAATAAATATACATTGAAAAAAGACAAGAATATATGGATGTTAGCAAAAGTAACGCATTTACATGCAAATTACAAATATGGGAATTATTTTAACAGAGGAGGGAAAGTGTGGTACTGAAATCCGAAGAGTCATTTGGACGGCGAAAGATGGCTTCCAAAAGCTAAGCAAAGTATTAATAAGCCGAAAAGTTTCGTTATAAATAAAGACAAGCGTACTGAACTGCTACGTAATAATTTTGCTCCTATATAGCAGTGAATGCTGGACAATCTCCCAAAAAAAGAAGCGACATGAAGCAACAGAAATATGCTTCTACAAAATGATGCTGAAAATGCATGGACCGAACATGTGAGGAACGACGAAGTTTTAGAGAAAACGGAAACGGAAAGGCGACGCATACTTAAGATCAGGAAGTGGAAATTTCTAGTGCACATCACGAGGAAAGAGTATTTGAAAATGTTGAAATTCACAGGACTAATTGAAAGCAAGAAGGACATAGGAAAACAGTACATAACCTACCTAGCCAGCTTTAGTAAATGGATGCCGGGACACGGTTTAAGAGAGATAATAAAAAGACGTCTATTAAGGGTTACAAATGACAGGTTATCGTGGAGAGACATGATCGCCAAGGTCCTGAACGAAGACTACACACGGAACATTAAACCTAGTTCAAATTACGGCTGATGCTATTCCGTTCACTTACGCATTAAAACCACTGGAAAGTTATGAATTACCGTATTTGACGGCATATAAGGCGCACTTTTTTTTTTTTTACTAAAAATACCATTTAAAATTCCCCTGCTTTTTATATGCCATATGTAGATTTAAAATTCGCGATAGACGTCCGAAATTAGCTACCTGACAACTCCTATTAGCTAAGACTTAAACATGAAGGAGCAATGGAACACATGGATGGCAATGCCTGATCACGAACTTACAGGAAAAATAAAAAGACCTAGTATTGCACAAGTCTGCGAATGTTTGAAGTAAACTTGGGATTATATTAGACCACAAGTTGTTGTGAAATCTTTTAAAAAGTGTAGCATTAGCAATGCTCTTAATGAAACTGAAGATGACGCATTATTTAACGACGATGATAGTAGTATCGAAAATGAGTATCAGAGTTTTGATAACAATGACAACAAATTTTATGGATTTGAAGATGAATAACATTTTAATGGTAACTGTACTGTTTGGCTTAATTGTAATAATTGCTTGATTTTTATTCTGTTTTCTTACCTTTGGATATAATAAAGTTTTATAGGATCGTGTTCGTTTTTTTCATATTATTTTTCCTTTAATTGTAATCATGGCTTGTTTAACCAAAATAATACCATATAAATATAACTTATGCTGTACTATTTTACTAATTGCTAATTTTTCTTGATTTTTCCCTGCTGAAATTGGGGTGCGTCTTATACACAGTCAAATACGGTAATCGCTTCCTTTCTAGACACCAATTAGACTTAGCTTTATAGCATTGTGTTGCAACCAGTCTAAGAGAAGAAAACTCTAAATTCCAAAATGGTGGCGGAGGTAAGAGAATAACATTCTATTACCATTCTTAAGAATCCATGGCAATGCAAATATAATAAAGAAAAGTAATCTGTATGGAGGCATGATTAATCGCTTACGTTTCGAAAGGAGATGGCATTTATAAGAATAGATCCATCATATCAATAACTAACGTAATATGCAAAGACATGAATCTGCCTCTTTCCCTCCAGTTGTGGATTAAATAGCAAGGTACATCGGGTACGCTAACCTTGGGTGGTAACCAGTCTAAAAGATATAAAACTCTGAATTATAAATCTGTTTGAAGCACTCCTCTATCTTTCTCAAGAAAACATGCCAATTCACGTATAATAAATACAAATAAAGCTGTGGAGAGCCATGAACGCCAACGACTAGCCAGTAAGTTTTTCCTTATTATTTCCTGATGTATGACGATCAATTTTCTCCTGGTTTACTATGCATTGCATATAAAATTACTGTCAACAATTCATAAAAATATATAGAGTATTTAATCATTTCACCCGAAGCAAGGAAATAAAACCACTAAGACGCAAGGGTTTACTGAGTGTTAGAGAATATGAAAAAATAAGACTATTGAGGAGAGACAACAATAAAAGTATAAGAATTAAGAACACAAGATAACGATTGACATTGCATCTAAATTTTTGAAGAAGCCGGTAGAGTGTTCTGTAAGCTTGAAGTTCGATGGAAGAAACTGTTAGAATAGAACTTACGGTTACATCCAGCCATTTCAACTGTAAAATGATGAGACCTTGTCGCCAAACTAGTACTGCTCTTAAACTTTCTCATCGAGTTATACAAGTCCGAGTTTAAACCATATTAATATTAACCATTTAAGCCATACAAACTTTGTTCAACTCCAGCCGCCTTTCGTAGAAGTGGTAATAGCTTGTAGGGACGGTCACTTGTTGTCCAAGCACATAATATTAATTTTGAACTACCACCCAGAGCCCGTTTGCGCCAGGTAGTACTAATTTTAATGCAAAAAACAATGGCGAAATTATCTGATCATGGACGGGGGAAAATATCTGACACTGGACGGGAGAGCATTGTTATCGATGAGAAACACAGAGAAAAAATATTTATGCCAAGGTCAGGTGCAGTTAGTGCCAAAATATAACTGTCTATTGTTTGTTTCATATTTAATTTCAGAATTTGGCGCACACTACACATAATAATGGCCGATGAATGCTTTCCGAGCACACACTAATCGGTTTGGCCTGCTCACTCATATTTGTGTTTGTTCGACAACCACAGAAACATGTTTTATACTGAAAATATAGTTGTTTTGTAGTTTCGAGCTAGGACAACCATCTCCAGCTCCTGAACAACTCTGTCCTCCCATTTTCACGAAGAAGTCTTGGATCAATCCATAGTATGGTTTTCAGACATGCTGGAATTACCTTTCTAGATTGAAAGCGTCAAGAAATTACATTACTCTCAAGTCAAACAAGACGATATTTGCATACTGGTCTTATGGTTAGAAAGCCAACGTTCTCACCACTCCTCAAGGACACATGGCACACTCAATAAAGGCGTTGGTTAGTTCCAGTGACAGAACCCAAAGAGTGCGAGTTCAATAATAAAGAGTGCGAGTTCAATGCGAGAACTTAACAGGGAAATTAATAAGAGATAACTGATAACTGACATCCATTAAACATGGCACGTGGAACTAGAACAGTCTACCTCAGTGAGTGAAATAAAGGGTTAAGTTCAATATTCCAATCACCTGAAGAAGGTCGGAGCGTACAACAGCCGAAACGTTGTAATAAATATGGCGACAAAAATGAGGACAATAGTCCGAATAATGTAAATAATGTACATAATACCTCATCTCAGGAATATAGACAGATACTAACTACTCCGTCAAGCGTCTACATATGCGGCCAGATTTTAGAAAGAATAAAACGTGATATAATTGTATAATAAATTCTGCCTATTATATCAATGTTTACTTAAACAGCCAATTAATAACTAATTACTTCCATTCATCAAAATAATTTCATATTGATATTTAAAATATACGTGTAGATGAAAGAGTGTCTATGTCGTGCGCGGTTAGCTCTTTGCAAAGAGCCCGAGACATTAGCATTTATGACAACTTGCCGTAAGATGAAGCAATTTGCTTCTCAAATAAGTAATAATACCTAATGTCTGGATTTGGGATGTAAGCATGTGCATAAGCACTGGTTTGGCAAAAGTATTTTATAATTGATCAGGCATGAAATAAATATATAAAAAAAACATTTCTGTGCCAAACGAAATACATCCTAAATAGCGAACGATTTCTTTCACTCGAATATGGCACCTGTCAGTTTTTAACGACTAAGCAAGGACGGATCAAACACCAACCAGTCACTTGAGATATGATCAAGCTATACAAATAGAGTATCGACTGTGCGAGTCATCAAGTTGAGAACAGGTGGCAATGGCGTCTACTTATCGAAGGGGGTTCTGTTTTGTAAAACGTAACGAATAACTGGGGTGAAGTTAAAAACAGACAACTATGTGAAAAATTGTGAAAATTTATATTCTTCTTCTTCTTTGTGCCTTATCCTTTCTGGGTGTGGGCGATCATGTCTCACCACATCTTCCTCCCCTTTGTAACTCTTAACAATGTTAGTCTTTGTTTTTTCTTCTATATCTTCTAAACTGTTCTGCTAACCATTTACACAAGCACGTTAGGTACTTTATGTGTTGCTTACCTCTGTCCCTCTTGACTTCAATGTGTCCTGTGAGTGTTAGATTTTCTAATCTGTCTTTCCTCGTTATCCACCTTAAAAATTTCAACTTTATTATTCTCAGTATAGGTGTCCTTCTTATTTTCATTCCCTTTAAAACATCAACGTTACTCCCATGGTGTTTTCAGTATCATTTTGTAGAAGCATCATTCTGTTACTTCAAGTGTCGTCTGCATCTGTAAAGCATTCATTTTCAGTACACGTGGGCCGATATACATAATCGTACTCTTTTCTTTGTTTATAAAGACATTTTATAGTTTCTAAATATTATGTTTAACTTTTGGAAGGCATCATTCGCTATCCTAATGCAACTTTGGATTTCAGTGTCACATTTTCCGTGGTCTCTTAAAACACTTCATAGATATTTAAATTTTAGTACTTGCTTGAATTGCGAGTCTTCAATACGTAGGTCACATCTTGCGTTGTTATTTTTCCTGACATAAATACTATCTGTTTTCTTAGAAATTATGGTTAGTGCATTTTCTCACTTTCCTTTACTAAATTTTTCAAAAGTGTCTGTCGTTTCCTGTTTTTGTCTGCTATGAACGCCATGACATCTGCATATCTTATATTGTAAATATTGAGTCCGCCGATAGTGAATTCTGGTAGGATTTCTAATTCTCTCAGAATCGTCTTATAATGTTTTAATAAGTCTGGTGAGAAGATACATCCTTGTCTTACTCTCCATTCTGTTTTTGTGTATTTACTGAATTCGTGTTCTATCCCAATGCAGTTATGTAAATAGCATAGATGAGGGAAAAAAGTAAACCTTCGACGAGATTTGGACTCGCCTCACGCATCCAAGTTCCCTTTTCAATCAGCAGACCATTCAGACTTAGTCATATACCTACATTCTTCCTTTCCCATTTAATTCATAATCTGTTCTTTGTTTCCAACAAATAACAGTATACAATTAATCTCCGTGATTTAATCGGTAAGCAGCTGTTTATATTATTATACTTTTTTAGTTAATCTGTAAATTTCTGGAAATTTGCGTACATGTGTCAGATAATGAACTTTTACAATTTTCTGCACTGTAAAACATATATCTATTATTTTCAGGATACATTTAATCAATGCCGAAACTATCACAATTTATAAAAGGTCACTCTTTACTCATGTAACATAGACTGTTTTCTAAAACATCCAATTGGTATTCTTATATTTTATATTTATTTGTTATTCACTTGGGACGACCATCTTGACACATTCCTGAGTGAAACCGATAGAGAGGAATTAATAAGATGATATCATCAATATGGTCGTCAATTTATCATGGATAGCAGCTGGAAATGAGAAATTCGAATTCCGGTTGCGTTCATCGCATTCACTTATGCGAAAATACCCTCGGAAAACATATAAATCTATTGCCTTCAACAGCTATGGATTAAATAGTAGAACTCCGAACTGAAAAAAAAAACGATTATAACAATGATTTAAAAAATTGCTAATGCTATATTCACTTGCATAAAAAAACAAAAATATTTAATTCAAATTGTTTCTCAGATTTAAATAACACAAAAATGTTTGATGATACATAAAAAAGAAACAATCAGCCAATATAACAATGAATCAAGTTTGAAAATTAAAGAAATTGACATACAGTGTAACCCGGATATAAGAGACCCGGATATAAGAGACCCGGATATAAGAGACCCTGACATAAGAGAAACCCGGATATAAGAGAGATTTTCTCTGGTCCCAAATTAGAGCCTGTGTTAATGTATATAAAATAGACCAAACCCGGATATAACAGAAACCCGGATATAACAGAAACCCGGATATAAGAGACTTCTTCTCCGGTCCCGACAACTCTCTTATATCCGGGTTACACTGTAATTGATATTATTTAGCCAAATTTATTTTTCTTCATAAACATCTATTTGCCTCAGTATAATTTGACTTTTCCTTTCAATCGTTGGATTTGTTTGTATCTAAATGAAATCGTTGACAATTTTTCCGGCCTTGTTCAGCTCACCTTTCGGAAAATTTTATATAAACATAAGAAATTTGACTATTTCGTAAATAAATAATATGTCCAGGTGGTTCATTTTAGAATTGTTAATATTGATTTTGTTGTCTTTGATACCATTTCAATTAAGCCGATAAATTCTACGACGTGCATTTTTTTTCTTAACATGCAAAACACTGCATGGAGCTGACAAAATGGATCATCTGAGTAACGCTAATATGGAACGTCACAAATAGTGGATGAATTATCCGAGTTGAAACCTGAAGGTGCTGAAGAGTTTTCAGAGTGCTAATTCCAATTTCGGAGAATGTTAACATTTGAAATGATCTCTACATAACAACCTCTTGAAGGGCAACGTCCTCTCAAAATCGGACTTGAGTCAGTGCATCAATGACGCATTGAAAAGCTTCAGTATTCAACTCAAATAATTAAAAAAGATAGTATAATTATCAAGAACTGTCTATTCATGGAAAGACATTTACTTCATAATATATACGCGCAAATGATACAGTAATTTGCTTAGGTTTTATTTTTCAGTTGTAATTTTATTCATGTAAAGAATTCTTAATCAATACATGTTTGAATAAGATAACAGAAAACAAATTAAAGAAAAAATATCTTTTAAATTAAGCTCTTCACTATAACACATCTTACACATTTTTACAGTTTTTACGATCTATTTAAAAGTATCCTACAGCGTTTCAGCAAATATCTACGATTAAATAAGCAACAATTATCGGGTTGAATAAATTTACAAGCAACATTCCTGGTGTAATTCAAATGTTTATGCTTTGCTTAAATCTTTTTTTGTTTCGTTTTTTTCCTTCTCATTTCGTCACAAAAAATAGATGAATAAACCTCGGCCTAACTCCCAAGATGTTGATTTCCCGATCGCGATAATCTTAAGCTGTTTAAGTCCAGGGGTAACCGTTATGTTCCCCACATATATACATGAACTATGCGTCTTATTCTTTAACTCGATTGTCTCCAGGGATTTGTCAGGTTGAAAATCACTGGAAAAGAAAACTAATAGACTTTGACTTAGTTTTGTATAAACCCCCGAAAAAATATGCTAGGAAGTAAATCAAGTATAAGTTCAGATGTTCTCCTGAATGAGAGCCTCATGATTTTAAAGCGTGGGTATAGAAAAAGCATAACGTGCCGACAATTTAATCTGATATGGAAATGAATCTCTTTAATGATTGATTGAACATCTTGCAGCTTATGTGAAGCCATAAAATAGGTCTATTTGTAAGAAGTGTTTTGAGATAATAATAACTTACTGATACAATTCGAATTAATTAACCCATAGCTGGAGGGGACGAGGTGGATTCATACATTTCCCAAGGAAATTTCCCTAATTGTAAACCTAATTGATTTTTTTTACGTCTTATTAAGTTTAAAGCCAGAACATGTTTTAATATTGTAAGAACGTTTTGGAGATAATAATGATTTACTGATACAAGTGCTACATTTTAACCCATAGCTGTGAAGAAAAGTGGTAGATTTATACCTTTCCCAAGGGTATTTTCCTGTAAGTGAATATAAAGAAAGCGAAGTGGAATTGGAACTCTGGTCCCCGGTTAACAATTCCGAGTCGTTATCCATTAAACCATCCGCACATCCAAGCTTGCAGCAACCTTTATTCCCAAGCAGTCATCCCTCTAGGTACTGACCAGGCTCAACGTTGCTTAACTTCAGTGATCGTACGACAACCGGTGTTTCAATGTGATATGTCCGTAAGTCGAGTCTCTGAATTTATGTGATGTGAGATTTCCTTTATTTACAGTATTTACATTCGGTCTAATATCCTCATCTTTGTTGTCATTATCACAACGTTTCGGCCGTTGTATCATCCGCCCGTCTTCAGGTGTCGTTCCAGATAAATTTCACGAAATCTGAAACTGAAACATTCAGTTTAAATACGGGTTACATTTTTCTTGTTCTGTTAGCTATTTCCTTGTTTGCCATTTCATGGTCATAATGTTCGTATTTAGGACTACACAGTTATTGCTTGCCCTGGTTCCACTGAGTTTAATTTTGCATTATCAGGCCCCAAGATTGTTCGTCAGACATCAGAGAGTACAAATTATATTGATTTTCCAAAAATATCAACAGGTGTATTTAATCTGCTCTCCGAAGTGCTTTTTTCATGCAATTCATCACAAGCAAGGCGGGAGTGCTACTATTTCGCAAGGGTCTACAGAGAGTGTAAGTAATGGAAAAGACTGAGTTTAGGGGGAGTTGAGGAAAGGATAAAAAGAAGAACGGAGGAGGATAAAAAGATGATAGTGGATCAAGGCATCAGAACATGTCGACTGACATTACATTTACATTTTTGAAGATTATAGTTATCAGGGAAGCAAGTAAGAGGAAGGGAGATTCACTGTTGGGAAGTGCGAGAGAAGAAGCTGTTAGAGCAGAAGTGGCGATAACATGAACTGTTTCGACAACAGGGTGGGATCGAGATGCCAACCTACTAGCACGCTTAAATTCCTGCAATCTGGGAACCAGTAAAAATAACTCGTGAGAGCAGATGCCATGAAAATATTTTCGAAAAAAACAGAGGGAGGCGTCATTACGTCGATCAGAATGGAATCGAGACCCCAAGTCAGGACCGATCACATTGCATATCCGTCTTTGGATTTTGTCGAGAAACACGCGAGGGATCAGCGGGGGTACCAGACCATATATGGTGACAGTATTCCATGCATGGACGAACGGTAGATTTGTAAATGTCAAGGAATGACACAGACGATAAAAAAAAAATAATTCTGGCACGACGCAGAGAACCAACTAATTCAATACAGTGGTTCTACATCAGGTCAGTGGAGAATGTGAGAAGGCGTAGTGAGAGGATCTCGTGGCGTTGAGCATCAACCATACTGATAAGAGGTAGGGATGTTTCTCTATGGTGAGTAAATGATAGCAGTTTCATTTTGGATGCTTCAAAATTCACAAGCGATTTCCTGTCCTAGACAACTACAGATTGGAGGTCGTTTTCGGGACCAACGTCAATGCATGACTGAGATAGGAGTAAATGGTGCGATAATCGAAACTACTTTACCAGCGACGAAATCACGTGGACTGACTTTTCCGTCGAGTGCAGGGTTGGCTCTACTAGTAACAGCATTTGGCATTTTATATCGACAGCACACAAGCCTGTGAGAGTAAGCCGTTCTGCCAGTTCGAACACACTCGTAGGTTTTGAATTCAATGCTTTCCATCTTCTAGACTTGTTGTCAACCAGGACTAGTGTCCAGTCTTCCCTGCTATTTAACCCGTAAAGAGAAGATATAAAGTTGTACCTTACCCAAGGCTATTTGTACGAAAGGGAACACAACGATCTAGTCTCTGAACTCGGCACACCGATCCCACAGTGGTAATATACTGGAACTGATATTGCGTTAAAATTTCACATTAGACCGTCGACGCAAGCCAGGTAAAGAGTTGAATTAGGTTGAAACCAAGCCACCAAACGCAGAAGTACGTGACCATACAGCTCTCATCCGATGTTGCAAACGTGATATCGAGAATGTTGAACGGATGGATAGAGAAAATAACCGACCCAGACATACACCGTAGAAAGTGAATTTAAGATTCACGGATCGATTGCCACAATTCTGTATGTTAGAGAATAAATATCAAGATTCTGGGATCGGCTCAGGGATCTGTGGAGAGATTCACACCCCGACTAGTCGAGAGTAACCGACGGAGTCAGGAGTTGTATCATGTGTAGCGTCAAATATGAAAGATTCAACTCTCGTGTTATTATTTAGCGGACGCTCCTCACCATTTTATGACATAATTTTCCAGCGCTGATAACCGCTCCGCCATTACGCCACATAACATAATTATATATAAGACAATTGGCGTCTGAATTTAAATTTATGTCACTAACATTTCCTCCTATCCATACCTTATATTTCATCCTCACAGCTTTAACTCGATTAAGAAATAAAACAGTTATGAAAATTAGCTTTTTAAAAACGAAAACAATGTAAGTTCGGAAGCAAATCACAGTCGTTATACGAAGCATTTGAACTTTTATCTAATAATTTTGTTGGTAAGCTGTTTATGGGCTTTTGAGTTCGTGGTGGGCAAATTGAATTTTTTAATCAATTTTTCTATAGCGAATATTTCGGTAATCAAGTTACGCGTTATTATCGGAAATTGAAAATTATTTTGTATTATCTTCGTCATAAACAAGTTAGTAAGTACTTTTTTTTTCTTTTCTTGCATCTTTCATTTCTTTCTACTTTTTTTTTCAAAATAACAATCGATTTCTTTTAAAATTTCCTCCTGATGAAAATCGCTGAAAAAGAAAATACGTTCCTATGCAATCGACCACCTGCATTTGTAAGAACGTGTCAACACTTCAGTGATTAGATTTATTCGATGCTGCTTCGTGAATTCTTTGAGGCCTTATTTTTCCAGACAATCTTCTTTCATGGGCCGTGTCAATTCAAGACGTTGGCGATCATGGCTCGCCACAAATTTTATGTCTTTTGTATCTCTCAATAAATTTTGTCTTTTTCGAAATCTTGCCCCGCTATTTATTCACTGAAGCTCGTCAGGTATGTTAATCATTGTTTTCCTCTGCCCCTCTTGCCGTCATTATGTCCTGTGAGCATCAAATTTTCCAAGCCCTCTTTCCTCATTATGTAGTCTGTAAGTTTTAACTGTTTCTTTTTTTTATATTAAGTATAATTAAAATGTCGTTTTTTTGTTTCTATTTTCTCTAAAACTTCACGACAATAGACAGACTGGAAAATGATTCGCTCGTTTTTTGTTGATTTTATCGAGTTATTTATGTAGCTCAGGATTAGCTGGAAGAAACGCAACATATTTCTTTCTGTTCGTGGTAGGTATGTAAGGATATGTCATAAGTATTTTTATTTTGTTCTTGGGAACCAGAATTATTATCCATATGTGACAGTAAAAGAATAAGTTTTGAAAGGACTAAACGACGGAGGCAAAATGGAGTAATGGATAGCGGCTTGGACTGAGGAATCGGGCAGCCGAGTTCTAATTCCAGTCGAATCCATTACATTCGCTTACGTGCTAATATCTTTGGGAAAGGTACTGTTGTGGTAGGATCCACCTAATTTGCATAGTGGAGTACCGACCATATAAATATGGTTGGTACCGGGAAGAGAGGGAGGAATCAAGAGATTCAACCAGAGACTCTGCCCGATTGCGACTCAGTCAACACATTCTCCAGGAACGGTCTTACCAGGAATATACAAAAGACTATATGTAAATATTGTGTACACTTTCTTGAATATTCGTTTTCTCCCCGCCAGCTATGGGTAAATAGCTGGGCGGGGAGACCGGGTTCTGTAGCTTTGGGTGGCAACTGTGTGTACGTATGTATTGCTTTTTTACATTTTAATTTCATCTTAATTTTACACATATAATTTCTAAAGAAGAAATTATTATTTATTAATCTGATATATTTTATTACTTAAACATTATTTTTAGTGGATGCCCATATTTGAGTAGACGCTCCGTTTATTTAATAAAGAGTATATTTATTTACTTTCATCTACCGGCCTGAATATTCGAGAGATCTAATTAAAAAAAATATATACGCTTTCTCAGAGGTATCCAACCAGCAGAGACAACCGTTGTTAAATCCGGTGTTCTTTGAAATTTTGCCGATTAAGCAAAGGCTGAATAGTGACTTTAAGCGAAATTCTTCTCATCATAGACTCTCGAAATTTTCATATCTGCTCAGTTTCTTATCCAAACGTAAACAAAGCAATTTCTAAAGTAATGGATTTTTTTGTAACTGCGGTTTTCTCTGCCTAAGAAGACTCCAGTGCGTATCTTGCAGAAGAAGGAGTTTATTTCTGGAATATCCAGGCCGATAGACGAAAATAAATATACTGTTTCATAAATAAACGGATCGTCAACTCATCTATGTTTATCAACTAAAAATAAGGTTTATGTAATAAAAAAAAACACGTAAGTATGTATTAGTAAAGGATGGAGACGTCTACACGGAGTTAAATTATCATTAATCTCTAGATTCTATGGATATACCAAGTGTAATAATATCGAGGACGGGTTTGATCAGCGGATTAATCTTTTCTATCTCAGATATGCAATGAGAACGCCTCGGCTGTTGTGCCCTATCAGCTGTGCTTCGAGAATGCACTCGATGACCCATGAGTCATAATTGTACCAACCTTTGTATTAAGGATATCACATAACACACTTGAAGAGTAAATAAAGAACAGTAATACGCATTTTCTTTGATGCTTTGATCACTTTTAGATTTGTCAGTAATAAAAAAAAAGTGTTTTTATTAGCTTCGGCTTTGTAATTGCGAATTTTATTTCTGTTTTAATCTCTTAACATTTTTTTTTCTTTTAGCCTCGATGAAAATTTAACCGCGTTCGGTAAAACACTATACTTTCTAGTGCAAACACCCAATTTATCTCTCTTTCATTATATATATATATATATATATATATATATATATATATATATATATATATATATACATTCAACATCATCACTTGATAAGACACCGGAGGTGTTGAAACAAAATGGCTATTTTTGTAGTGATTTTATAACATTCATGTCATAATTTTTAAATAAATAATTATATTCGTTCTACTTTGTATTGAGCACTCTTTTAAGAATAGTAATTGTTGGTTATTGGAATTCATTCCGTATACACCAATTATACACTTGTACATATATATATATATATTTTATATATTTATATATATATATATATATGAAAGAAAAATCGAAGTCAACACTCAGAGGCGACAGTCTGTTTCATGTAAACGCAATCGTCAGGCCTGACGAGTACGTTTAACGTGAAAGAGCCTGTCGCCTCGGAGTGTTGACTTCAATGTCCATTTGTATGTTTACATACGCTCTATCTCTGATATTGAGCATTTTATCCATAAATAAAGCAGCATATCTTAAAACTATATTTCTTCATATATAAATATATATATATATATATATATATATGAAAAATATAGTTTTAAGGAAGGATAGAGAGAGATGTGGAGTGAAGGAGACACATTAACTTAGTCTTATGAGTCCTTTCTCCAGTTTGTCATACATCTTTTTCATAAATTGTTCTAGATATATAAAATATCGTTAACATATATATATATATATATATATATATATATATATATATATATATATATGTGTGTGTGTGTGTGTGTGTGTGTATGTATTTGATCTGTAATCTGACACATAGCTATCATTTTTTTTTATTTTCATTAGAGAATATCCAATCAATGGGATTTATTAGAGAATAGATGATGAACGGTTATTCATGAAACAAGTATTTTCTTCATCATTAGGCTGAAGGCTCATTAATGTGAATGAAGTAAAATACATACATGCCTATCACCCAGTTTTGGGTAAAACAGAAATCTAGAAGTCTACAGCTTTTGGTGTCAGCCAGTTTGGGAGAATGTCAACAGATCTGAGAGAATGGTAACTCTTTTCGGAGAAAAGCGAAAAAGACAACGCGAATCCTCTAAATTTCCAAAGAGAATTCACAGAATCCGTAGAGATCAATGATCGTCTACGTCCTGAAGCGACATAGCATCATTAATAATAATAATAATAATAATAGTAATAATAATAATAATAATAAATGCTCTTCATATACGTGTATATGTGTATTATATGTATATGTTGTCTTCATATCGCTTATGACCCGTAAATGTACACGCGTATTTAAAATGAATAACTATCCTGAAAATCGTGTTATTTTAAAATATGTTATATTCTACACAGACAATTGTTTTCTGTAGCCACTTAAAAAAAAGCATTTGTATAGCCACATAAAAATAGTTAAGATTTAACATCGTAGTACTCCAGGAGTCCGCGCCATCAATTGTAAGAAGACAGCGTGTAGTGTTGTCAGCAAAAGAAAAATCCCAAGATGCAAACTATGAATTGTCGATGTCCAAATCGAGCAAGTACAACAGTTTTAAAGATGTCTTCCAAACACTAAACAAAGTATTAAGAAACAGGAACATTTCGTAAGAATAAAAAAGTTAAATTCTTTTTAGAACGTCAGTTTTGGCAGGGAATGCTGGACAATTTCCTGAGAGATGAATAAAAAAAATGGACTCTGCAGAGATGTGGTCCTGAAAAATGGATGCAAAGAATAACATGTACAGCGAGTGGAAGTAACGAAGAAGTCCTATAGAAAATTGAAAAAAAAAGCATAATTAACCTCAGTACCAGAAAGATATAACTCATGAGTAGAAGATATAATGCGGAAGACGGAATATTTAGGCATTCACAAGGTCTTATCGAGGGCAAAAGGGTTGGAGTGAACCTGAAGGTCACGTACCTGATGGACTTACCTGATGGCAAGACCAGTTGTGGGATAGATGATAAAAAGACAAAACTCACTAAGAGCTGACCTGGGTATGATGTTGTGGAGTGCCATTACCGTCCATGCAGTACAGTTTATTAGACTTTGTCAAAATGTTTCAGTTTAAAACCAGGCAGTCTTTGTATGTAGGCGACTTTAGCCAGAGCTTGCGCACAAAATCTTAAAGCAGTTATCGAAAACTCTAGCATCATTTTTAAAAATTATTCTTAAAAAATACCGACATTTAGTTTTTTTTTTTAAATTTTCATTTGCAGAATTATAATTTAATTTAAAATATTACTTTGGATTCAAAAAACATTTACGTTTCATACATGTACAAATTTACTTTTGTAAAAATCTTTCATCTATAAAAATATATTTTGAACAGAAAATATATATAAAGTCACCAAGTGGCTGAAACGTTAGAGTTCCAACAATTGGACCCGGGTTCGAAACTAACTATGGTTGATTTTCCAAAGATGTAATAATAGCGAGTTTAGAAGACGATCTCCCTCCGTGACATCGTAGGATTATCCCTTTAAAACCTTACTAGGTGTTCTACCAAGCATTGTGGTGAGAGAAGTTGGTTAGAAAGAAGTGTTCTGTGCGCATCGATGGTTGGACTAACAAGAAATCACAAACCATCGTGACCGAAGGCTTGTTCATAGAGGTAATCATGCCAGCTATGACCCGCTCATTCTCCAGGAAAAGTGTCTCGTTGCGTCTCTTCGGGCTAACGTTCTCAGCTAGCATGAAATGGAAACACTATACTGAATCCATTGCTACTTCAGCTGCTAAGAAAGTAGGTTGACAGTCCTGTGTAAGACAGTGTTTCTCTCTGGAATATATGTTGCATGTCTATAAGTCTAACCAGTGGGTTATGTGGGCATGGACATATTTGTTTGAGCAGGGGTTTGTAACAATTGACTAGCCACCCTAACAAACATAAATGAACGACCAGCCATTGAAGTAATATATATATATATATATATATTCAGTGTTATATTATAACATGCGCATGCCCACTACAAAACTTCTTTTTTAACGTTTCATCAGGTGGGGAATCACGATTCTACTAAAATATTTTATTCCGAAATGCAGTTACCGAAGCATAGCTTCCACTTCCGTCATTGAAAAGTTTCCAATAAAGGGTAAAAAAGAATTTACATGTGGAGAAAGAAAGGAATCTAAGTGGTTAGTAACGGCGAAAGAGAGAAGAGAAATAAGAGGAAAAAGGTAAAAGGGGGGAGTGGGAGTTAGTATAAACTAGGAAGGGATAAATCCAGCCAATGGAATGTCGTCAAATCGTAGAATTTGAACTTTAACGATCTCCTGGCTTGGTTAGGTTAATGTTCTTAAAACGAATACATTCTGCGCTCGGAGACAATTATTCATGGAATGTAAAAGAATACTACAGTATTCTATGAAACGGACTTTCTAATATAGATTAGAATACTAAAGCGATTTGAAATCTTTACATTGTCATATTTATTATTCTTAACCAAATTTTGCTTATGAATTCGAATAATACATACATTTCTCAATTTCATATTATTTTTTGGCACAGAGCGTTATTAAAGAGACAAATAATTCCAGTAATATGCAGATTAAATTTTAAAAAGATAAATAGATGGTGAAAATCGAGATAAGAATAAAGGTAGAATAACATTAAAATTAGTATTAACCTTCAAATTTCAATAGACTAAGTTGGAAAAGGGAATTGATGTTATTGTATATAGAAAGGTAAAAAGAAGAATGGGAGATGTAGATGAGCTTAGATCGAAAACCGTTCAATCCGATTTTAGTTAAAGTTGTCACCCTTGGGCCATCAACCCTCTCTTAATGGAGTCTGCTAATTTTTTTATGCGTATTTTTTTTTTTTTTTTTTTTTTTTTACGAATGTGAACATTTTAAATTTTAAATTTTTAAATTTCTATATTATTATATTAATTTATTAATATTAATTATAAAGAATTATTTAAGTGGTTAAGTAAGCCCGTTTAAATGTAATAATGGATAAACAATAACAGTAACCCCAATGAAATTAAGATTACCAAATTACAGTTAATTTCCAGAAATAAGAATAAATTAGAATATTTTAGGTCAATGTTAAATTTCGAAGTAAAATTAAAGTGAATTATGCATTACAAGTGCAACTGTGATGTATTGACTGTTGTTATGGTGCTATGTTTATAAATATAAGGGGATTCATTCGTAGATTAGAAATTTCTTTAGCAAGATTGTAGGCTTAATTCTTTTGTATGTTTACAATTTATTGCCGTTTCATATCTCCGATTCAACAGATTATCCTTGTTCGAGTATTTAATTATTTGTATTTTCTCCTACAGGCGGAGAAAACACGGTTCGTTTAACGACCTCGAGATTCTAGCTTGTTTTAGGATTTTCCATTTAACTTTGGGTGTTTTATCTTTGTTTTAATGCCCAAAAGTACATGGAAAGTGAAGTCATGTTTCGTTTATCTCTATCTATAAAAGGCAGGATGTGTGTGTGCGTGTGTGTGTAACGAATGCACGGCCGCAATTTTCGACGGATTTGCACCAAAATATACATGCACATGCTTCAAGTTAGCGGGAAGGACAAGACCGACTTTGCATTTCCCAACTCCCATCGATAGTGGAAATAATCGATTTTTTCATGCTTCTACGACAGATTTCATGTAGTTTGCGGCCATTTTGTACTGGCCAGAGTGAGAGCCTATAGCTGTCTGCCACGAATAGGCAGGAAGATTCTATTGGCCAGCGTGAGAGCCAACAGCTGACTAACACGAATGTTAACTAGCATGCAAAAAAATATCGATAGTTGCATTCGTCACAAGTGGGAAAAATTTAAATCTGCATGGCACTTTACTCCAATTGGTTCATTCGCTTGCTTAAACACAATGTTGATTCTGATTCCGCAGAACTGGGTTGGGTGTGAAAATGTATTTGTTAACATTCTTTTTTCATTCGATTTTTCCAGTTACGAGTCCTTTTTTTAAAGCTGATCGTTTTGTGTTCATTTTGCTTAGTTCTTTTTTCGTAACAGATTTTATGTTTAGTATAGAGCTTAGAAAAAATTCACAGTGTGAGATAGGCAAGATGTAAGGCATGTAGCAACATCAGCACGGTAAAGGGCACTCCTTTAACGGCAAGGAAGGGCAAACATATTTTAAATCAAGTGATAGCGATTGCGGTATGAGTCGTACGATTTTTGAATCAAGCCACGGACAACGCCGGGCCATGCTGCTAGTCTACGTTATTAAAAGATGAGACACGGTGATAAATGCGTTCTTCTTGAAATTATTGTTTCACTGGCGTAAAAGCGTTCTGAAGTCCTAGGATTTTCAACCGAGGTAATAACACATTATGGATTTTGTGAAATACCTATTGGATAACGGGCACTGGTTGGGATTTATACAATTATACAGGTTATTTATATGGGACTCAGTAGGGTCAACCCTAGTATACCCGTTACTCTTGTTATATAATTTTAAATATTTTAGTGTTGTGTGATTTAATTATTTTTTTCTAAATTATTTGTGCAACTATAGCTAAGTTTTAGAGTGTTACGGTTGAAAATCTTCCTCTGAGAGCTCTTTTTAGGGAAATGTTTTTCAATGAATTCTAAAATCTTATGTCCTAATCTAGTGCGCACTAATTGATTGTATCGAGGAGTATACCATATGATCTTCATTTTTCTGTTTATCTTCATGCAATGATCATAATTCCCCACAAATTCAATTTTTGAAAGTTTATAACCACTATACTTAAGAATTTTGTCAAAGACCGTTTTATGTTTTTCAAATATTTCTTTTCTAGAGGAGTGATGGTTTCTTTGCCGTTCTACTGATGATGGAATATTTTTGATTACGGACGGTGGGTGATTAGAGCTAGGATGAATATTCACTGGGTTTGCGATATTTTTCATGTAAGGTTAGAAATTATTCATCGCTAAATTAAATGAAACATCTTGCATGTTAGCATTTATAACTAGCGATTTAAACACCCTATGTATTATTTTTCTACTTTTATCGACTTTACTTCTAGTATATTCATTAACTAATATTAGAACATCGTCTCTATAAATCCCTACACTGTTTATGTTAATTTCTTCAAATGCTGTAAGGTTAAACAGGAGAAATAGTCGTACTAAGTTTGAAGATTCTGCAGAATCCAGAGACCCCATTGATTAGTCAAAATTATTTGATGAATTCTTAATCCACTGTTCGTTATCGTGTATTAATATTGATTTATTGCAGTTCATAATGTTGATTTCTTCTTTCGTAATCTCTGAATAAAATTCAGCGAATTCTAATGCAAAATTAAAAAGATCCCTAGAAAAACCAAGGACATCAAATTGAATGAAGGTACAATTATTTTTGTTTTCAAAGTTCTTAAACCAGTCCATCACTTCAGACGTGCTCCTCCATTGTATCAGGTTCATTTGTCTTTTAATTTGGGAGTTAACACGTTGCAGGATTCCTTTACTTATTTTTCCGATCTCGGATCTGGTTGGATTAATAACCCTACTTGGTAATCTCTGTTGGAACTCTGGTTCATGGTCTTTTAATAACACATATTTTTGTGGTGAGTTTAGGCACTCTATCACTTAAGTGAGAAACCGTGAATATGTAAACCGTGACAACTACTGCTGATAATGCAATGCTCTTTTATGAATTGAGCACTCTGCGTCACTGGCGTGTTTAAATAAATACGTTAAAATTCACCTTCCTCTCTGCCAAGAGCCGCCGATAACTTAGGGGAAAATCACCGACTAATGCCAGATCAATCGGGTTTCGATCCTGGTTTGAGACAATCGGATGTCTAGCCACACTGATGAGCAGTGATACAGCGAAACAGCCTCTACGTGGATAACAATACATACATATATATATATATATATATATATATATATATATATATATATATATATATTAATCATTTCATTACAAAGCAAGGTAATATAACCACTAACGCGAAAGAAAGAATAATAAAAAGAAACCATTATTGTTGAAGCTTGGATAAGCTTGGAATAATAATAATACAACACAAAATGTACGTAAACAAAATGTATTGAAACAAGGAAAAGGTACACAATATTTACAGTTAGTTTTGGTATATTCTTGGGAAGACTGTTCCTGTAGAATGGGTTGACTAAATCGCAGTCGGGCAGAGTCTCTGGATTGCATCTCTTCTTACTTCCTCCCCTCGTCTTCCCGGTACCAACCCATATTTATCTGGTCGGTACTCCACTATGTAAATTAGGTGGATCGTACCACAACAATTATTAAAGAGATAGAAATATAAAAGAGGAATTAAGAAGACAGTAGATAACGATTGACAATGCATTTACCTGTTTTAAGATCGAGGTTGGCTGGAAAGCAAGAATCCATTAGAGAGTAACACAGGCGAGAAGTGCAATAGAAGAAACTGTTAGCATAGAACTTACGGTTACATCTAGCCATTTCAGCTGTAAAATGATGAGACCTATGAAAAAGTGTACGTAATATGAAGCAAATTTCATCAGAACAATTACCATGGAAGTGTTTATGGAAAATGCGCAAGGAAATGACATTACATGAAAGTGGGAAAGTGATTGAAGCCGAGATGGCAGGCCAGGGCTAATAAAATGGCAAATTCTTCTTTGAATTTTGACAAGAATCTTTAAATATATAACAGAAGCACCGGACCATATGTGGCCGCAATATTCAAAGCATAGACAAATGATAGACTTATAAATATGTCACATAGAATGTGTAGAGAAAAATTGTCTATCCCGACACAGTGAAACCACTTTCCTAGAAGCAGACACCTAGCAATTCATTCAATATAATCTTTCTACTTGATGCCAACAGAAAACTTTAAACGAGAAGATACACTGAGTCACTCTACTGGAGGTTAGCATCAACCATGCTGACAAAAAGCAGAAAGGGATCTATCAGATGACTAATACAAAGCAGATTTTTTTTTTGGGGGGGTCGTTAAAATTAACAAGCCATTACTTGCTCCAATGAACAGATGATTTTAGTTCACTTTTGAGATCAGCTGCCAATCTGGCGTTATCGAATCGATTAAACTTATTATTAAGACAAGACCAAATACTTCAGTCATCAGCACACACACACGTGCACACATATAAACACACACACATACACACACACACGCAGACACACACACACATATATATATTGTATTACTATATTTACTGTATGAACGTGTTTTCGTGGATATTCCTGTTTTTATAACTGTGGCATACAATGTTTACAGACATGTGCAATGGAGAGTCTTAATAAAGAAAAAGTCCTTTCCTTTAAGGCATCCATTTTGTAAAAATTGCATTAGATTGTGTAAAAAAAACAACAATGCCAAGTCAAACACTTCTATTCACTAAATATGACAATGTAACATTTAAATTAATAATATATAATGACGGATTAAAAAAAAAACCGTTATATATATATATATATATATATATATATATATATATATATATATATATATGTGTGTGTGTGTGTGTGTGTGTGTGTGTGTGTGTGTCTCAAAATATATAGAAAATAGGAAAGAACTCGTTAGGTAAATAATCCAAAGTTCTTTAGTATATTTTTATTATTTTTAAAAAATAGTGCTCGATACAAAAGTAGAGCATAAATATAATTATTTATTTAAAAATATGATTCCAACGCTACATAAGAGTTCTCATGTTTCAAAACAGGAGCCGAAAACTTCAATATAATTATTTGAATTAAAGTGAATTAAAGTACCAAGGTCTGTTACTCTCCCGTCGATTTCGACAGCTTATTGATTCAGTTATAAAATTGTGTGCGATAATCTTAAGTGATATTTAAGACCCGCTAGTGATTTACAAAGGAGGCCAAATATGGAGCAAGTGTGAGGATTGTGAGATGAGATCACTGTTAGACAGTCTGACCTTTTAAATCTTGCTCTCGCTTCTTGAAGATGATTTAGACACTAAAACACGTTGATCTCCATTCTACCCGCTCCAAGGCTAAGCGCTCAAGGGTGTCATGTGGTATATTGACTGCTGACAAGTTATATACATATATATATATATATATATATATATATATATATATAGATAGATAGATAGATAGATAGATATGAATAAAAAGAGACAAGAATAAAACCTATACTTATCCAATGCGTTTCATCCTCTAAGGGACATTATCAAAGCAATGATAAAGTCACCCAGAGGACGAAACGCGTTGGCTAAATATAGTTTTTCCTTTTGTCTCTTTTTGTTCATTTTCTCTCTCTACAGATACACTCAATCTGAGAATATATATATATATATATATATATATATATATATATATATATATATATATATATATATATATATATATATATATATATAAAAGAAGCTACAGAGTTTGAGAGAAAAGTAGACAGAATAAAAACCTAAATAAATGTGTAGATAAGATCTTGTATACTAATTATAATTCAGTGTGAGGGTCGAATGCACAATGTCGCTTGTTAATTGTGTCTTAAACCTGAAAGCCGAATGACGTCACCCAGTGGACTGAATTATATGATATTGCAAAACTGCCATAAATAATAAAAGACACAATCTTCAAGCAACGTGACGTCATTTATTTTCTTATCTTTAAGTGTTTATATATAAACATTAAACAGTTGTTAACCGATCGTCTAAAATGGAATCGGCGAGCCGAGTTCGAAACCCGTCAGAGACATCTTCCGCTTTTGTCACAGACGAAACGTCGTTAGCCCCTCGCTGTTCTTTCGATATTTTTATGGTATGTGTGTTCTGACGAGCTGCATTCCTTGGTCGAATCAGTCCGAATCTTTGCAACTGGGTCCCTCAATGCCACTCACACAAGCATGGACCCTTATGATTCCCTTCGTGTATAAAAAAGAAGTCCCACTCAGATAGCTCCGAGTCCAAGAATTGTTACTTCGTGTAACAGATTCTCGGCGTGATGTTTTACCAATCACTAAAACATCGAGTTCTTCAATTCTAGGGTTAACCATTCTTTCTTTAAAGATTTCATGAACTTCACTTCACTCTTACATAATAATCCTCTACCTTGAGTGACTCCTGGATGGGTGAACATTTGCATTAAAATATATCCTAGAAAAAGTTGGCGTCACGTTTATAAGAGAATACAAAATGACTTAACAATTAGTTCATTAAATCAGTTTGATCACTCATAATATTTCCGTCATAGTTTGTATATCTTCTTTTATATGTCGTATCCCTTCAAGACGCAAACGGTTATGGCTCTCCACAATTTCATATCCTTTATAGCTCTATTTAATATTTACTGTCTCTATCAGTCCGCGTTCTGCCACCAATTTGCACAAGCTTAAGTGTGGAAATTTTTAGAGCACATAATCACAAGATAAAGCTTGGAAAATATGCTTACAGGGCAGACTGAAGGCAAGAGAGACAGCGGGAAATAACGCATAACCTCTCTAGTGAGGATAGGTATACGGATGACAGGGTAAGCTTTCGAAGAGATAACAAAAAGACAAAATTTATTAAGAGCTAATAATGATCGCCAACGCCCTTAAGTGACACGGCACATAAAAGATTAAGTTTGGTAGGTTGCTCATTGTTTCTCTCTACTATTCTTGCAATTAATGTCTTATGGGGATCACATTCTCCAAACATTCTTTCCTCATTATGTGACCTAGAAATTTCAACTGTGTCTCTCTGGTTGTCCCTATTGCTTTTCTCTTAAACTTCGCAGCATAATCATGTAGAAACATATCTTTACCTGTCTATGAGGATATTATCCAACATCCAATGCTATATAGGAGGATTGATATTACATTGGAGTTTGGAATTCTTTTCTTTGTTTCTAATGAAATTTTTTTGTCCCTTCATGCTCTGCTGGGTTTTTAGAAGGCATCTTTCAATGTTCCAATTCGTCTTCGAATTTTGGTTTCATATTTTCCGTCTTTGGTTGAAACACTTCCCAGATATATAAATTTCTCTACTTGCCTGATTAAAATATTTCCAATTCGTAACTTTAATAATTAATTAATCTTCTTAGTCCCCTGTTTATAAGTCGCTGCGTTTTTATCTTTATATCTTTCGTCAATGCCGAGTCATCTGTGCATGTGATGGGGTAAGATTATGCCTATCGTTAATAAATCCTGGTAGGGTGACTAATTCTCTTAACCTTTGCAACAAGATCCTAAATGAAATAGAGCTCCTAACAGAATTTATTATTTGTGATCTCAAACTTATTTCATATACAGCAGTTGTAATATAACTGTTACAATCTTAATATATACTATTAAGGCTGACAACAATATTTACTACTTTTAAAGATATAATTACTTGCCTTTAATTATAAGCTGTGATCAAAATGCTAAGATACTTTTAGATCACAAGATGGATTCGTTTGGTATTATTAAGCAATTTAATTATAAAACCACTTAGAAACCATTTAGAAATATCAGAAATTAATAACATTTTTTTAAATTAGTTTTTAAATTTTAATGTACAGATTATTTTTTTCAATTAAGAAACAACCTCTAAGTAACTAGTAAATGTACTTTATTTTCGGCATGAATAATTAACTTACATTTTTGCAGGTTTTGCAATTATTAATATCAGAAGGAGCATTAGGGAGTACCTCTTCATTGGAAAGGACTATGGTTGACCCCAGGCGCAAGAGGTGTCCCCAAAGAAGAAATTCCGAGAGGGTTTGAGTAATTCTTTACCATTTGATACATGGCAACATAGGCCTCCACTGTAAACTCGACTCTTTGTCCCATGAACTGGCCATACAGATAAATATAGGATGTCCCTAAAGTCTGTATACAAAGGAAATCCGATGAACTATATTGTTTTTACCTCCACAGATTAAACATGGTTTTGTCGAAAGAAGAAAGAATTAACTATTTTTTCTGGGGGTATGCTAAATGAGAAGGTCTACTCAATGAAGATCCCAAATGCAACACACTTGATTGAACGCATAAAGAGTGAATGTGCTAAAATTGGCGGCAATGTGAAGTTATTGCATCGAGTCAATATAAATCTTGCAAAGCGTATTAGCATTTGCATAAAAAAGATGGAAATCATACTGAAGCTATTATTTGTTAATATTCCAGTTCAATAAAATGTTTTTTGTAAACTTAATTTCTTAAAAATATGCATTTTTGCCTAGGGTGTCCAGAGTTTAGGGACACCCTGAACAATAATAAAATCGCATTTATTTGATGTCAAATGTTCTAAATAAGGGCCGGGGTTTCAAACGGACATACAAAATATAATTGTGAGAATTCTATGTTAGATGTAAAATTCTAAATTCGAATACCTTTTGCAAAGTGTATTATTATTTACTGGCTATAACTCCATAAAGAAAATGTCACCATACATTTAATTTTATGTATATCTTTACTTATATTTATTCTTATCCCCGATTTTTAACGGGATTACAGATTTATACCTTGTTTGCTGTATACGATTGGATCTCCGGTTCCTTCTAAAATCTACTTCAGCACTATACTTCTAACATCGCCAACTGAACTGTGAAATATGATTTACTAATTAAATTAAGAGGCAGGGTGGAGTAATGGATAGCGGCTCGGACTGGGAAATCGGAGAGCTGAGTTCGAATTTCACGTTGGTATGAATCCTCTTTTTCTCCCACCCACCCCCAGTTATGAGTAAATAACAGATCAGGTAATACAGCCTTGGATGGCAACTGGTCTACCGCAGAAAGAAATGGGAAAAAATGAGCCTCGCCAGTCATGTATCGAAAGATACATGATCGCCTAAGCGTGTATCACGCATGGCACATAACTGACTGAAGTAAATTTTGAGATCTTCAAGTTAGCTGTTATTATTCCTGCATTACTTCTAGTACCTCACATCTTGTCCTTATTTACGCTAACACAACAGTATGCAGTAACCCACAAATTAGACTGGCTCTTGTGCCTTGTATTAGGTAACCATTAGAATAAATGACTTTACTAAGTACATCTCCAAGAATATAAGCTGATTAGATATACATGACTCGAAGCATTGTTTTAAATATTGCAAAAATACAGGGTGCGGCAGAAATAACTCCCACATATTAGTAAGACACCACTGCCACTAATGTCTAAATGTGGGTGGTATTTTTGGGAGGTACATATACGAGGTATTTCTGCCATATCTTGTATAATTATGAATTAAATTCTTAATATACATAGCTTGGGATTGGTCAATTGTCGTCTTAACTACGCAAAAATGAATATAATACTGATATTTAAGAGATATATTTACCAAAATTACTCAAAAATATCTTAAAATAGTAAAGAGTAAATTTATGCAATAAAATCGCCAATGGCTTCAACCACAGTCTTCAGACGACTTCGGAATCTATTGTAACTCTTCTGGGCGGTTGCTTTATTTAATTTGGTGAATGCTGCCATAATGCCTTTGCAGTTACAAGGAGTTTTGTTGGCCTCTCGTTTAACTGAGACACATACATAATAACCAAAGGTGTTTCAGTTTTCGGTGTTAAGTGGCCAGATGTAAGGGATGATGTGGTCACAGAAATTGTCTGACAGCCATGACTGGGTTCTCCTACTTGTGTGGTATAGTATATAGTCCTATTGCCAGATACAGGGTGTTCCAACAGCCACCCTCTTGGCCCAGGGCAGAACTACGTCTTCAAGGTGCTTTATATACGACTCCGTGTTGAGTCTGAGGCCACACCAACAAATACAGGAGTCATTTTCTTATCAGAACAATCAGGGTGAATTTTCAGAGCTGCTGTACCTTCGTAATCACCATTAGATTCATCCAACTCTTTCCGAATCTTCTACACTGTCTTCAGATTGCCACCCAAACATTCTGAGATGTACGTATTGACGCAAATGTCAATTAGTACAGCATGCCTTTTGCAGCTTTGTGCTGGAGTGAAGTGCGTCATGACTTTACTATACTGTGCAATCAACAAATCAAAAACAAACCACGCGCATGCGCGAAATTAAGATATAAAACATGAACCATAAGATATTGAAGGCTACATTAACCCAAAGCAACCAACACTCAACAAAATTATATTTCAAACCAGTCAGAACATATTACAATGAATATAAATACATGGTTCTGTTGATAACATTTCTTTCCCTCACTTAGTCATGTACGATCTCACAGAACCGCATTAAGAACTTACAACTTGCGTCTGCTATTCGACGACAGTTATTAGCAAACTTCTATGTAAACATAACATGATATCATCTTTGATGGTGAACATCTTTCTTGTAATGTCAATATAACAACCTCTGATGATAGTTCATGCGAGCCGTAAGCTTAGATCGACAAACAGCATAATGAAATAATATCCAAATGTTCGTCACCCTTTGTCTTGATTTTCACCCGAAACTAAACTAAAACTATACGAAGCTTAGGGTGACTCATGAGCAAACATAACAGACATTCGGTGTGCGTTATATTTAACAATAATATATATATATATATATATATATATATATATATATATATATATATATATATATATATATCTTTGGTTGGATTGAAGTGAGTTTGTGATCCAGGGTTTCACGCTTTTGCGATCGTCAGACAAACTGATTAATTTTTAAAATTTTGGGTTTATGTAGATTGCGTGTATTAGTGTTATTATGGGAGTGGGGGGAATCGTCGTCGTGATGTCATCGGGCTAACTCAAACATAGATGTATGTTCATACGCCCGATGAGGTACGCAGACACACATACACACTTGGTCGTCCAACATATGTGGGCAGTTTCGGATTTGACATATGTATGTATATGGGTGGTGTTGTGTCTATACATACGCATTTATATGTTGAAATTCAAAGATTGGAAGTGTAGCGAAAATTTCCCGTGAACGTCTCGTGAATGTATACATGTAAAAAATCAGAGCATTTTCTATTTTTCCACTGAATAATATTTCCTCACATGTATGTATATACGTGTGGTGGGGTCTGTGTAAAATTATGATAGGTAAAAATTATTATTTTTTTTATTTTTAATTTAAAAAAAGGGGGTTATTTGTTATATTTAAAGCTGGTTATTTGTTTTTGATGACTATGTATATGTAACTGGTAGAAATTTCGGTTTGTAATCCTTATTGGTTATTTCATATGATGATATTTAATATGCTGGGTGAGAGAGTAGTTTACGTTAATAATTATAGCGGGTTTATATGATTATAGTAGATGTGATGTGATAGTAATGTGTAAGGGGGTTGGTGACAATGATAATATAAGTGGCTAATAGTTATTGTAAATTGTTAGTAGTGATTTGTAATATTGGTGAGAGAATAATAAAATGTAATTATTGTGGTGCTAGCTTGAACTAAAGAGTGGTTGTTGGTGTTTTATTTTATTTTATTTTCTATATTTATTTATTTATTTATTTATTTTGGTATGAATCCTGGTAATAGGTATTTATTCTCATGCCTACATTTGGAAATTATTTCTGATCTTATTGTTTTTTTTTTTTTTTTTTTGTTTTTTTTGTAGTATTAAATATGCTGGGAAAGTTAATGATTATAGTGGATTTATATGTTAATAGTAGATGTGATGTGGTAGTAATGGTGTTGGGTGTTGGTGGTAATGATAATATTAGTAGTTAATAGTTATTGTAAAGTGGTAGAAGTGATTACTAATGGTGGTGTAATGATAATAACGATAAATGTAATTATTGTGATGCTATCTTGAATTAAATTGTGATCGTTGGTGGTTTGTCATTTTTTTTTATTTATCCGTTTGGTATAAATTCGGATAATAGGTACTTGTTCTTATGCCTACATTTGGAGATTATCTCTGATTTCTTGTTTAGTAAATTCTTTTGCGGTGTGTGTGATATTATTGCTACTTTTTCGTGTAAGCAAAGTAGGCATCTTTTGTAGTGTTGCTGTAGGCAGGAGCTTTTTTCAGTACTTCCCAAATTAAAGAATGAAAGAGACTGTTACCACTCAGGTGTTGACAATCCATTATATATATATATATATATATATATATATATATATATATATATATATATATATATATATATTCTGTGTGTCTGTCTTTGTGAGTGTGTGTGTGTGTATGTGTGCGCGCGCGCCTGTGTGTAAATTTGGAATTTGTAAACAAGGATCATATCATTCATATACAGGTTCGGGGTTAGTGTAACTTATTGAAATTGTTTGCGAAGATGTATTCTCGCCATTTAAATCATGAACCTCTATATTTGTTTTTTGTATGAGTGATTCATGTACTTATAAGTTGAACAGCGCCTATAATCGAAATTAAAATAACTGATCCAACATGCAACTTTCGGATAATACGTGTGACATTTCTGTAATTATTGAACAATATAGTTCATGCCACATTGACGGAAAACCTACTAGTACAAAAGAATTCTCTTATATCTATATTTGTACAAAAACGCACAACCTTAAAATTTAAAATTCAAACTCAGCGTTGCGACCGCGCGTTCCAGAATAATAACACATTTCTCATAGCATTTTTTCGGATTACATCTCTATTTTCGTTGTCCTCTTATTACCGAGAAGTAAAAAGCAAGAACAAATCTGTTTCCATACCTGAGGATGTCTGTAGGAACAGACGAAAGCTTGTAAAAACTAAAAAAGACCTTATGCAACTGGAATTTATAAACAGGGATCATATCATTCATATACAGGTTCGGGGTTAGTGTAACTTATTGAAATTGTTTGCGAAGATTTATTCTCGCCATTTAAATCATTAACCTCTATATTTGTTTTTGTATGAATGATTCATGTAATTATAAGTTGAACAGCACCTATAATCGAAATTAATATATATATATATATATATATATACAAACAATATGTCTGTATGTGCGTATATATATATATATATATATATATGTGTGTGTGTGTGTGTGAAAATATATAGAAAATAGATAGGTCATTAACTAACATTAACTATAGAGAAAATTGCACTGGCCATAGGAAAAAAAACAGGAAAAGAAAAATCATTTGGTACACCCCTCCTTTCAACCAAATGGTTAGTATTAAACTAGGACAGAAATTCTTAGCTCTAATTGATAAACACTTCCCCACCAATAGTAAGCTTAGTAATATATTCAATAAAAACATCCTAAAATTGAGTTACAGATGCTCTGAAAATCTTGAACGTATAATAAAAAAACACAATAATAAGATCTTAAACAAACCCCCATGCCTAAACAGTATTAATAAAAAAACCCTGCACTTAAATCAGACAATAAAAGGAAAAATTATGTAACTGAAGAAACCTAGAAGACTGCCCATTAGAAAATAAATGCTGCATTAAATCAGTGGTATACCCTATATCATCCACTGAGAGCCCTAAACTAATATGATATATAATAAAAGATAGATGGAGGCCTGCTCTTAATAATATAAACAAAAGAAATCAGACAAAATAAAAGGAAACAAATAGGAAAAATTAAATGTTAAAACAAGTACAACATGAAAACTTGGGATGACCCATGCCCTTTGTGCCCATTAAAAATTGCAAAATAAATGCTGCATTAAATCACGAGTTAACGGTTTTTGTACATCAATTTTTGGTTTGAATTATTAGCTAAAAAAGCTAAAATACAATAACAAATCCACCCAATCATCAGATTAATGGTTTAAATAATTAACCCATGCATACAATATAACACACTTCATAATCCATAGCCCAAATAAATAGTTTAAATATATTGGGTCCAAACGAACAATTTTTATATGATTTTTCAAAAAAAATAAAAAAATAAAATAAAAAAATAAATAAATCTCATACACATACATAGATGGACATCTATGAAAGTAACTCTATAATACTTATTATTAACACCCAACACTCGCCGACCCAATTTAAACAATTCCTCTAGCTGCTCTTTTAAAACAATAAATATAAACAAAAAAAATTTCGAAATCATCTCAATTTAATTTAAATAATTATATTGACTTCCCTTATTTAAATATTTTTAAATAATTATATATATATATATATATTCGGAAATTCACACACCTGATGCAAATTTACGAATAGAACAAATAGGACACCTAAAGTTTTCAATCTCCAGGCTCGCGCGTTTGTAAAACAAATAAACAAGGCTTTACAACATGCAAAAAAATGGTTAAAAATGCTTTTGGATGACCCATGGCCAACCAACCTTTTGATTCAACGATTGTTTGAGAAGGATTCCAAAAGGAAAAAATGAAAAATTGCAGTAAATGTTTAGAGAAGGAGAGGCGCTCATGCGTTTGCACTTGCAGTTGAATCAAGCTAAATAATAATAATGCTTTGATTAAAAATTTACAATAAAACATTGACACGAGTTTATTTTTTTTTCGATTTTCCTTATTGAGAACAATTAAACACTTCAGCAGGACATATCGATAAAGATGGGGGATTTACACCAACGGATGCTACATTAAGACATTTCTAGACAAGGGCGTATGTATAAGCAGGTTGCGCGGTTATACAATAACAGTCAGGCAACATATATATATATATATATATATATATATATATATATATATATATATATATGTGTGTGTGTGTGTGTGTGTGTGTGTGTGTGTGTGTACTTAGTTGTGTGGATGTCAGTTTTTTAACACAGGGTTACAAACTCAAATCAAACTATAAATATATATATATATATATATATATATATATATATATATATATATATATATATATATATATATATATATATATACACACACACATACATATATGTGTGTGTGTATGTTGGTCTGGAGTTGGAGATCCATTGTGGAATTCACTTCTAACAGTTGACTACTTCTCCGCGCCGCTTTTGAATCTTACATGTGTTGTTCTTATTATCGTTCATTACCAAGCTTTGTGTGAGCATTCTGTTCAGTAACCAATATTCATATATATATATATATATATATATATATATATATATATATATATATATATAACCTGAAGATTGCGTTCAAGCATGAAACATGCTGTCGCCATTTGTTGTTTCGTGATTGAAATTATTTAATAAATGTTAATTTTCTCGGAAGGACATACGAAAATTTAAAGTCAATCTCAACCAGGCTTTCATTTTTTGAAATCTTAAAATATAATTTGAATATTTACATTTTTAAAGTTAAGCCCCAAATGAAATCAACTCGACTGAAAATGTGATTTTAAGATCCGTTAAATATGCTCTGAATCAGAGAAGAATTCTAGAATATGCTTTCGAATGTGTTGAATTCATCCTCCTCTGTCTTCTTTTTCTTCTTCAGTAGATGTTTCTCGTCTGGGTGTGGCGATCATGGCTCGCCACAGCTTTCTAGCCCTTGTGGAACTCAACTGCGTTTCTCCTTTTAG
The DNA here is from genome assembly GCA_903632075.3 of Acanthosepion pharaonis. Taxonomy (NCBI): domain Eukaryota; kingdom Metazoa; phylum Mollusca; class Cephalopoda; order Sepiida; family Sepiidae; genus Acanthosepion; species Acanthosepion pharaonis. The sequence continues at coordinate 2,538,957 of CAHIKZ030002290.1, read as the reverse complement.
TAAGGCCCTTGATGCCGTTCCTCCGTCCATTCATACAAAATAGTCGTGAAAAAGATGGCTGATAAATTTGCTTAGATTCAATTCATTACCACTTTTTTTTTTCATATTTTCAGTTGTCTATACGTTTTAAGAATTTTGAGCTGTTGTTCTTCAATAATTGATAAATCTAACGTTCCACAAGGAAATTTCCTAATGCATTTGCCGCTATAATGAAAACAATCTATTAAATGTGCCGACTCTATTCTTTTATTTTGTATTCGCGCGCAGGGTTGGGACCGTTCTTACCAACATGACGACATGGATTTAAATAATGAAACACAAATATTGTAATTCTTATTTCCGTTGTCTTCATCCTCCTGCTGCTGCTGCTGCTGCTTCCGGTCTGTCCTAGTATTTACTCATACCTAGTAGGAGAAGAAGGGGATTCATACCTTTCCCGAATGTAAGGAATTCGATTGGAATTCGAACTCGGCTCTCCGATTTCTCAATCCGAGCCTCTATCCATTACTCCACCATGCATGCATGCCTGTATATATATATATACATACATACATATATATATATATATATATATATATATATATATATATATATATATATATATATATGTATGTATGTATGTGTGTGTGTGTGTGTGTGTGTTTACGTGATAGGATAAAGAACAAATAGGAAACGTTCATCAATCTAACATGTTTCATTTTATTAAAGAATCATCAGATATATATATATATATATCGAGAGAGAAAGAGAGAGAGAGCGAGAGAGAGAGAGAGAGAGACATATCTATATGCTTTCAGCTCTGCAATTTCGTATCGTCCTAGGCTAAGAGAGTAATGCTTCTTTGATTGCTAACATAAAGGGAAATTGTTCTCTATGCAAACACTGATAGCCGGCAAGCATTTTGTTCGTTCTTGCTTTCATACATACATCTGAACATATTTATTTGTTCCGTTTTTGTCCGTAATAAATCGCTGTTCCGGCGAGCGCAAACCGTAGGGGATTGCCTGGCACACGGGATGATCAAACCTGAATTCCCCGAATGAGATCATCTACCCGCGATGTCATAAACGGTGACTAATGCGAAGCCTTTTCCATATACACTGGGCAGTTATAAATCAGTGGAGTAAATAGCAAAACAGACCACCAGATACAATATGTGTGTTGCATTGCGGCCATAAATATTGGTTCCGGCAGGGAAAAAGCAGTCTCTATCTTTCTCTCTCTCTCTCTCTCCCACACATACACACACACACACGTATATATATATATATATATATATATATATATATATATATATATATATATATATATATAAGCTGCCCACTCGTATTCAAGGATACCCACTACTAGGGCGGCTAGCCAGTCCCTACTGCAGACGTTCGTTCAGGCACATTTTTCCTAAAGCTTCTCACGCCGTCTATTTACTCAAGCGCACTAAGGAGGTTATACGCTGCTTTCTTCTGTTCCACTTGCCTTAAATCTGTCCTGAGAGTATCACATTTTCCAAGCCGTCTTTCCTCGTTATGTGCCTTCCAGGTTTCAACTGTCTCTTCTTGATGTCAAACATAAGTCTCTTTTTTGTTTTCCATTTTATCAAAATCTTTGTCTTTGCCCATAAGTACAGTTCATGATACCATAAGTAAAATTCTCGAGAACCACATTTCTGTTGTTTCGCGTCTTTCATCTGTGAGGTGTTTGTTCAGTATTCATTGTCATATAGAAGGAGTGATATCATTTCAGTACTCTTTTACTTGTCTCTAGCTAGGTTTTTTCCTGTTTCTTAATACTCTACTTAGCTTTTGGAAGACATCTTTCGCCAAGCCAATGTGTCTTCCGATTCCTGTATCACACATTCTCTCCTCTGTTAAAACAGTTCCCAGATATCTAAACGTTTTAACTAGACTGGCCTATGACTGCATATAACACTGTCAATAGCACACAGGAGAAATATACAACTATCTCATCCATTAAGCCAAATCTTAGAATAGCGATTTAATCAGTCTAGCTGAACCTGGCACAGAATCAGTTTAGGGTTGTCCTGTTATAATCAAACTGTTTGTATTTATGAATTTCGCTGCGGGTCGAATTTGCTAACCACCACACTACAGATGATGCCAAGTCTAGATATTTATGCCTGTCGATATTACATAAAAATACGTATTACGAATTTATTGTATTTAACAGCCGATTGACTTCAGAGATAAATGTCAAAATAGTCAGACTAGATTCCTGAAAACAGTGGGGGTTCCGTTTCGAGTTACGCTCTGACTGGTTAATCATTGTATCTGATCCATTCTTTGTTGTCTGCATGAAAATTCGTGATAAAAAAACAACTGAAATTAAAAGGGGAATAAATACTAATCGGAATAATGAAAACTGACAGTATCTCCGATTTACATGTCGAGGATTAACTTCCGATTACAGTTAAGAGTAACTTCCCCTTATCGGAAGATGCAATGTAAGCACGAGACTTCGAGATTCTCAAACTACAAAGAAGGCTCTGTAATGTTATCTGGTACTTTCCCACCGCCGTAACATGGCTTCTCTGCTTCTTTTCTACACATATTACCATGGCAATTTTTCTCATGAGCTTTCTTGTACAGGGTGTGATGGGTACATTGTCTCCATTTTATATTTTCGCGCATGCGCGTTGTTTGTTTTTGGTTTTATCGAATGCCCAGTATCGTCAGCTCTGTTGGGCACCGTCTGTGAGAAAAGGAGCACAATGACGCAATTCACTCCGCCAGAAATTTGGATACGAACAATTCAGTGTGTTTGGGTGTTAATCCGAGGGTACTGCAGAGGATTCAGAAAATGGTGGATGAGTCTAATGATGATTACGAAGTTACGGCTGCACGGAAAACCCCACTCTGATCGTTCTGATGATAAAATAACACCCGAATTTTCTGGTGAAGGTCAGACTCAACACGAGTGTTTGCATCAGGTAGCATAAGGAGGTATTCCTAGGTGAAGAGGGTGGCTGTTGGAACAGGACGCTGTACAAGGCCACAAAACCAGGAGAACCCAGTCATGGCTCTCAGACAATTTCTACTACCACATCGCCCCTTACATCTAGCCACCTAACTCTATAGACTGCAACCCCCTTGATTATTATGTCTGGGGTTCAGTTGACCGAAAGACCAACAAAACTTCTTGTAAGTGAAGATGAACAGAAGGCAAGAATTATGGCAACATTCATCAACTAAAACAAGGAGATCATCCGGAAGACTCGCAGCAGATTCCGGAGTAGTCTGGATGCCGTGGTTGAAGCCAATGTCGATTTTACTGAATAAATTTACTCTTTAGTATTTTGAGATATTTGGGAGTAATTTTGATAAATATATTTTAAAATGAGATGTCATTTTCATATTTGAATAATCTAGATGAAAATTTGTCCATCGAACCCTCTATATTAATCGTATTCATTGTAAATAAATATTGGGGTTTAATTTTTAAAGGTTGTTACTTTTATTCCTCATCCGACAGACAAATTGTATATAAGGGAACTAGTTAAGACTATACTTGGATGTATTATGGTCGTTGTAATAAGAATGGTAAGTAAGAATGCACTGTTTTGGTGGAAGGAATACTGTGGCTATTTGGGCCAGTAATAGTGGCTAGCTAAGTTTAAGACAAAATCGGATAGGAAAAGGTTGGGCTTCAATCTGACAGACTGAAGATCAGTCTTTTCCTATCCCTTCTTTTGACCTTGAGCCACATTTTTGTATTATTCAAATAAATATTTCATTTCAGCTTCGTATTTTGAGTGAATGAATTGCAGCGTACTACAAGATTGGCTACTAGATATCAGTTAATTACTGTTCAACTAGCTAGATGTAACCTTAAGTTCTATTCTCATAGTTTCTTTCCTTGTCTGTGGAAATCACTTCTTGCTGCCCTGCCACCGACGAGCTTCAAAGATGTAATCGCAGCGTTAATCTTGTTCTTTATTCTTCTTCCTCCTAAAAAAACGCCTGATTTTCTGCCTCTGTCTGTAACCCCTTGTGTCTTACTGGCATTATCGTTTTGTTTCGGGTGAAAATATAAAACAAAAAACAAACTTTATACTGATTGACTGTAAACAAGTGACTATATATTTTTAATAAAATCCGGATAATTACTTCATATATATATATAGATATATAGATAGATAGATAGATAGATAGATAGATAGATAGATATCACTGTCCTCTCAGATATAAAAGAGGTGTTATTAAAGATTTCTGTATGAAAGTGAACGAGAATTTATCATCTCGTTCGCTTTTCTTTAAAGAACTTAATAACATTAAACAAACGCTTGTTAATAATGGTTTTCCAAATAACCTTATAGATTACCATATTAGATTTTTTTTTCTTTCTAAGGCAACTAATAGCAAAACTGAACACACGGAAAAAACAATAACGTTAACATTTTCTACAAAAATCAAATGCATAGTAATTATAAGCAAAACAAATCTTCACTGAGAAACATCATAAAGAAATACACAACTCCAGTCGACAAAAACAAAAAAAAAATTAAATTAATTATTTATTATAAAAAAATTAAAACTGCTAACCTCATTGTTAAAAGTAATAATTCACAAAGATCCAAATTTCGAAGAACCAATATTATTACAAATTTACATGTTCCTAAAAAACCTGACCAATCCAAATTTGTAAATAATTATATTGGATATACTACGACATGTTTAACAAGAAGACTCAGGTTACATCTCTCTGATCATAGCTCAAATACATCTCATTCAAATAGCCATGTAAATTTACCAAACTCTATCCGTAACATACTCGCTGATAACGCAAATATAATAGCATCGTCCACATGTACACAAAGGCTAAAAATAATGCATGCATTTAATGAAAAAAGAAAGAAAAACAATGACATACCTATAACTCCAGATATATATATATTTGTTACATTAGAACATGTACATACCCACTACAAAACTGTACATCTTGTTTCAACGTTAAAAAAATATTTTTTAACGTTTCATCAGGTGGGAAATCACGATGTAAGTATAACATTGCATAACAAGTAAATATTTATTCCTCTACATTTGTATTGAGCCTTGTTTTAAATTAATGTTTTGAACACTGAAATCTTACTCTTCATTCTTTTACATTTGGATATATATATATATATATATATATATATATATATATAAATATATAACATAGAAGTCAACCCTTAGAGGCGACAGTCTGTTTCATGTTATATGCAATCGTCAGGCCTGACGATTGCATATAGCATGAAACAGACTGTCGCCTCTAAGAGTTGACTTCTATGTTCACTTTTATATTTACACACGCGCTCTATCTCTAATATCGAGCACTTTATTCCATAAATATAGCACACCTTAAGACTATATTTCTTCATATATATATATATATATATATATATATATATATATAATGTATGTTATTTGTTCATGCCTTCTCTTTTCTGTTTTCTTTATCTGTCAACATCTTTTCTGTCTTCCTTTTCTTTCTTGCGGATCTTCATATTTCTCTTCATTTTTTTTTTCTTTCTTCTTTCCTGTTTCTTCTTCCAGCTTAATAATTTCTCTTTATTTATTCTTTCTTTTTCTTTTTTGTCCCTCGCAATCCCTGACATTGTCATGTAAATCAACATCAGCATTTGGACCGATACATTACTATCACCATTGTCTGCTATTGGCTGTCGATGCTATGACTCTGATCAACCAATCACGACCCCAGACTGAGTTAATGATCGGTCAGTCACAGGGGAAATAGACAAGTACATAACAGAATCCGATATATCAAAACCACTCACATTGGGCTGACGACAGACCCATACGAATCCGACCCTCACAAACACCTGCCCTTACTCGTTTGTTGCCTGCATAATTAGCTTACATTATTCCTACTGGTCTCATGTCTTGATAGCCTGATCTATGTAATAAATCTGCGTCGACTTGGCTTTCTCGGGGCGAGTTTTCTGGAAACGAAGAAGGTCGCCATTGAGCTAATTAAAAATGGAGTTTGTAATTTCTGGGATAGCATTTCAACAAGTTCACCGAAGATTTATAAGTTTGCTAACATCATCTGCTCACTTCTTATTTTACATTCTCTTCAGAACGTGGGCGATCAAGGCTCTCCACAACTTCTTATCCTTCGTAGTTTTAAAAATCATTTTTTTTAACCTTAATGTTCATCCCAATCCCTCTATAAGTGACCCAAATTCTCTAATGTTTTTTTTCTATAGGGGTTCCAAAATATTATTATATCATTTCCAACTATTGATCTTATGGATTATTTCGACTAATTACCTTCTGTTCAACATGAGTTGTCCATTGATTACATTTTATTTGTTTAGTAGCATGTCAACCTCTGTAGGTTATTTAATGTCAAATCTAAATATTTTCAATAAATTTTCTGGCTTCAACTAAATATATTTTGAACGCAATAGTTTGCCTTCAACTATAGATAAAATGTATTGTTGGCCATTTCGCTATGAAGTGTAGTGTTGGTCATTTTGCTATGAATATGTATTATTGGTTATTTCTTATATAAACATGTATTTTTAAAAAAATGTATTTTTACACTTTAGTAGTGATTTATTTGGGGGTTCACTATTTGCCCATAGCGGGAACCCTAACAGGTGCTACCACCCCGTGTCATATTAGACCTGGGAATAACAGCAATTAATAGGTTGTTCCACGCTTCTCACCAATCTCTCGATCAGAGGCTTTGCTGCCGGGTGTAGTTTATCATCATACCCAGAACAACTGACTCAAGGATCGAACTCATCACCACTATATAACTTACACATGTATAACCAATTCCTATATCCACTACTGCACGACGTTTTCTAATTTATTATTTCATTTCCAAGATAAGTAATTGTCAATAATATTGTATTATATCGGACTTATACTTATCTTTGTTTTTACCTTAAACAAAGCGACAATGCCACGCAAGTGGCTACTGAAAGGAAAGGAAAATCAGACGTTTTTGAGGAAAAAGTACAATAAAGTACACGGTGTCCACCAAAAACTGACATAATTTAAAATGCGAATAGCTAAGGAAGTACATGGCAAACGAAATTAAATAAACTCCATGTTGAGTAATAAAAAATATATATCAAAATTTGAACAAGAGATTCAAAGACATGTAGAGTTTATAACCGATTTCACAAAGATTCATAAATGTTAATTATATGCATCACCGGTATATGACACACGTGAAGTTGGTAGACCATCTCCTTCCAAACACGTTGTAGCATGTCTTACGTAACATTTTCCAGTGCATTAGTGATCCCTTGCTTAAGTTCCTCTAGTATTGTAAGAAGACGGGGTATATAGACCTGTCTTTTTACATAGCACCATAGAAAAAAATCACATGATGTCAATTCAGGTGAAGGTGGCGGCCATTTCATCAGCACATTGTCATTATCATTGGCAGCACAATGAATCTTCCTGCTATATTCTCATTGATATAAGTCCGTACAGTCAACGTAGTTAGTTTTTACACATTTTGTGAGAATTTGAGACTTTAGGAACGAGAATTGGCTTTGTTATTAGACTACAAAATGATGTCAATGTGTGGAGACAGCCTATATTATAGACACGTTTCAACAAAGTACCCTCTCATCATCAGGCGTCCATTAACTGATATGTGATATCTGTTGATTGTTGTGATTATGACATGATCAATCGTTGACGGTAAAAATCGTCCGTTTCCCATTTTTTTAACAGAAATATAGGTTTATACCTTGTTTCCTGTTTAGGATTGACTTTTCGGTTCCTTTTGAATTATTCTCCTCTTTCACTCTCAGTAGCCCCCTTCCGTCTTAGTACCATTATCGCCTTGTTTGTGGTGAGATGATAAAAAATATATGCTATATCCACTATGTCACCGTTGTGAAGGACATTAGTGATGAGTTTTCGGAGTCATTTATTTTGTCAGAAAGAGTTATGATCCAGAATGATGATGATATTTCAACATTTTAAAAATAACCTTGCCAGCAGTGATGATAAACAAATAAGGATATTTGATCATTCTGAAAATAACCTTGCCATCAGTGATTATAGAAAAGAAGGATATTCCATCAACGTAATGCCCATCATTATAAAAAACGATCCTTCCACCACAAGAGAGTCAGTAGAGCAGAAAACAGTAGAGTTGACTAGTGTACCTGCAGCAGTAGTAGACAAGTTGAAACACATGTCTAGCCAGCGCACCGAGAAAATCGAAAACAAACTATATCAAACGAAATTCTCGGAACCAAACTAAGTAAGCACTGACTTTTAGACAACAGAGACACTGAGAAGATGTTTACACACACCATACCAATATTCTGTAATTCACATCACAAAAAGAAAATACAAATTCTTGCTATATCAACACGTATCTCATTTTTTTTTGTTATCGTTGTACGTTTTATGCATTTTAATTTGCCAGTAACATCAGTCCTGTAACACCCAACTTAAAATCAACACCCTTACAAAGGTTTGGTTATGATAAAGGTTTCTTGCCAGTAATAACACCTATCCTTGGATCAGGTAGTGAACATTAATTCAACAAGAATCAACAATATTTGACAACACAGGAACAAACTATCTCAATAATCAACAGATATCCCATATCATCTTATCAATGGGCACCTGTGTCTCGGTTCATTGTGTCAGGAGAGACAAGTTTTCTCTCCAGAATCTATCTTGCATATCTATAAATCCGTCATTCGCCCATGCTTACAAGATTGCTGTCATATATAGTCTGGTGCCCTTGCTATTTACCTGGAGCTCCTTGATAAGATCCAAAAAAGAATCAGCAATATTATTAGTCCTGATATGGTGGCTGAGTAAGGTTGCCTCTCTATCTGTTTTCTATAAATACTTTCATGGTAATTGTTCGGGTGAGCTCTTTGCTATGGTACCCAGAGTTTTTGCATTTAAGCTCAGTAATAGACTGGCGTTGAGATCTCATCAGTTTACATTTCAGCTGGCTAGATGTAGCCGTAAGTCTTATGCTAAAAGTTTCTTCACACGTACTTCTCGCTTGTGGAACCCTCTTCCGTATCCCTGCTTTCCAACCCACTTTATTCTCCAAAAATTTAAATGCAATATCAATCGCACTCTACTGTCCTCCTGATTACTCTCTTCTCTTTCTGCTTATTATTATTGTTTCTGTTCCTAATTCTTCTACACCTTGTAACCCCTTTTGTTTTAGTGACTTTAATGCCTTGCATGGGGTGATACCAATTAAAAAAAAATAAAGTAAGATCTATCTCAAACAAAATGAATGAAAGAGTTTGAACTAATGCAAAAGTGTTGACAATTACTCATCTCGGAAATTTAATACTAAGTTATTGGGCCCAGAAATTTAATACTAAGTTATTAGGCCCAGAAATTTAATACTAAGTTATTGGGCCCAGAAATTTCAACTTTTCCTTTGTTTAAAATAAGTTTACTTTTTTGTTGTATTTTTGCTTAATCTCTTCATCGTTGCCAACATTTTTCGTCCATGGCACTGTCCATATCATTTGTAGACCTACATCTTTATGTCGCCTGTTCAACTGTCAGTTAATTCTCCAGTATTCACTTCCTTATAAGAAGATTTATATTACATAGATGTTAAGCACTCTTATTTCTTTCTCGCGAAATTTCCATGTTTCTTAATACTTTTTTTTTAAGCATTTCACTCCAAGCAAGGCGGGAAGCCACTAGGACGCAAGGGGTTACAGAAAGTTTAGAGCAAGATCAGATAGGAGTGATAGAAGAACGGATGAGGGTAGTAGATAGATCAAGGCAACTGGAGATGTCGATTGACATTACATTTGAATAGCTGGAGATTATAGCTCACAGGGAAACAGGAGAAGTGAAGGGAGTTCCACAGGCGACAGGTGCGAGACATGAAGCTATTAGAGTAGAAGAGACGGCTACATTTAGGAGTTTCGACAGTGAAAGGGTGAGAGCGGGATGCCAGCCTCGTAAGGCGCTGGAACTCATGACATCTGGGAACCAACGAATGCAGCTGATCGGAACAATTTCCATGAAAGTACTTGTATAACAGACAGAGGGAGGCGACGGCGCGTCTGTGAGAAAGTGACTGTAGACGAGACGCCAGGGCAGGGCCAACTACATTGCATATCCGCCTCTGGAGCCTATCAAGAACCCCGAGGCAAACTTTCTTCAGATTTTAGAATGCATTGTCCGTTATCCCAATACATCTTCGAATTTTTGTATTACATTTTCCGGCTTCTGTTGCAACATTTCTGTAATAGTTAACTTTCTTTTAAATTGTTTTATTATGGTACTTCCAAATTATCACACGAATCTTAAGATATCGCCCTTGCACGTAATTATATATTCAGTCTTTTTACAATTGATAGTTAGTTCTTTCTTCCTGCTTTCCACTCCTACCTTGTCTAGAAGTTCCGGCAATTTTTATCTGTGTCTGCTATCAAAACGGTGCCATCTGTATATCTTATGTTGCTAAATATGTATTTACCAGTAATAAATACTGGTAAGACATCCAATTTTTTTTAGGATCGTCACACTGTAGAGCTTACAATCTTGTATTCAGTCCACTTGCCTCTTTTTCAACACGAGGCATCGGTTTATATGTGACAGGAGGGGCTCAAAAGGTTCCTGAATCTTGATAGACTCTTTAATTGATTTGCCTCACGCTATATATTGATCAGACTCTACCATGCAGTTGTCAGTTTCGAATTCTCTACAATCAAGTGATGTAGTTCTAAAAAATCTCATTGGTCTTCCCCACATCTTTAAATGAATTCAGTTGTTATTTTTCCATCAGTGTATATCTGCTCTTTCCTGATCACCATTGAAATGATCTCGCTATTAATGGACAGGTCAGCGGAACGCTGAAATGCAAATTCGAAATTAACCCACATTCAAGGAAGATGTTTCGTGAAATGGCGTTAATGTGATACACTTTATTTTCCTACGAGCCAATGTTACGGTTACAAAAGACATTTATTTTCAGCAACTAAAGCATGTAAACATAGCTTTGAAGAAAACGAGGCCTATTTTTTCTGTTCAATCACCAAGGTCTAGTGTTCTAATCTGATAATGCAAGATCTTGTACTGTAATTCGTACACCTAAAAAGGCTGAAGACCACGGTTGGAATAAAATACTACAGCTTCCTTATGCTACAGAACAAATTCTATCTGATTTCAAATCATTCTGGAGGTTACGGAATATTTTTGATGGACGACATATTAAGAGAGGTGCGAAAAGACCCCAGCACATTTTATGCACCAGTCCATAAAGAACTGTACAGTGAAATTCGTAAATAATAGGTAATTGTATGGATTATAATGGGAGCAATAATCATGAATAAATTCTTGTTAAATATGAATTTCTGGTGTTTTCTAATCATAAATACTTACAAGATATTTTATTTAACGGCATATAAACACCTCATGGGTCATTTAATGCCGAAATATATTTCCTTGGAAGTTTTGGTAATTTCTATTACTAAACTGTTTTGATGGTCATTTTTTTTTTTTATATATAACTGTATTGCTGGTAATTTTTTTTTTTTTTTTTTTAGAAAAACATATTGCTGGCAATTTTTAATATGAAAATGTATTGCTAGTATTTTCACTATAAGAATTGTTATACTTTCATAGTGTTTTGACGCCAGTTTGGGAGTTAACTATTTGCCCATAGCTTGGCCCCCAAACAGGTGCTACCAACCCGGCTCAGGGTGGACCTGGGAACAACAGCAATTAAGAGGTGATTCCGCACTCCTCAAAACCTCCCCATCAAAGACATTATATAAAGGAAAATGGTCGACTGTATACAACCATTTACAAGATTTACATTGTTCGAAGTGATGTTCTTATCTTTATTACCATATTCACGTTTCGGGTGTTGCACCCTGCGGCCTTCAAAAACGAAAGCTATAGCAAATAACAGAAACCATATCACGTAAGGACCTTCAGATGAACTATATCCCTCAGTTCCCCCATTTCTAAGCTCCACAGCTAAGACTCTCCAAACTAGGCCCATTGTAGCGAACCCCATTCATACCATTGGTATTTCACTGGTGAGACGTAAGTTCCACTCGAAAAGCTTCTTTCCATGGATTGCTACTTTGTGGAACCCACACTCAAAAGGATACTTTCTCGATCCCTACAATCTTAACCCGTTCAAGTATAAGTCTAACTGTTATGTCCCCCTACATATTATAAAAAAGTCTGTGCCCCTTATCCCTTACTCTCTGATCGTCTTCCTCGTGTGGCTCTTGAGCCTTATACAAGGTGGATATTATTGTAAAAACACCAACGATTAACATGGATATTACATGTACCATGAGGAAAAATAATGAAATTATTAAGACTTTGGTTTCATACTACATCGAATGAAAAGTATGGAAGGAAACGACCACTAATATTGCAAACAGTGATAACAAGTTACTAAACTTTTCTCTGAAAAACTATTCTAATATAAATTTCTCTGAAAACTATTCTAATATAAATGTTTTATACATTTCACGCTAGTGTAGCACCGTCTATTTGGTTAAGGAGTGCTGAATGTTTCCCCACAAGAAAACGGCTATTATAATTTCCGTTAGATATGAGGAGAAAATATGCTACACTTTGATCCCAGCCCGATGAACACGTAGTAAAAACAGGTGTAACTCAGTTAGTACTGGCTATTCAGTCGATGAATTTTGAATATTTCCTTACAAGAAAACGGCTAATATTATAATTACCGTTAGATATGAGGAGAAAAATACTACACTTTGATCCCAGCCTGATGAACAAGTAGTAAAGAAAAGCTTAACTTAGTTAGCTCTGGCTACACAGTCAATGATTGCTGAATATTTCCTAAGGAAATGGCTAATATTATAATTTCCGTTAGATATGAGGAGAAAAAATACACTTCGATTCCAGTCCGATGGCCAAGTAGTAAAAAAAGCGAACAGTTAATGAATGCCGAATGTTTCCTTATAAAAAAACGGCTAATATTACCATTACCATTGGAAGGGTTTTAGTTATGGTAGCTATATCTTTGATAAGTGAAAATATATGACTATTATTTTTTTATCATTTACGAAGGCACACTAAAAGTCATTTCTATTTTTTTAATGTTTACTCTACGAACCATTCAACTCTCTTGTTTATAAAACATCGGCTTCTCCTTCATTATGTATTTGCTTATATAGAGATTTTTCTCATTGTCTCCTTGTCTATGCGGTACTGGTTTTGCTTCTGTCACTAAATACCGTATCGGTCATCTCTTCGTTACAATAATGTCCGCATCGGAAATCAATGTCAGTGATTTAATTCCGAAAGCCGAGATGGGATCAATTATCGAATTGGGGTCACACGTATAGCTGAGGGAGGCATTTTTCTTTCGGGAAGCCTTGCGTGACACTGTTCATGAGAACTGATTACCATTTACCAGTATATCCATTTACAGACAGACACACTTGCATATATATATATATATATATATATATATATATATATATATATAAAATGAAATAAATAACAAAAGTAGGAAACGAATCTCAATCTAACGTTTTTCGTCGTTATTAAGGCTTCGCCAGAGTTCGAAAATAGAAATAAAAAAAAGCAGAGTACTGGAATGTTATGAATTTTACTAGTTCTCACAAGCGTTTCTTTACTTATACGTACTTTACTATATGTACTGCGCTGTATTCTATATTCATAGACTATGGTGAACATGGTTAACAACGCACTCTTACACTGTCACACACTTTAACATCCTAAATTTTCTATCTATTGCATTTATACACGAGGTGCATGTCTGACCAGTGAGAACTACCAAAAAGTCATAACAGTACAATCGTCTGTCTCCTTGCATTTTCTTTTCTATTCTCGATCTCTGATGAAACTTTAATAAAGGTGAAACATATCAGCTTGAGGTTCGTTTCTTACTTTGGTATTTATTTAATTCATCATCATGTCATATTCTTATTCTCTAGATTTAATCTTCAACTCATATATATATATATATATATATATATATATATATATATATATATATATATATATATAATGAATAAAAATGACAATAGGAAAACTGGTAATTGCTGACGCGTTTCGTCCAATGTGGACTTTATCAAAGCAAAATACGAAAATGAAATTAAATGAACAAAGTTTTGTACCTAGCAACTGGAATGTAGAGAAACGCTATTTTCATATTTTTAACTGAATAATAACGTCAGAGATTGTCACGTGTGGAGAATATTGTCATTATATCTGTGTTGATGTATTCAACCATTTTCTTTCGATTTTATGAATCTGTTGTGCATATTTGTTTGTAAGAGTATTAATTTTGTTAAGAAAGGTGAAATAGGGAAAAGGCCTGGGCGTAAATTAATATTTGGATAATTTTCTATGGCGGCACTCTCCAGAATTTTCCTTCTGAGTGAGTTATTTTCTTTTTTTATGAGTGTAGCATTTTTAAAATCAAAATTATGGTTGTATTTATTTCTATGTATGACTATTGCATTAGCTAAGTTGTTTTTTGTGACAATCTCTGACGTTATTTTTCAGTTAAAAAATATGAAAATAGCGTTTCTCTACATTCCAGTTGCTAGGTACATTCTGTTTTTTGTTTTTATTAGTTACTTTGTTCATTTAATTTCATTTTCGTATTTTTTTGCTTTGATAAAGTCCACATTGGACGAAACGCGTCAGCAATTACCAGTTTTCCTATTGTCATTTTTATTCATAAATAGTCTTCTACCGATTAAATCGGAGAAATTTTCATATATATATATATATATATATATATATATATATATATATATATGTGTGTGTGTGTGTGTGTGTGTGTGTATGTATGTATGTATGTATGTATATATACATCTCCACTTGCCTTGATCTATACACAACCCTTCTCCTCATTTCTTCTACCACTCCTATCTGATCTTGCTCCAAATTTTCTGTAACTCCTTGCGTCCTTGTTTTTTTGCTTTGTTTTTTGACGACTATTTAATGAAATCAGCCAAATCATTAAATAGGGAAAACCCTTTCTGTAGTCGTCAAAAAACAAATTGAAATTCAGTGCAATACGGTTTGTTTATAAAACACCCACTTGAATAAACAAACAAATAAATAGATAATCAGATGGACAATAATAAAACACAATCCTCCCGACACATAACGACTTGTAGACGCGCCATAAAAATATCCCGCACTGGGATCCAACTAAAGGATGACCGCCAACATTAGCCTTGAAATAGATACCCTACCCAACCTTAGCAAAACCTCTCAGAAGATGATGAATCTATAGATAAGAATTATTAACTCTCTGACTACTTAACAAAAAAAAAAAAGAAAAAAGAAAAAGAGCCTAGCCACTCCCACAATAACGAATGTTATGACGGACCATGCCTAAAAACACGTAAACCAGAAGATAGCTTATTCCTAAAATTTTTCTTGAAGATGAAACGAGACTAAACACCTCAATTCAACTTAATTTTAATAATTATTTGGATGATTTCGGCTATCGTTTTTGAAACATGAAAACTCTTATGTAGCGAAGGAATCATATTTTTAAACAAAAAATATTATATATATATATATATATATATATATATATATATATATGAACGTATAAATGCATGTGTATGGTCAGGCATTCGCTGTCATATAGAGGAACACAAAACACACCTCTCTGTATACATGTGTGTGTGTTTGTGTGTGTGCGTCCTTGTATTTATAATGTATATATGACAAGATTTTTTTCAAGAAAGTGTTAACACATTTTTTTCGCTATCTTGGGATGTAAGTTGATCACGGGATAGTAATTTGTTCACTTGTCAACTCAGCTACTTTCTTTTCTATCAATTATTGTGACATGTCAGTGACGAGTAACTTTGTCAATACATCTGGAATAATGCGAAGGGAGGAATGGCTTTATGCCTTTTAAAACGAATTACCTCGAAGGGATCCTAAAGCGCATTAACTGGAAATCGAATGACATTACATGAAATCTTTTATACTCCAAATATTTATTTTCTCGCATTCCCACCCCGTGAACCTCCCTTCCGTTTACTTGCTTCCCTGATAAGTACCATCTTTAACATTTTAGATGCAGCGTCAATCTCCATCTTCTACCTTCTTGAATCCCATTCAACTTTTGTCCTTTCCTCAAATACTCAGTCTTTTCTCACATTTTTACTCCCTGTAAGCCTCTGTATACTAGTGCTATTCTCGTTTGCTTGCGGTGAAATGATTAAAAATTAAATATTCTGAAAGCGGAATGGGTTAAGCAATCAATTCATAGCATGTTTGAGCACATTATACCATATTTTGGGAAAATAGATAAATAGCACGACTAATATGTAAATCAACAACGCAATGAAAACTACAGGACCTCTTAGACGAGGTGGTAAAAAAGCGTGAAGAAAGGACTAACCGTCAATTGTATGAAGGGAGAATGAATACTTTTACAGCAAGATAAAACGTCCAAGGTTCGATCTCCGAATTAGATATCTTTTTTTTAACAGATGATAGAAAATATTACACCGAAATCCGCAAGAACTTTGGAATTGCGAATGATACCTTTGTTTCTTGTTTCCTGGTACTTTGTACCTACGGTGTCTTGTGTATTTTTACTCTTCATACAAAATAACAGAAAGGTGCACTGTATAAAGAAAAGAAGAATTTCTTCTTTTAGGAAACACTTATCAAAGGAAGATGGAACTAAAACCTGTTAGTAGAATATGATAGTAAAATCGGTATGCGGAAGTTAGAAGTGTGATCGGACAGTGAAAGATGTTTGTGAGATTGATAGAGGGAAAACAAAAGATATCGGTTAGAGGAATATGGAAATGAGATTGGTTAGTGCAAGACAGAAGTGAAATTGGTTAATGTAACATGGAAGTGAGACCGGATAGTGGAAGATGGAATGAAATCAGCTCGTGGCAGGTGGAATGTGATTGTTTAGTGGAAGTGAGGTCCTTCAGAGGAACAAAGGAAGCAGGTCAGTGGAAAATGAAATGAGATCACTTAGTTGAACACAGAACTGAGACATGTCTATATTTCTGAGATGAGGTATTATGTACATTATTTACATTATTCGGACTATTGTTCTCATCTTTGTTACCATATTCATCCGATCCTTCAGTATCTGTCTATATTTCTGAGATGAGGTATTATGTACATTATTTATTATTCGGACTATTGTTCTCATCTTTGTTACCATATTTATCCGATCCTTCATATCTGTCTATATTTCTGAGATGAGGTATTATGTACATTATTCGGACTATTGTTCTCATCTTTGTTACCATATTCATCCGATCCTTCAGTATCTGTCTATATTTCTGAGATGAGGTATTATGTACATTATTTACATTATTCGGACTATTGTTCTCATCTTTGTTACCATATTTATCCGATCCTTCAGTATCTGTCTATATTTCTGAGATGAGGTATTATGTACATTATTTACATTATTCGGACTATTGTTCTCATCTTTGTTACCATATTTATCCGATCCTTCAGTATCTGTCTATATTTCTGAGATGAGGTATTATGTACATTATTTACATTATTCGGACTATTGTCCTCATCTTTCTCGCCATATCTATTACAACGTTTCGGCCGTTGTACGCTCCGGCCTTCTTCAGGTGGTTGGAATGTCGAATTGAACCCTTTATTTCGCACACTGGGGTAGACTTTTCTAGTTCCACGTGCCATGTTTAATGGATGTCAGTTATCAGTTATCTCCTTTTTGGAAATCCTACCCGGATTCATCATTGGCAGCCACAATCTTAACAACGTAAGATAGGCAGATGACACAGTGCTGAAAGCAAACACGGAAAAGAAATTACAAAACCTCCTACAGAAGATAGCGAAGGAGAAGAAGGGATCAAGCATAAATTGCAAGAAGACAGAATGCATGGCCATCTGTAAAAAGATGAGCTCAAAATGCAATTTAGTCGTCGAGGATACTAAAATCAAGCAGGTGGGGACATTTAAATATCTGGGAAGTGTTCTGACAGAGGACGGTAAGTGCGAGATCCGAAGACGCATTGGGATGGCCAATGACGCATTCCAAAAGCTAGGCTGCGTGTTACGAGACAGGAGGATTTCGTTGGCAACAAAGAAAAGAATCCTGAACTGCTACATGATATCTATCCTCCTTTACGGCAGCGAATGTTGGACGGTCTCCTGAAAGATAAAGAAACTCGAGGCAACAGAAGTATGGTGATACAGAAGGATGTTAAGGATACCATGGACCGAATATTTGTTTAAGTAGTCTGTCGGCGAGTCGAATTAAAATGTCTTATTTATGTGTTTGCATTAATTTCCGTTGTAGGGACAAGAATTCATCTCTTCTCCACTATCTAAGCTATGTGCTAAATAGTTTAGTTTGTCTTCTCTGTGGTAGTCAATCTAGGAAAATGACGACTTTAATTCAAAACCATGGAGTAAGGAAGTAGGAAATTACTTCATTCTATTTCGCAAAAAAGTCATGGCAATTCTCAGATAAGAAAGAAATAGAGCCACGAAAGCCTACATTCTTAAGGAATATGGCACATTAAAAGAATTCTACCTTTGGTGAGCTTGGAAATGAGATTGTTTGATGTCCTCTGTCATTTTACTGCATTCATATTTAATTCTTTAAGCTTCTCAATACGTCTTGGGTGCGTCTGATAAAGCAACTGATTTCAAATGGCCCCACGGAAAAAAAATCCAAGAGTGTGAGGTCTGCTTGCCTCAGTGGACACTCAACAAGACATCTTCGACCTATGCATTAACCCTCGTTGTGCGCAAATTTTGATTTATCCAGTACATTAATGCGGAAAAAAAATTAAAAACTTACGTTTAGAAAATTAATTTTCTCGTTTTGTTATTTATTTTGTGTGTGCGCTCAAGCAAGATTTCCCGCCATTTAAGGCTTTCCTAAGTTACTCTTTAATATTTTACAAGCAACATTTGCCATTCATTGACTGAAAAGACAGCGCAACTGTCTGTTGACATTTATAAAGGATTTCTCATCAAACAACTTTTCAGGAAAATAGGTTTCCCAAGTCCGATGTTCTTGCTCTTTTTAGTATTGGAGGAGCTTTCCTTTCAGACCTTTTGTTTGAAGTAATATGGAACACCAACATCTTAATTATATTATTATTTTCTTTTCGATTTACATGTACCATTCATCTCAGATGTTGATATTGTTGAAAATCCTCAAGTTATGTAGTTTCTATCACTTGGTACCGTTCTTTGTGGTACCGTAGCACCAGTCCACGAGGTTCGAAAAATATTCCTTGCTAAGTTGTAGAGGCTTCATTTGCTTGAAGCCATTTTTAAACATTAATAATAGAAAATGGTTGTATAAAGCTAGTATTTTAGGTTCTGAGAGGTTTAGGCGCCGTGCAGGTCATCCATATGAAAGTTACAATCTGATCCGTCTATTCTGATTCGATATTTAGGTTAATATTTTTGAAACATCTTGTGGTATTGAACAAGACTAACCCTAGTGTATCCGATCCAATTTTCAATTTACTTATCTCCCACGCTAAATTTCTTGTAACTTATTCACACACCCGTTTATTTGAAGTGTTTTGTATTTATTAATTCTGCATTCTGAGTGAAAGTTAAATCAACAAACTTGGAATTAGAAAATGAATCAATAAAATTTGTTTATATTTCGAAACATGACGAATTAAACTCCAAATAAGTTGCTTAATAATTGTAAATAAAATAAAAATGTCGGTAAAATGTAGATTCACCGAGAAGAAGCATTGATATGCGCCAAATCAATCATATAGATTAATGGCTTTGATTTAAGTGCCCATGGTTAGAACTGACATGGTTTCCATTGAATGGCATTAGTAGACACAGTTCAATGGCTGCAAACTAGTTTTATTATTTCATATATTTGCTAGAGTTGTGTGAGTATTTCAAAAGTGAATTGAGTTGAAAATTTTATTCATTTCCTTCACTGTTATGACAATATCTAAGGCAAAACAATATATTTATAAAACAAGCCTAAACAATATATTTATAAAACAAGGCTAAACAATACATTTATAAAACGAAGTATACATTGTTCGCCGGCAATAGAATAGGGACGAAGGCGTGTGAATATATTTCCTCTTTTGATGCTTGTTTAGTGTTAAATTTTCTTTTCATTTATCGGAACACCTGCATATGTTTTGAAATAACTGATCAAAGTTTGCTTACTAATTCATGTGTTTCCTCACCGCAGAATTTTTTTCAGTTTGTTTTTAAGATTAAGACGAATACCTTAACTCTCAAAACTAAATGTTAGAAATTAAAGAATAAACCTGAAATATTAACATACTAGGTGAGATCGTCTCTGGTCAAGACGTACAGGATGGAATTTTAATATGGACGCTCTCAGTATTAGACAATTTTAGAATCGCCAGATTACTGAAATAATAAACGAAACGTACGACGGTTGTGAAATACCGGAAATTCTCTGTAGATCCATCTTTGTTACACCGTATGGTGCAAATGAATATGAGCCCAATCAGATCATCAGTTTAATGAATCATGTAAATAAAAATTATCACTCTGATGAATATAGGGCATAGCGAAATTAGACCGGATATTGAGAAAGAACAGAGTAGCTTCAGTAAAGACGCTAAAACAAGAAATCCAGTGTTTTTGGTTATAATACATACATGTGTCTAGGTTTTATAGACTAGGAAAAACCATTTCATAAGGTTTAACAAAAGGATCTGTTTGAAATTATGTTAAAAACTTGATTTATTTGGAAAATATATCAAAATATTTCCGAAATTAATACTAAAAGGAAACCCATTTTTAATCATTTCGCCAAAAGCAAGGCAATAAAGCCACTATGACGCAAGTAGTTAATGACTGTAAAATAATATCAGAAAAGAAAAACACTATTATAAAAAGAGCGAACAATAAAAAAAACAGAAATGAAGAAAGCAGAAGATAAAGATTAGCAACGCTTTTAAATGTTTGAAGATCAAATTTGATTGGAAATTAATTATAAAGAGACATTCTGCATTCCTTTATCGAACAGCCAGTATTCTTCTAGGTTGAAATTCATAAAATCTTTCTCTTAAAACACTATTCCTTGGAAAACATGTTTCTCAAGTCCAATAGCTGTTATCGCTCTTGCCAATATTGATGGCGGTTTCCTTCCTAAACTTCTAGTTGAAGTGCTGTGGAATGTCAGCATCTTGCTTATGTCAAAATTTTCTCTTCGAGTTACATGCGATATTCATTTTGGTTATTGCTGCTGTTGAAAGTCCTCAAGTGATTTTAGTCTCCGTGATTTGGCACAGTTCTTTTTGATTCCATAGGTCCCCAATATTCAAAGAAGTAGGGATGAAATCGCCAAGATCCATGGCTGATACGAACTCATTCAACGGTAACCCCGCATTGGCTGACCAATATCAATAAACAATCAGATGGTCAATCCAAGGAATCATAACAAAACTGAGGTATATAGAAATATCGCATGAGAAACGTCATTGGATGTATGACTGCCCAATCTATAGCATCGCTATCATCTTTATATACGATGATAAATATCTTATTGTAACGGCATATTCTGGCCGTGGTGAGCATATTTTCGTCGAGGTTGGGATATTCTGACCTGGGGTGAGTGTATTCTGGCCGTGGTGGACATATTCTAGCCGAGATGGGTACATTCTTGACTTTTTTATTTTGCAGTACGTTTACAACGGCCTAGAATAAATCCGGGGTTTTATTTTGGTTATTTGAATTACAAGGAGACAAGGACATTTTTTTTGTTTTTGTTTTTCATGTTGTTTAGGGTCCTGAATAAAAATATTTTATTAAGTTCATGTTTATAGAACATTAGCAGTCGCCATATTCATTAATACATACGTTTCGAAACAGGAAGGCTGTTTTGCGGTGTGTTGCGGGAAGAATTCGTGACGTTGATAGTCATATGGTGATAATGAAAATTTGGAGATATCCAGGAGGCTGATTAACATTTCCAACAAGACTATTTGCAATTCATTATATGCGTAAGGCATGGAATTCAACGTAATCACATAAAGTTAAAAAAAAATTCTATGAAATATTTTTGAAGTTAACATTCACTTCCAGAACCACTACACTCATCTTATTTTTTTGTAGTTTTTTTTTAACTCTATGTCTCGACACTATACAGACTGTCCACGTAGTATTCTTTATTATATCGCATTTGTCCTGACTGTTTTGGAAAGATAGTAAAATGTTTTCCTATTCCTTTTTCTGGGAATTCTTAGTTTTCCTTGTTTTAGACGAGCGGTCACCCAATGCTAGAAAAATACACTAAACGCAGCATGAAACCCTCAATAAATACTGTAGATATTGTACGAGACTTTCCAAAATACTGCAAACGCTACATGAAGCCTTCACCAAATACCGCAAATGTTGCGCCAACCCTTGACCTAATTCTGCAAATGACGGCAAAAGCAACCGTTAAAGTTATTCTGCTGTCATCTAACTTTGACAAAACACGACATATTGTTCGGTCTTAACATGGATAAAAACTGTCGAATGTTTCAAGGTGAGTCTATTGTATCCATGGTTTTTCCATATGGAGGTACAGTCTGAACGCCAGAACCCCCTGTAGTCAGTCGATTTCAATCTTGTCTATTCAAAGGCAAACAAGTTTTGTAACGAGCCATCTCAACTAGCAATGAATCGTTATAGGACACCTTATCCTGTTTCAGTATTACCTGTACATAGTGTTGAGTTTGATCCTCACTAGGTGCCCCATACTTGTGACATTGGGCCAAAATTTAAGAATTAAGAACACTGACGACTGTGGCTTATAAAATCCTCTTAGGTAGGCTTCCATTCATCATACATAAGAACAAATTGAAATAGAAAGTTTGAGTTGCGCCAGTCATAGAAGTAGCATATATATGATAATCGTTTTATCTGTAACCTTGGAAACATGAATTATAATTTTAGCTGTGTCTTTAAAACCCAGTAATTTTTAAAAAGCTACTCCAAAATTTGCTTGAGGATGAAATGGAACTAATCATTAGTAATAATTCTTTTAAATCAGATTAATTTAACATTAAATTTTCTAATTTTACTAAAATAACGTGTCAGAAACTTTGTTAAATATTTTTAAAATCGATAAATTTGTGTTTGTTTACAAATTTCTTAAAATTAAGAAAATGGCGGGATTTTTAAGAAAATTTAAAATTCCAATACTAAATTTGACATTCCAATGTATATAGTTTCTATCTGAAATACACCAGAATTGTTTACTTAATGGAAATAATAAATTTAATGATTAAACTTTCAATTAAAGCTAAAATGAAATCTTAAAGCATGTTTTTTCATTTTTTAAAATTTATTTTAAAGTTAGGTATCGAAAATTTTTCCGAAAAAAAGTGGAGGTCCCTAAACTAATGTCTTTAATTTAATTACAAAATTAAATTCTAAGCTTTTAGCTTCCATTTTTGAAACGTGGTTAGAACTGTGTAGCGATAAAAACATATTTTAAATCAATTAATTTATAATATTAATGCTCTGTAAATTTACATTGAGCACTATTTTGTAAAAATAAAAATATCTATAAGAACACCGGATTATAAATCTTACTGTTCTTTCTTTTTAATTATATATACATATGATAATAGTTCTAAATCTTAAGTTAGGTTCCAATAAAAATGTAAGCTTAATTATATGGCTACGTGTTGGATTTATACATATAATGACACCTGATCGTTTCCTAACTCGTTAATCACTATCTCAGGAATCTGTTTAGGTCTATATATTTTCTTTTGTTTTAGTTTTTTGGGGTTTTTTTTCTTTATCCAAAGTAGCAACTTGTGGTTTACAATACAACTAGGCTGGGCGGACATGTTACAGTTTCTAAAAGATAGCGTACAATATGTGATGAACAAGGCCAGTGCGATGAAATCCTCAGCCATGACGACTTATGATTTCGTACAAGGCAACCTTTTCGTCTATACAATTGCAATCACAAACAGTGGTATCGTT
>CAHIKZ030002290.1:2417500-2512500 GCA_903632075.3 Acanthosepion pharaonis | reverse complement strand
ATTTTGTAATTAAATTAAAGACATTAGTTCCATTTCATCCCCAAGCGAATATTGGAGTAACTTATATAATTACTGGGTTTTAAAGTCAGCAAAAATCATAATTTACGTTTCCAAGGAAATTATGTCTGTATTCTGATGTATCAGTTTTGTTAGGGGTAGGGATGTATTCTTCAATGAAATCTGACATCCGTTAAATGCATGTCGTCTGGATTTTTTTTTTGAAATTTTATTGTTAACGGCAAATATTCTTACGGCTTTTTTTCTATTTGTATATCTAAAAATTTGTGGGGGGTATTTAGGTTAGGATACGTTTTATTTAACTACAATTTGAAAAATATTTTCACTTTTAATTTTTAATATACTATATTTCTTTTAAGAGTAAGTAAATGTATTGGAATCCCTTACAGTATGTAGAGTTATTTTCACATCAACTATAAGTATGTATATTATTACGTAACTTTTTTTTTTTTTTAAATTATTTAAGTAAACTTTATGACAATGACACCAAAAAAAGCTAATTGATTTCACTGGTTTAGTAACCTTTTATTTTTTTATATAAACCTCGTAATATCTTGTTTCTCATGTAAATACAAAGGACATGGGTCATTCAATGGCTTACATTTTCTAACTTTTCATATTAAATTGATTTTACTGTAGGTGTTTTATTGGATTCCTTTAAGTGCTTGTAGTTCTTATTGGGAGATCTATATGTTAGAATACGATTTATTTAATTACAATTTTAAAAGATGTTAATGTTAGAATTTCTTTTTATTTAACTACAATTTTAAATACAGCTTTAAAATATTTTCACTGTTAGTTTTAATAGACTATATTTCTTTTTTAAAAGAAGTAAATGTATTAGAATTATTTACAGTAAGTATAATTATTTTTACATATCAAGTATAAGTATGTATATTACGATTGTTAATTTTTTTTATATTTAAATATTATTTAAGTAAAATTTATGACAGTTACGGTAAAATAGCTAATTCATTTCTCTGATTTAGTGAACTTTATTATTTATTTATTTATTTATTTATTTATTTTTTTATTTTTTTTATACTTAGTAATATATAGTTTCACATGTCTGAACAAAGGACATGGGACATTCAAAGGCCTACATCTACACCTACCTTTGCATCATAATTTCATTTTCCTGTAGGTGTTTTTTTGGATTCCTTTAAGTGCCGGTAGTACTTTGAGAGAGGTGTTTTGGTTATAATACGTTTTATTTAACTACAATTTAAAAAGATGTTTAGGTTAGAATTCGTTTTAACTAAAATTTTAAATACAACTTTAAGGTATTTTCCATGTTATTTTAATAGACTTTTTTTGTAGATGTAATAGAATTACTTACAGTATATAAAATTATTTTTTCCATCAAATATAAGTACGTATATTACCAGGTCGCACTTTTTAAATTTATTTTTATTTTTAAATATTATTTAAGGAAAATTTTTGACAATGACGGCATAAAATAGCTATTTCATTTCTCTGATTCAGTAAATTTTTGATTTTTATAAACTTAGTAATATATAGTTTCTCATGTATGCACAAAGGACATGAGTCATTTAATGACCTATATATTCTAGCTTTTCTTATTAATTTTCATTTTACTGTAGGTGTTTTATTTGATTCTTTTAGGTGCCAGAAGTATTTCGAGAGAGATGTTTGATTTTTATATTTATTTAGCCTAAATGAATTTGATGTCGGTTGAATCTTTTTTTATTGAAATCAGGGCTTGTGCAACCTATATATATTTTTATGTTTTCAGGATTTTCAATTGAAGAGATAATGCATTGGTATACTAATGATTCAGTGCGACATTTATTCTGTAGAGGGCAATTTTGAGGGTTTCTACAGTTAGATAATTTTTGTTTATGTTCATCAGTTTTTATTTTTATTTTTCCATTGTCTAATTTTTTTTGGTTTTGGTATAAGTGTCTATTTAAGATATTAGCATTATGTTTCTTAATAATTTTTTCTAAGTTTTCCGTACAGCTGTAACTCAATTTTAGTGTATTTTTATTGAAAATAGTACTTAGTTTACTTCCACTTGGAAAATGCTTGACGATTAATGCGAGGATTTTTTGTCCTAATTTGTTTTTTACCATTTGGTTGTATGGGGGTGTATACCAAATTATTTTTCTACATCTGTTTTTTCTATGGTTTCCATTTTCATTTTTTATATAAGTTAGTTTGGGGTTTTTGTAGCCACTCTCTTTTAGAGCTATGTTATAGGAATTGATATGCTCATCGAAAATCTTGTCATTTGCTGAATTTGTACTAATTCTTTTACTGATAGATAACGGTATATGTTTAATTATAGATGGGGGATGATTTGATTTAGGGTGTATATAAAAAGGATTGGTGTTGGGTTTTTTATAAGGTGTGTATGTATTTTATTTAGATCTAATGTTATATCTAGGAAGTCCACTTTTTAATTTAGTACTAACCGTAATTTTTAAGCCCATGCTTTTAAATTCTTTATATAATAACTTTCTAATTTCATCTATTTTGAAGTTAGTTGAGTTTCTAATAACCATAAGTCCATCGTCTCTGTACAAACCAATGTCAGTTATACTGATATCAGGGTGCGCTGTAAGGTTGTATAAAATAAAAAAAAAACAATGAGATCAGAAGATTCTGCAGAATCTAGTGATATATATATATATATATATATATATATATATATATATATATATATATATATATATATATATGTATGTATGTATAAAAGAAAAATATTGGGGAATGTATGACAAATTGGAAAATTTTAGAAAAAAAAAAAAAAAATAAATGTAATCGGCTAAAAAATTCCCAGCATCCCATGTTCGTGCGCATGTGTAGTCTTACAGCGTAACAAATATTATCCGGTGAAGACCTAAAGTATGAAACGCGTCACACGAAAACCTGTCTAGCTAGATTGAAAGATATTAACCGTTTGAATTTAGACATTATTTTGTATACATTTTATATTTTAGCTGGCTATTTAAATAGATATATAGCTAGCTATATAGGTAGATATTAACAGCTTGAGTTTTTGTATGAATTTTAAATTTTAGTTCATTTAGAGAGATTTATATCTAAATACGTATATATAGCTAGATAGCTATATATATATATATATATATATATATATATATATATATATATATATATATATATATATATATATATATATATATATATATATATATATATATATATATATATATAATAGATAGATATTAACATTTAGACATCTTTTGTATTTTAAATTTTAGTTCTTCATTTAGATAGATATATAGCTAGATAGGTAGCTGGATAGACAGACATTAACAGCTTGAGACAGAGTTTAAACGTGTTTTTGCATGCATTTTAAAATTTAGTACGTAATTTAGACAGTTTCATTTTCTACGGCTTTTCGCCCATTTGTAGGTTATTTAAAGCCAGAAAATACTTTTAGATTATAATAATTTCTTCTTTCTTTTAGATAATAAAATTTATGTGATATAAATTTTACTAATTGATTCATAGCTGCAGCGATAAGAGTTAAATTCATACCTTTCCCAAGGTTATTTGCACGTAAATGAATATAAAGAAACCAAAAGGAATTGGAACACAGCTTACGAATTAACAATTCAGACCGATTATTTATTACAATAACCGTACATTATCGATTGCATCATCCAAGCTTACAGCACCTGGTTTTTCCAAGCAATCACCCATGTAGGGACTGACTAGGCCCGACGTTGCTTAATTTCGATGATCGTGCAAGAGCCTGTGTTTCAACGTGATCTGACCGGAAACCAAATAGATCCTAAAATTGAAATAGTTTTTTCTATGCATATTAAAATTTTGTCATCTACTTAGATAGATAGATAGATAGATAGATAGATAGATAGATAGATAGATATTAACAGCATTAGAGTTTAGCCATGTTTGTATACTTTTCAAAATTTAGATAGATAAATTAGAATGAATTCTTGTACAGATAGTTTGAATTAGAACGATAAACAAGGAAAGAAAATGTCGTCTTTCAAGAATTTAAATTCAAATGGCTTCGTTGTGACAATAATGCCGACACATGAAATTAAATAGAAACAAGGGCGCTTATTATGTCGTTGTTGATAAGCATTTAAGAGAATACAAACGTATTAGAACGATTGATAAGACTCTCTATAAAATCAAATGCGAAACAAAATCTTCCTTACAGCAATCGCATAATCCAAGCCAACGCTTATTCGTAACACAGTCTGTGTTGATTATATTACGAACCAAAATATTGGATTATGCTGCGAATTGAACTCCAAAATAAAAAGTATGATGCAGAGGCGTTTCCATAAAATAATCATATATATATATATATATATATATATGCATTATATACATTGCTCACGTCCTTATCTTGTAGCATGTATCTATTCACTTGATGAGAATTTCTAAGATACCAGTACACGTGATCCGCTAACAATTTTAGTTGACTCAAATTAAAAGGAATAATAAAACATAGAATTTGAACAAAGTAATATCAAATATATTGTTAGGAGATTAAACAAAAGAAAAGGTTAGTAATGAAATGAAACGTGAAAATTTCAAACCAACTTTAAGCGTCTGTAGTTGATTACTCACATTTTGCAGGAGCGAAAAAAATGTCTTTGCGCTATGAAAAGTCACCGAGAAAGAGATCGAGTCTTTCAAATCTCGCGCCGCCTGTAAATCGTCTTTCGATAATTCGCAAATTTCACCGCAGTGAGACTTTAATAATCAGTGGGCAGTAATCCAACTATCTTTGTTTTTACTATCACAAACTATCGAGCACCCCGGCGCTCTTTGTCGATCTGGATAACCTTCTTCTTCTTCTTCTTTTTTTATTTTCCTTATTTTTTTTTACAAAGGCTAAGTGCCACTGAAAGCGGTGGTGTCCTGAATAGAGATGTTGTAAGAGCATATAGACAGGGACCATTGTAAGGGTTGACACACGACTTGAAGAGGACATAAATGTCGTGAGCAGGGAAGATTCCCCTAGGGCGACCATTCCAAATTGTAACTGTTCTGAGGAAGGAGTAGATAACTTCGCCTATCGTCGGATTCACACCCCTTCCAGGTTTTTTGAACAAGAATAGGATTTTATCGCTTGTTTTCTGTTTAGGATTTGGCTTCCCGTTCCTTCTAGAATCTATTTCAACTCTAAACTTCTAACGTCTCCGTCGAAAACTCCGAGCTTTTATCTCTTATTGAATTACTTTTTCTTTTCTCAACAGGAGACGATAGATTCACTGTCGCCCAGTTCACACTCCTCCCTGGTTTTTTGAACAAAATTAGAGATTATCCTTTGTTTTTGATTCCCTCTAAAGTTCACTTCAATTCTAGACTTCTAACGACTCCCTCTAAAACTCTAAACTTTTATTTATTATTGCATTACTTATTGTCATGGGTCCTTACCTATAACTACAGAATTAACTCTTCCTAACACTATGTATACTACGCCTCTCAAGAGAGAGGGATGAATCGAGTCGAGCCGATAGCAGTTCACTCCAAACCAGACTGACAGTCATACTAACACCTTCCACATATTGTATTATTATTTCGTGTAATATACCTTTATTATTTCTACTATTGTGTTCGTGTTGTTCTTCCTTGGTCCTTACCTGGACCATAACACTTATTCTTTTCTCAACGGGATTAGAGAGGTTCGCCTGTTGCCCAGTTCACACTCCTTCTTGGTCTTTTCAACAAGAGTAGAGGTTCATTATTTGTTTCCTGTTTAGGATTGAGCTTCCGGTTCCCTCTAAAGTCTACTTCAACTCTATACTTCTAACGTCTCCGTCTAAAACTTTGAACATTTATTTATTATTGAATTATTTCTTCTTTTCTGAATAGGATTAGATAGGTTCTCTTATCGCCCTGTTCACTGTCCTCCCAGGTTTTTTTTCTTCTTCTTTTTTAACAAGACTACACGTTTATAACTTATTTCTTGATTAGTATTGGGTCTCCAGTTTCTTCTAATGTCTTTTCTTTCTCTTATACTTCCAGTGGCACCATTCGTTTTGCTGGCATTACCTCGTTGCTGCTTCGAGTAGATTTTGGGTCTTGTATAGGGAGAAGATTTTTCTCTCCAAAATCTATCTTACATATCTATATTTCTACCATTTGTCCATGGTTTGAATATTGCTACCAAATATTGTCCGTGTGAGGTCTTTGCTATGGTACCTAGAGTTTTTGAATTTATACGGAGTACTAGACTAGCGTTGAGATCTCATCAATTTATAGCTGACTAGATGTAGCCATAAATTCTATGCTAAAAGTTTCTTTTCTCACACTTCTCAATTGTGGAACTCCCTTACAGCTCCATGCTTTCCAGCCAACTTTAAGCTACACAAATTTAAATGCAAAGTAATTCGCTATCTATTGTCCTACAGATTAATCTTTTTTTTTTACTCTTTTTACTTCCTGCTCATTATTAATGTTTGTCTTTCTAATTCTTCTACGCCCTGTGTCCCCTTGTGGCTTTATTGCCTTGCATGAGGTGATACCGATTAAAATATATCCTCGCAATAAGAAATCCGAAATCCACTCAATGTAGAAAGTTACAGCATGAGGTTGTTGTACAGATGTAAGAAGAAAAAGTAAGTGCAGATTAGATAGGATATATATAGTTTGACTCTGTATTTAAGAGGTTAAGATTTTAGTAATCGAGGAAGCATCTTCACGGGAGTCTGTTCCATAAAGCAGGTGTTTTTCGGAGGAAGACTTATGGGGGAAATTCTTTCTTACCAACGAAATACCAAGGAAATGAGTATGATACGACCTTGTGTACTTGATATAGCATGTCCTAGATGTAAATGTTTAGACCGATAGAAATAGGAGGAGTATGTCGTCCGAATATTTGCCATGGAAATAGCGATAAAGAAGCGATGGGTTAGTGATGTCTCATCTGGGAGAAAAAAGGCTGTATTCTTGAAAATTATTCATTGCATACAAGCTCACGGAAACGATTTTGAACTGTCAAAGAAAAGTGAAATTTGATCAGTTCCTACTTTCGCTTGTTACTGGACTGCATGAATTTACGCGAGCTACCAGGATGGTATCTCGGTCCCACACTTTCATTGACAAAACGGTTAAATGTAACCGTTCCTTCTTCTCAAACAGCTTCATCTCCTGCAATTCCCGCCTGTGAAACACCCTTCCCCTTACTTGCTTCCTCAATGACTATAATCTTCGAATATGACACCCTGAGCTTGTTCCACGTTCTTTTCTGTATTCTTTCCTGAAACATGCCTCTTTACTCTTGCTCTCAATCCTCTGTAATCCCGTGCGTTCTAGTAGCACTCCCGCCTAGCTTAGGGTTAAAAAAATCTTTACAGATGGAATATTAGTTTTTGTAGCAGGAACATGTTTGTTCGAAATTCGGGTCAAGGGAATTATTTTTATGCCATGAGTAAATGTTATCATGTTTTCTCTGAAGAGGACATGTAAAATGATATAAGGCGAATTAATAAGTAAAATAAATGAACAAATGTTTGGAAATGTTATTTTTCGCCGTAAATGAAATATAATAGCATTTACAATCTCTTAAGGAAGCAAAAACATCATGCAAGAGAAACATTTATTGCAATCGAAATGTCGTTTCTATTTAATAAATGAAAGTAAATACTGGACCGGAAAAAGTATCGTGGCGTTTTTTAATTGAACTTCAATAGCAATAATTAGATTTTCAACAATATATGTGCCATTCTGTTTACTACATTTCGTCATATTTAAGACAGCTTCATGATTTCGTCCTTCTAGAACTTGGCATTTTTGTAGGCGATGGAATGGTCTAAGTGGATTTAACAGGCTTCAAGAGAATTGTAGTTCTTCTAATTAATAATCCGGAAGAGATTTCCACAGGTGAGAAGTGTGAGAGTAGAAACTGGTAGAATACAACTTATGGCTTTGACTATTTCAACACTAAAATGATGAGACTTAGTTGCCAGTTGCCAATCTAGTAGTATGCTTAAATTCGGGTGGTCTATATATATATATATATATATATATATATATATATATATATATATATATACAGATATGTATGTATGTATATTAATAAAATTAATATATAAATAAAATGTATTAATAATATATATATATATATATATTAATAATAATAATACTACTAATAATAATAATATATTGCGCTGTTACTTAGATTGAGCTCTCATTGGATGATCCATACCAAATATCAATTGGTATTATATATATATATATATATATATATATATATATATATATATATATATATAGTCATCCAAAGACAGACTCTTTCGGTGGAATTATACCGATATATATATATATATATATATATATATATATATATATATATATATATATATAAAGTCATCCACAGACATACTGTTTCGCTGTATCACGGCTCATCAGTGTGACTAGACGTTTGGTTGCCTCTAGCAAAGATCGAAACCCAGCTGAATTGGGGTCAGTCAGATATTCTAGTCTTAATCTGTTAGCGCACGGATGAAGGCGAATTTAAGTGTATTTATTTTGGAATAAACACATGGTGACTGAGAGAACGAGATTCGGTTTACCGAAGTGTCTTGCATTATTATCAGTAATAGTCACTGTTTACAAGCTCGCACTTCCTCTCCAGAGAGCTCAACCGAAATAAATTTTTCAGGAACATATATATTGTCATCCACAGATAGACTGTTTCGCAGTATCATATATATACCATAGCAAACAGCTCATCGAAACAATTACCAAGGAACTATTTAAAGAAAAACGCAGGGAAGTTACGTTTTGGCGGTGGGAAAATGATCGATGCCAGGTCAGGACCGATAACATTGCAGATTATTCGTTGTATTTTATCAAGATTCTCTAAATACCTAGCAGAAGCGCCAGTCCAGATATGCAAGCATTATTCAATGCATTGGCGAATGGTTGACATAGAAATGTGTAATTCAGATTCAAATAATCGTAGATAGATGGTCTCAAAGTGTTGTGTATGGGTAACACCCGTGTCTTGGAAGTAAACCACTTGTAGAATTTGAGTAATCATGGAAAATGCTAATAATTTACAACAACGAAATCACATGGCGCATAAATAAAGAGATTCCAATGTATTTTTAAAAAATTTTATCGGTAGTCGAAGCTTAATAATTTGTCTCTTCACACAATAATTTGAATTTATTAGTTGGTAAAAGGTCATTAAACAGAAGTCTATATTTGAAGTAACGAACTGCCGCTTTATATGTTCGACAACGTGTGAAAAATATGTAAACATTTTACCATACATTTCAAAGAGACTTAGTTTTGTTTTGTTTCTTTTTCTAAAGGAAGCGTTTGAAAATTAAAAAAAAAAAATAAAAGCAAAAGAAGAAACAAAAACGTAATCAATTCGAATTGTTTGTCTACAGTTCTCGAGACATTTACGACAGTCCCGTTATCATAAAATGGCGCATCATACTCTAACGTCGAAAAAGTACAAAGCCTGCCTCTGAGAAAAATCCAGTTCCACTCGTTTCTGACCTTTTTGGAAACAAGGAAGCGAACATTTCATGCAAATTTCTAGATTATTACATTTTTGACGATTTATTTTGCATAATTGTTTTGATGCGGTTTTATTCGACTTAAAATTTATAATCTCTTTATGCAAACGTTACTGTATAAATTATGTAAATTTACTTGGCAAAATCGTTTGCATAACTTGAGGTTTAACAGAACGACATTTTTCTTTCATTTCGTTTCGCAAACACGACGCGCGTTCATTTTAAAAATTGGGTAATTTTTATTTATTTATTTATTGTTATACTTTGTACACTACCTTCGTAATGTTCTGTGCCAAATAAGCATTTTCTGTTAATGCTTTAGATGAGCAACTTTTACGCATTCTTTCCCCTTCAATCATACCTAGACATCGTCATTACCCCAGGGATCCTTGATAGACACTTCCAGCCACAGATTCAGTTTCCACTTCAGGAATATATTAACTTACGTTCTTCTTCTTCCACGTACCTTATTCCTTCAGGACGCTGGCGATCCCATCTCTCTCCTGTTCTGGGTATGACGATAAACAACATCCGACATTAGGGTCTCTGTTTGGGAGATTGGCGGTTTTGAGGCGCATCGTTGTTCCTATATCCACCCTGACCCTTGGTGGTAACACCAGTTAGGGTCCCACCTATGGGCAAATAGTGGAATCCCAAACAAAAACAAAACTCTATGAAAGCATATCGTCAAAATACCAGCAATAGATTTTTATATAAAAAATTATGAACAATGCCTATTTATAGCAAAATTACCAAAAGAACCCGTTTATGGCAAAATGACCAACAATATATTTTATCTTCAGTTGAAGGCATAAAATTACTTTCAAAATTTTTAAAGTTCTGCATTAAATAATGTTTTAATATTCCGCTAAACAAAATCAAACAAATAAAAACAGGGCACTCTATTTACATTATCCGGACTTTTGTCGCCATGTTTATCACAACGTTTCGGCCGTTGTACGCTCCGGCCTTCTTCAGGTGGTTGGAATGTCGAACTGAACGCTGGGGTAGACTGCTCCAGTTCCACGTGTCATGTCTAATGGATGTCAGTTATCTCCTGTTAATTCCCTTCTCAAAGTTCTCCACCGCCTTAACCAGGTATTGAACTCACACTCTTTGGGTCCTGTCACTGGATCTAAAGAGTGTGGGTATTATAAACCTAATGTCTTCAGAAAGCATTTTTTTTACCAGTGCTCATATTGCATTTTTTTGCTGTTACCATTGCATTTATTTTTTTTACCGGAGTTCATATTGCAATTTTTTTTTTGTTATTATGATAAACATGGTGACAAAGATGAGGATAATAGTCCGAATAACGTAAATAGTGTAAATAATACCTCATCTCAGAAATGTAGACTGGGCAGCCAGTACAGCTTTTGGTTAATGCTTATAAAATATTTCTCTTAACGGAGATAAAAAAAACAAAAAAAAACCATTTTCCTTATAAAATCGTTAACATATTTTACTAGTTTTGTAAGTTTTATCACTCTGCTAGTGAATAATTATTGATTTAATATTGATGTGTATCTTTTCTTTATGCTACGGGTATAAACTTAATCCACCCGTGTGTGTATGTGTGTGTGTGTGTGTGTACGCGCGTTTCTATGCGTGCATTTCTGTGTGTTTGTGTGTAAGAGAGAAAAAGAGACTGAATGTATTCATTTAATGTTTCGGAAATAATTCTTGAGTGCTAAATGAAGTCTATTTCTTCCTGAAAAATTTACAATCTGAATGACGTAAATTGATGAAACAGATTTTAAGTGAAAAATTTCAACATCAACGGTGAGCATATTAATTTCCCCTGTTAAATGCTAATCATACGAGAGTGATTTTTTTTTTCCTTCATCCATAACTTTCTGAACTGTCTTCACCTTCTTGCACAAAGACGAACGCACACCAAAAGTGCGAGATTAGAAATTCTTCCGTGATTGGGAGCAAAACGTGCACTCCATAAACTTCTGACATGCAATTTAGCATTTTCATACTAGGAGAATATGGTTATGTAAAAATAAAAATTAAAAACTGTTATAGGAATATAAACACACACACACACACACACACACACACACACATATATTTATATATTAAAATTTTACTATTATTTATAGAATTAATGGATTTATTTTTAACCGACATTTTTATTACTTCAAATGTTATTATAGTACGGGGCGTGTATTTCAAATAAGTAGTGTCCACTATAATAACTTTTGAATTAATAAAAACATCGGATTAAAATAAATTCATTAATTCTATAAATAATAATAATAATAATAATAATAATATATTATTTAATATATAATCTAATATGTATATATATATATATATATATATATATATATATATATATATATATATATATATATATATTATTATTATTATTATTATTGTTATTATTTTATAATAACATATATAATATTATTATTTATAGAATTAATAGATTTATTTTTAATCCGACATAGTTATAATAACAGTATTAAGGATAATATATATATATCTATATATATATATATGTGTGTGTGTGTGTGTGTGTGTGTGTGTGTGTTTAAATCCTAGTGAACTAGAAATGATAAAAAGAAAAGCTTTCATGTTTCAATACTATGATTGTATTTCTTCAGGTGATGCTGAGTAACTGGTGATTAATTGATTATTAAGGACATTTAAAAACAAAATGTTACCTCTTTTCCTAAAGTTATGGGGTTTGACATAAGGTCAGAATTACAATTAGATTTGTGGGTGTGTCTTGATTAACCAATTAAGTGTCAGATCTACGCTAAACAGAAAAGTAAGTTCAGATGGGTGAGTTATTTTTTTTTCATGACATGATAAACCGGAACATAAACTAGCCATCATTGTCGATTGCAAAAAATATGTCAGCGACAAATGATCTGCAATCACGATATTTTGTCGCTGACATATTTTGCTTTAACTTTAGGAAAAGAGGTAACACACAAATTTTCTTAAAAATCATTTAATCACCATTTACTTATCATTGCCCGAAGAACAATCATAGTATTGAAATATAAAAGCTTTTGTGTCGTGATTTCATTATGAAAGGATAATTTTATTATAACGTGGGATTAGTGTCCAGTTAAAATCTTTTTTTTTTTTTTTGCATTATATTTTTTTTTTCGACTGATGCATTATCTGTCAAATCCAATGCGTCGAATATTGCATTTAAGAACCAATCTCACCGTTCATTTTATGATCATTGTTTTCATTCTTTCCTTTTTACAGTAAGGTTCAACCTATACAAGGCCCTGGGGCCACTTGTGGTAGAAGGTTACACTAAGGGGTAGTTTATATGGATAGGGGGGAAGATAATGCTTGACTCTAGACTTGAACAGGTTAAGATTGTAATAATCTAAAAAAACATCGTCTTTGTGTGTCGTGATGTGGCACAAGCCCGAAAGTATGGGGCACCCAGTGAGGATCGAACTCACGACTCAGTTGTAATTGTTCTAGCGAGACAAGCTTGCTAACCATTACACAGCCTCGAGGTGCCCCAGTGATTTTCCAAGCATAGCTTAGATGTGGCACAAGGCCGAAAGTATGGGACACCCAGTGAGGATCGAACTCACGACTCGATTGTAATTGTTCTAGCGAGACAATCTTGCTAACCATTACACCTCCTCGAGGTGCCCCAGTGATTTTCTAAGCGTAGCTTAGATGTGGCACAAGGCCGAAAGTATGGGGCACCCAGTGAGGATCGAACTCACGACTCAGTTGTAATTGTTCTAGCGAGACAAGCTTGCTAACCATTACACAGCCTCGAGGTGCCCCAGTGATTTTCCAAGCATAGCTTAGACGTGGCACAAGGCCGAAAGTATGGGGCACCCAGTGAGGATCGAACTCACGACTCAGTTGTCTTCTAGCGAGACAAGCTTGCTAACCATTACACAGCCTCGAGGTGCCCTCCTCTTTGTGAGTCTGTTCCATGGAGAAGTGATTCGAGGAAAGAATCTGTTCGATTGGAACTTATTTCTCGCTGATTGAATACGGAGTGAATATGAGTGGTCTTCTACTATGTAAGTGACATGTCGGGTCCTAGCCATGTAGGTCAGACCTAGTGGAACGAAGAAATACAGTTCGTCCTTACTCTTTCCATGGTAGTATCGATAGAGCAATGAAAGGTTCAACACATCCCGTCTGTGAAAGGTTGGAGCGTGGAAAATAATTGTTTGCCATCAAGGACTCGAAGACGTTCCTGAATTCTATCAAAACTGGAAATTGAGGTCTGGGCAATTCCCTCCCAAATATGGCAACGGTACTATTTTCTGGCTCTTATAAAGGTAAAGGTGTCAACTGCTTACTGGAGCTGTACAGGGAGAGGAACATTTTACCCGTATATTTCTTTAGAAATATTCAAGTTGCAGGATCAACAGTATTGTTGTGAACCACCATTTTACAGTAAATCGAATCGATCATAAAAATAGGGG
Source organism: Acanthosepion pharaonis (assembly GCA_903632075.3). Lineage (NCBI taxonomy): Eukaryota > Metazoa > Mollusca > Cephalopoda > Sepiida > Sepiidae > Acanthosepion > Acanthosepion pharaonis. The sequence goes on along the minus strand of CAHIKZ030002290.1, from coordinate 2,498,537 downwards.
CAATAAAAAAATACTTTGCAAGTATTATTCTAATAAAATCTTCAAATATGACTTTATCAAAAAACTACAATTTCTATTTTAGATGAAGGATAAATATGTCTGTAATTATTCAGATTACGAACACATGTAACCTCTTGAGATTAACAGTATTGAAGGTCTTCTTTGACGTATGAATAAAATAAAATAAAATAGGCGACGAGAAAATAATGTTATTTTCGAAAGATAATGCGAACCAGTAGTGTTTTACATACGTAATCTCAGTCAGGACTCTACATAAGACAAGTTTATATATACGTCCATAATTTTTAGTATATTTGAATACGCGATTCAGTTTACATTTTTAATCAGCTATATTATTCTGCGTTCCGTGTCCCTTCAGAACATAGGCGATCATGACTCTCCACCACTTCCTATCCCTTGTGTCCCTTAGCGGATTTCTCCTTCTGCTAAGGCTCCCCACGCCCGTTCCGTCATCCATTCAGACGTTCATCTCAGGTAAATAGCTTCCTACCTTCCCCTAGCTCTAGTTTATTTTTAATCGGATTTACCCCCAGCTAGGCAGTAAAGCAACTAAGATATAGGTTATTGGGTGCAAAAAGAATTAGAAAGAAATATTACTGGTCGAGCGAGAACAATAGAATAGTAAACAGGAAGACAGTAGATAACGATCGACATTGCATTTAAAGATCAAATTTAACTAGAAAGAATTAATCCAGAAGAGTCTTTTAAAAGCGAGGAAATAAACTGTTAGCATAGAAATTACGGTTATATCTAGCCATTTCAACTTTAAATTGATGAGACCTTTTTGCCAATTTAGTAATGTGTTTAAATTGATAAAGTCTAGATACCCTGGCACATCTGACAATTACCATGAAAGTCTTTATAGAAAAGGAAAAAGAAGCAACGATACGGTGATGGAAAAGAGACTGAAGCCGAGATGCCAGGTCAGGACCAATAATATTGCTAATTCTTCTTTGAATTTGGCCTGAATATGCCCTATAAGGGTTAATTTTTCTAAGCTTTCTTATTATGCGTCAATGAATTTCAGTTATCTTTTCCTGATTCTGAGTAGACGAGTTCTTTCTATTGATATTCTCTTCAAGACTTTTTTCTTGCGTAAGCGATCCGACCATGAAACACATTTTTTTTTTATCCAGGCATGAATTGAAAATAACCTAAATAATATTCCCCAGAATGGTCCAGATATTTAAATTGTCGTTTTTCTTTCATATATATCGAGACCATGAACATAGTAGATTTCAATCAGTTGCAAGGGACGAGATCGTCTGCTTCTTGAAAGGCGGGAAGCTGTGGGGAGCAATGATTTTGCATTTCCTGAAAGGAAATGGCACATAAAATAAAAAATTATAATGTACAGAGCAACCTCTGTTCTCGAATGTCTCTCATGTTGAACAAATCGGTTTTCGAAGAGAAAATTCAAGCTGAAAATACCTCGATTATCGAACAAACTTTCTGTTCTCAAAACAACATTGCCGAACCGAGGTAACCCAAACGGAATCATTTCTAAGTCGAACGCCATGTTGTATAATTTCGTGTGTTGTGGTGTGTTTTTCTTTTCCAATTTTATTGTACTGTAACTTTTTTCTCTACATTGATTCCTATTGGAAATATAGTTTCGGTTTACAAATATTTTGGGATACGAACCATCTTAAATTCGTGAACCAAGCTTCCACTGCATTCCGAAATACTGTGTAATATATTCATCGGCCAAATCAGTCCAAAATTAGTCACTTGTTTCTTTACAAAATGATTTGAATTTATCAGGATCAACAGTAAGGACGAAAGATTAAAGCGTAGACTGCACAGGAAGGGTTACGCCATGTTCATTGTATCCTTTGGGATCGGGGATGTCGTGGACAACGGAAGTTATGTCATGCTAGTTAACATCTCGGAAGACCTCGGTGTCAACGCCTATATAGAGATTCTGAATACTTTGCTCAATCTCTGGAGTGAGGAATTGGTTTGACGATGAGGCCAAACATTTTTCAGCAAGAAGTGTTTCCTCCTACAGGTTTTTTCGAGACCAAGACTATGCAATGTCCATAGATCTGATGATTTGAAACCTCTGACAACTATGGCCTGGGCGTCATCGAGAAGACGAGTTATCCCCCCCATTAATGCATATGATACATTCAAGGCTGTTCTCGTGGACGTGATAAGCGATATCAAGTAAACCACCTAAGCTGAACTGACGCTTGGTTTTGAAACCATAACGACACTGAGGAGAATTATTATTGAATCTTTCTGTTGATGTTCATGAGTTCCCATTTTTCCATTTATTTCTATTTTCTTCGAGACTTTTATAAATATAAAATATATGCTCGTATATATATATATATATATATATATATATATATATATAGATAATATTAATAATATTAGTGGAAAATATACATACATATGAAAAATATATCTAAAAAATTCCCATACATGTATATTTTCAGAAAAAAATTTTTCCAAGAGGAAGGATCCAGGTAGAACTCAATGTCTAAGACAGAGTAAGGATATAATAAAAAGACTTAAACACTAATATTCCATGGTCATAATTTATTCCATTGGAATCGTAAATACGATCCAAATCATCAGACCTACAAATTCAAAATGAAAACAGAAAAAAACAGAAAAAACAACTCCGGAAATCACAACAGAATTTAGAGAAAGTGTAAGTATGAGGATGAGTGACAGAGAGAATTTTTGGAGATATGGGTGGGGTGGATTTAAAAAGAGGAGAGAAAGAAAGTCGACGGATGTCTAATACATAAAGATACATTTCGTGGTGACATATACACACCACAGACAATTCGGATAGGAAGGGAAAAAAAAAAAAAAAAAAAAAAAGGAAAGAGTCGGGGAGAGGGATGGGACGAAGGAAAATAAAAATTGTGTTTACTTAAAATTTAAAATCAAATAAATATATGAAGATGAATATAACGATTGTCTCATTTCGCAAGGACCAAATATTTCTATGTTCAAAAACACATACTAATACACACAAAAAAAAAAAAAAACATATACAAGTAGGTACATACACTTAGGTATGTACACACACACACCCAGACATACGTGTACATGCACATACATACACACATACACATATACATACATATACATACACATATATATATATATATATATATATATATATATACATATATATATATATATATATATAAATCTTTTCACACCAAATAAGGTGGGAATGCCACTAGTATCTAGGAGGTTACATAAAGTGAGAGAAAAGGCTGGCTATAAGCGGATTGAGCAATGCACAAAAGATGAACACGATTCAAGTATACAGAACGTCGTTAGTCGAAGCATTTAAATTTTTGAAAACTGTAGTTTTCATAGAAGCATTCAAACGGAAGGAAGTTCCACAGGCGAGAAGTACAAGAAAAGAAACTCTTGGAGTAGAAGTGGCAGTTAGATTTAATTATTTCGACAATAAAAGGGGGAACATAAATGCCAATCTAGTAGCACACTTATATTCATGTATTCGGAGAACTAGAGAAAAAAAGCACATCAGAGAAGTAATGAAAATATTTGTAGAAAAGACAGAGGAAGTCACATCACATTTGATGGTCAAAATACCAAGTCAGGATCAATTATTTCTTTTGAATTTTGTGAAGAACCTCAATTGAATATATATATATATATATATATATATATATATATATATATATATATATATATATATATATATATGTGTGTGTGTGTGTGTGTGTGTGTGTGTGTGTGTGTGTATAAGATTAATACAAATTCATTACTTACCTGATTGTGTTATATGTTGCATCTCTACACCAAAGTTTTGTAGACGAACCTTTCTGTAATTGATCGATCCATTTGCAGATATCTCTTGGATGGATGAAGCAATTACTGAAATGTTCGTCTAGGAAACTCTGGAGTAGAGGTGATGAATATAACACCAACCAGCTAAGAGAAAAATTTTATATTTGTATTAAATTCTACCTCTGATATCGAGCACTTTATTTCAAAGCCCGTTTGCCTTAAATGTCGTTTCTTTCAGACTTCCACTTCCACTGACTTACTTAACAATTATCATATATATATATATATATATATATATATATATATATATATATATATGTATATATATATATATATATATATATATATATATATATATATATATATATATATATATATATATATATATATATATATATATATATATATATATATATATATATATATATATATATATATATATATATATATATATTAACTGTATATGTATGTATATTTTCCTATATGTCTCTGGAATGATAAGAATGTTTTCTTTTTTTAATCATTATTTTTCAAACAAGGTAAGCACATTGTGGCCACGTTCATAGTTGTAATATATGGAAGATTTGGTCAATTTTTACACACTTTATGTCCAGAAGATTATATACAGTGTAACCCGGATATAAGAGACCCGGATATAAGAGAAACCCGGATATAAGAGAGATTTTCTCTGGTCCCAAATTAGAGCCTGTGTTAATGTATATAAAATAGACCAATCCCGGATATAAGAGAAACCCGGATATAAGAGACTTCTTCTCCGGTCCCGAAAACTCTCTTATATCCGGGTTACACTGTATACGAATATATATTGAATAAAAAGCTTAATCGTAGTACGTTGTCAGTCGTTTGTAATAATACTTGTCTATATATACTTAATCTATTGTTTTTAGATCGCTTTCTTCCGTTCATTTTGATGGGCAATAGCGAAATTCTGAAATTTAGAATATACTTATTCCATTTAAAAAATAATTCGTGTAAAAAGGAATATTTTAAATTAATATACGATTGTTGTAAGGCAAGCCGATTACCTCCCTTGTCTTATGAAATAGGTCACACGGTTATCGCCAAGACGGTAAAACTTTCCAATTACGTTCCATAAAGATACATTAAGCTGAACTAAACTCAGAGTTTTCATGACAACGACCAAAATAAAATGTTTTCGGAAAAAAAAAACCATAATGATTTGACTATAATTATGCAACAATAATGTAATGATATTACGCAGACAAATCTACGGTTTGTGTTACCTCATCTGATTGCATAGGTACGAAATATAAACCTAAACTGAACCTGAAATATTGTGTAATCAGCTCTAATTTTTTGTAAAATACTTGGATAAAATATAATGAATAATTTGTAGTGAAAAATGCAATTATCGTTTTTTTTTTTTTTTTTTGTTTTTTTTTTTGTTGTTGAATACATCCCTCCTCCACCAAACGCATCATATATCCGTATCTGTCTATATTTCTGAGATGAGGTATTATGTAGTACACTATTTACATTATTCGGACTATTGTCCTCATCTTTGTCGCCATATTTATTACAGCGTTCCGGCTGTTGTACGCTTCTTCATGTGGTTGAAATATCGAACTGAACCTTTTATTTCGCTCACTGGGGTAGACTGTTCTAGTTTCACGTTCCATGTTTAATGGGTGTCAGTTATAAGTTATCTCCTGTTAATTCCCTTCTGAAAGTTCTCCACTGCCTTAACCAGGTATTGAACACACACTCTAACCAACGCCTTTATCCACTGTGCCATGTGTCCTGACACATGTAAATAGTGTGCTTCATATATCCATGTTTTGTTGTTTGTTTAAAACAGATTAGTGTATAATGGCGTACAGAACGAAAGTCTTATCAAAGATAATATATAAATATGAAAATATACGCTGGTTTAATTGTGATATTTCCCATTGTAATCTATATGTTTGGTTGTTGAATTTGCTGACATTCTGTTTTGTTACAGTTAATTCTCTAACCCCGTCTCATTTATCATTTCTGTACGATATCGAATTAAAAAAAATCTATTTAAAATAACTTCATCCATGTTTTGGGTACGAAAATACAGCTTGCAGATATCGACTTCGAAATGTTCCAGTGAGAGATGTGCACTCCTTAAGTAGGTAAGTGACTTTTACGGTAGCCTAATAAGGTACACTTCGGCTTGTAGTTTCCAGGATGGAAAAAAAAAAAGAGAAAATACTCATGGGTTTCCTGTCGAGAGGCTTATTTTGGTTAGTAAGAAGCCCTCAATTTCTAGACCGGTTGTCATTAAATTCACCGTTCAAAATAACATGGATGTCAGGTCAAACACGTGTCCACACGAAAAATGACGTTTATACTAATAAATATAGTTGACATGAAAAACCTACAAATATTCAGTAAAAGCAAGAAAATATTAATATCGTATAAAAATAAGTTTTTTTGGTTTTGTTTTTGTGTTTTTTTTTTGTTTTTTTTTGTTTTTGTTTTTACTAAAGAAATAGAAATAATCCCAAGAAGCATGGAGAAAACTCAGAACATTCCATTACTTATGTATTTGAATGAATGTTGGCAGTATCCTAATCATAAATAAAGGTTATGAAAGTTTCCCCAGAATAAAAGATCCGGGTTTTAGTCTCAGTTGAGATTTACACTTATTTTTTGTTCATAGCGATTAAGTATTATTGAAAAATGATTGTGGGTTACGATAAAGTTTGATATTTATTGACCGAACCATTCAAACTGTGTTTCTGGAACTTTAACTTTCCATAACTATTATCACTCTTTCTAATATTGATGGGTGCTTTCTGGCAAGCGTTTAATGTCTTGTGGAAAGCAAACATTTTAATTATAACATTATTTTCCATTTTACTTGGTGATGCGGTTGAATGTCTTCAACCGGTCGGTAGTTTTTTATTTGGTAAAATTCTTTGTGAATTTTTAGCGCATGATGAAAATTATTTTTTCTTTAAGGACTAAAGTATTCATTCGCATAAAGATATTTTAAAACTGACCTGAGAAAACGGTCGTATAGACATGATAGTTTAGACTTTCCTGGACAAGTTGAACGTCCTACATGATATCCATATATGGATTTAGATCTGAAGAGTTTATTTAAAAGGCCGACTCGAATTTTCGGCTTACTATTTTGGTTTGTAGCAAAGCTGATAGACTAAAGTACCTATATTTCAGTAATTGCTATATTTAATTTCTTTATTTCCGATACTAAATTTGTTATAATTGCTCCATACACCGAGGTACTTGAAGTATTTAGAATTTATTACTTCCAGATTCTGAATTTTGATAACGGATTTAGGGTATGAGCCATCATTACACCCATTCCAGCTCCAGGGCGGCTGTTCGCTATTAAAACCATTTTCAAGAAGAACAGTTCACCTCAAAGAAATTGTCGTTTCACCCACGAATTTATTTTCCCTCAACTTTTATGAGCAAAAGATGTTAATGAAGAAAATTCTAAGAAAAAATATTTTCTTTTTGAAAGTTTCAAATACATAAAGGCATAGATGACGAAAAAGCAAACTAAGAAAAAATATCATGTCGTTATTTTGTTTGTTTATTTATTTATTTATTTATTTAATTTTGTTTGTCTTTTTACCATAGTTGTCACGATTTTGAAAATCTAATAAAATTTCAAGTGGAACTTCGCCTGCAGGCAAATCTAGTGATCGAAAGAACAGGAAAGCTGGAAGATCCTAAGGGAATCACACTATTCAAAAAAGAATCAATTTATCAGCCAGGTTGAACAGGCAAGAAAATTATTCGCATAATTTTCTTAAATGCAATTTTAGTCTCCATATATGTGTGTGTTTATTTTTTCCCTTCTCATTAAGTAACTTACAGACAAAAAAAAGTTTTTAAAAAATACCAAGTTTTGTTAATTTGTTAATTTTAAAATTTTTCTTAATTTTATTCTGTTTATAATTTTTTTAACATTTTTTTTTAAAATTTTGGTGTAGGGTTGAGTGCTGGGGAAATATATTTTGAATTCAAAACATAAAAACTAAAAACGGAAAACAATTCTAATTCCCTTATCAGTTTAAAATAATTTTACTTCACTTTTAAAACTTTTAATTGATTTTCATTTCAAATTCCAACTGTGTACAAAACTATATGTATACATATCAATGAATATGTTGCTGTAAGTATATTTTCCTGTGCGTAAGCATCTTGGCGAGTGTCACAGCGTCTAATCACCAGTTGATATGTTTGTGCGTGGGAGCCGTAGGTTTATGCTCACGTTTTTGCCCATGTGTGCGTATGTGTACGTCTCTATGGATGTGCAATTCTCTAAGGGCGCATATAGTGGTATATGTGATGGATGAGGGCGTATTTCGCTCCGTTGTGTGAAGTCGGCGTCATTTCTCGGGGGGATTCATTTAGTAGACTGATTTAGATTGCTAAACTTGGAGTCATTTAAAAGTTATTTTATTCCACACGAGAGAAGGAAAATTTTTATGAAGTTTTTTTTTTTTTTTTTTTTTTCTTTAAGATCAGATTATGTTAAAATCAAAACAGAAGCATTCAGATTATTGAGATCGTGGTTTATAGTCCTTCTTCATCTTCTTCTTCCGTCGTGTCCCTTCGAGACGTTGGTGATCACGACTCTGTCCTTTGTAGTACTTAATAAATTTTGTCTTTTTTTTTTTTTTAGTTCTTCTAAATGTCAAGCGCTTTAGGTAAATTATGCGTTCTTTCCTATGAGTATCAAATTTTCCAAGTCTTCCTTCCTCGAAATGTGCTCTAGAAATTTTAACTGTCAAACTTTCTGTAATTAAATATACGATATTTTCCGGCTTGCAAGACGCAGCGGCTTGGAAGACGCACCCTAATAATGAAAAGAAATTCCCACGAAAAAAAAAACATTCTCATACAGTAATACATTCACCATGCGTCTCTCACATACTGGCGCCACGTATTGTTTACATTAATTACTCATATGGCAATGACATACTAATCAAGAGCAGAAACGCTCCCGCCGCTGTTAGCAAACAGAGCATGTTTAAGCTTGTGGCTCGGCTTCAGGAAGGTTTATAGTCTTGGAAATATTTGTAATAACTAAGTATTGAAGTTACATTATATAACAGGCTGAATAAATAGCAATTATAGTGTAATGACGAATCCACGTTCTTATCAGTCAAGCCAATTAGGTGACCGTGCAGGCTTACTTGGTCCTGTGTATTGCCTTACATTCGTCTTGGAAGACGAACACCTATTTTTAAGGCCAATTTTTAGGAAAAAAAAGTCCATCTTCTAAGACGGAAAATACGGTAAGTTCCTTTTTTTGTGTCAAATTCGTCGTTGGTCACATATTCGGACAATGGTATTCTCTGTATCTTTTAGAAGAAACACATGCCTCTTGTTTCAAGTCATTTCTTCATCTGTGAGGAGTCTTTCCAAAATCCACTATCATATAAGAGGACTAATATTGCATAATAGTTCAGTACTCTCTTTTATCTAACGAAATTTTCCTGTTTTTTAATACTTAATACTTTGCTTAGCTTTTGGAAGCCACATTTCGTTAGCCGACTGCGCCTTCGGATTTCAGTGTCGGTATCTCCAATTTGTAATTTGTATGTTACGTTGTTCATTTTGTTAACAACCATACATTATATCTTTAATTATTTTGCATTTGATCAACAGTTTGAATATAGTTGAATGATATTGTGTCTTCTTAGTAAGTACCAAAAGCCAACACAATCTACTTTTCTATTATAATATGTGATACAGTATAGATAATGCCGGAATAGCCTTTAGACGCATCGGCGGATTGGACTGAAAGATAAACTCTTAGCTACCAAGTACATATCTGCGCCTTACAGGATGCCAGTGACTGGCGCCGAGGGGTAAACATGTGGTCAGACCAGTTGAGCTTAGTGATGCACGTGTGGGAAAAACCGTACAATATATTAAAATAAACATCCATCAAATTGTACGCAGTTTTCTTCGTTCATCTCCTCCTAATTTAGTCTTTAGTTCTTCCGCTTCTTTTCATTCTTTTCCCCTTTCCTTATTTCATTTCGTTCAGCCATTTTCCTTTTTTTTTCTTTCTTTCCTTCTTTCTTTCTTTCTTTCTTTCTCTCTCTCTCTCTCTCTCTCTCTCTCTTTTTATTTTGTCTCTGTTTGTAACTCCGCGCTTCGATCGATTTCAAATGAATTCCATCACTATCTTTCCTAAAATTTATTCATTCGGCTTTCATTCCTAAATATTAACCGTTTCTTACATTAGTACGAGAATGTAGAATCGATGTTCGGAGGTGGCCGTGGGGCCACACACTCACTGGCCAGCGGTAATTGACGAAGTCCAGTATTGAATAAAATACAATGTTAGGTATGTGAGATCTAGGAATGCATATGATATTATTAAAGTTATTCTGAGAACCGTCTCGTATTTCAGACGCAGAATACAGAGAAAAAGAGAAGGCAAAGATTTTCTTATTCAAATCTGTATTAATCGATCAGAAAAAAGAAAAAAATCGATCAACCTACCTAACGACCTCGTGTAAATGAATGGTTGAACAGAGAACGTGATGAGTAAAATGTCAGTCTTTGCTAAGAGCTACGAAGTATAGGAAGTTGTGGAGAGCCACGATCACCATTTCCCTGAAGAGACACTATACGTAAAAGAATAAGAAAATAGTTTAGCCTAATCCAGAATAACCCCCGAGGTATGATTGTGGGCTAGCCGATTTCATATTTCAAGGTATAATATGGCCTTTCATGGAATTATTCCGGCTTTTCAGGCTGACTTTCAAAACGAATCTGCAGTCTTTGCAAACTAGGACTGTGCTGCTGTATTGACTCTAAGCTAGAAAACAGAGCTGCACCATTTGCAGTCTTTGCAAACTAGATCCCTGCTGCTCTACTGGCTAGAAACTAGAGCTGCACTATCTACAAACAAAAGCTGTACTGTAGTCGTAATGTCGGTCCGAAATAACTTGTAACTGAACAGAACAGTTTGACATTTTCAAAAATGTGTATGTACACGTTGTACTCAACACCCTTCCCCTGTTTAACCTATTTCAGCATCCTGCTGAAGAACGCACGCTGCATCGCGCCACTGGGAATACACAAATTTAAATATATATATATATATATATATATATATATATATATATATATATATATATCTGGGAAGTGTTTTAATAGAGGGCGGAAAATGAAACACCGAAATCCGGAGAGATGTTTTCCAAAACTGAATTATGCATTAAGAACCTGGGGAAAAAAATCGTTAGAAACAAAGAAAAGAATACTGAACTGCTATACAATATCAATCCTCCTATATATCAGAGAATGATGGTCAATATCCACATAGATGAATAACAGACTTGAAGAAACAGAAATGCGGTCCTGCAGAAGGATGCTGAGGACTGAACATATGAACAACGGCGTAGTTTAAAAGCAAACAACAAAAAGAAGACTTATAATTAACAACAGAAAGGGATAACTGAAATATATAGGGCACATAATGAGGAAAGAGGGCTTGGCGAATTTGACCCTCACAGGAAATAATGAAGGCACGGTAGACAGAGAAAAACAGCAGTTTTTTTTTTTAAATGGTTGACATGACAGAGACTAGGAGAGATAGCAGAATGTTTGTATCCGGGTCGACACAGCTTCTGGGTTGGTTGGCCCTAATATGACTCTATGGCCTCACGATTCTGAATATACATGTATTTTTTATAGATTGGGAAATTTTGCTCGCCTTGTTACTATTTCTTTATTTTTATTTATTTACTTTTCTATTTCTACAGAACATATGTGAGGAAATGTGAAAGAAAGAGACAAAGGATCTCCCCCACCAAGAAAAAGGGTGAATAATGAAGCAAAAGATAGAGAAATACGTAAATAAAAAAGGTAATTAAAATGAAGAAAGGGGGAGGTTGTATCCAGTTGTAAATATAGAAAGCGTTCATCTTTTCCTCATTGTTAATATGCCTGGGTGATTGAGTGTGTTTGCCCTCACTGGCCTCACACAATCAGCTGAGTTTTCATATGACACCAGTTCGTAACCCGTTCTTCTGACACATAACAAACCTCTTGGTACTTGTAACTGTCCGGCTCGTTGAGAAGAAGACATGGCTCATAGCCTCTGGAAAACGTTTGTTAACAATATCCGCACAACAAAACCAATGATCCCCCACTCATTTTGCTTTTCAGTGATCATTCTCGTTTTTGTTTTGTGCTCTGCTTTCAACAATCGGTTACAAAGCGAATTTTCAGAGAAAATGGAGGAAAAGGGGAATGGGAAGCGGTCGGAAAAAGACCCATATGAGAAATGAAAAGATCTACAAAAGATAGCGCTTTCTGATGAATGTTTCCGTATGTCAGTCTGTCAACAGTATTTCATTATTCATTCATCGTATTTTTCTTCACAAGTGCATTTATACGATAGGCAGATAAGCATCGACGGTATACGTACGTCACCCGACAGAAGGCCAAAGAGCCACTCAAGTTAGAGGGATTGTAAGTGGGGTAACTTTAATATCGATACGAACAAGAGAGAGAGAGAAAGAGTAAGAAGTGCATATTATGAGTTAAATTTTGATCAGAGAGTCTTCCTCGGAAAACGAGTAACCAGCCATATATATATATATATATATATATATATATATAAGATAAATACATCACTTACCTGACTGCGTTATATTCTGCATCTATACTCCAAAGTTTTGTAGACGAACCTTTCTGTAACTGATCGATCGATTTTATTGAATAAATTTTCTGTAGTTTTTAGGAATTTTTGTCCAATTTTGGTACAAATATCTGTTAAAATGAGATGTCAGTGTTATTTTCATTTTTTCGTAATTTAAACAAAAATTTATTCATCTACACAGACGTACACAAACACACAAGCACACGCACCCCCACACACACACACACACACATATATATATATATATATATATATATATATATATATATATATATATATATATAAAGTATGTACAAATTTTTCCAGGGATTTTCTTTTATTTAAAACTCTTATATACTACTCTGTATTTTGATTCTAATTTAAAAACGGCTAGAAATCTGTAACGACATTTTTTTTTTTCTAGTTTTCCAGCATTATTACATTTTTTTTCGTTTGGTGGAAGTGTAAAATTGTCCATATTATCCTTTCTCGCAAGAGCTTTCGGCTACATCTTTAGCCATTCTCAATGAAGTTATATATATATATATATATATATATATATATATATATATATTTTGGTTGGATAGATGTGAGTTTGTGACCATGGGTTTCACGCTTTAGCGAAAGCGTGAAACCCAGGGTCACAAACTCACATCTATCCAACCAAATATGTTAGCTCTATCTCTGACATTGAGCGCTTTCTAATGAGTAACGCGCATGTAATATAAAATAATTATACATATATATATTTATTTATATTTATATACACTTTTCACACACACACATATATATATATATATGACGATATATATTTTTTATATATAAAGAAAATATTGGGGAAATTGTATTACAAAGTGGAAAACCTTTACTTGTGATGCATTTCGTCCTTCAGAACTTCATCGGGCTATATTTTTTTTATGTTCGTATACATGCTTACACCAGTGGGGTAATGGGAATTTTAGTTTTATTTTTCTTCTCGCCGAATTCATTTAGAGTTTTTTTCTTTTCTTTTCGATCACTTTTGTAAGTAGGTATTTATTTCACACTGTCATATTAGAAGATCCGCCAGGAATTATGAAATTCTGCAAGAACAAAGGCGTAGATGCCCTTTCAAAAATGCCACTCTTTAGACATTTACGCCGTCGGGAATTATTTTCTCCTTCTATCAGAGTAGCCTTTTTCTGTCATACTTGTGGTCACTCTCGTTAAGTTGGTAACTAACGCATTTGATGTATTATTTTGTAAAATATCCCTTTTTTTCATATAATTTTTATTTACATTCCTTGAGGTGCCTCTTACGTATTTTTTTGTGACAATTATTGCAAGCGATGGGGTAATCTTTCATTGTTTTGTTAAGCATTGACTAAGACTTTTATTATTTTGGGTGTAGTATTAACAACTTTCATGTTGAGATTAGATAGATACTTTTCGCTTGTAGATTTGATAGAATTAGTAGGTAGGATAATACTTTTTATTTATTTATTGGGTCTCTAGGAAGGGGCTGTTTTTTTTGTTTTGGAATATTTTATGTTTTTTTTTTTTGCATTCAATATGAAATAACTAGCATAGTGGAGAAGTTTGTATGTGTTTTCGTGTAAATAATCCGAGCTGCATATTTTTAGTGCTCTTAGATTAAATCTGATGATTATGCCGAATTTTATTTTGTTGTTATGATGGGAACAGAGATTTATTAGGTCGTTTTTGTTGTTTGATTTCCGGTGGACACCGAGTTTTAAACTGTTGTTAACGTAATGTAAATTGATATCTAGGAAGGATATGCAATTGTGTTCTTCCATATGAAATGGAAAAAACACAATTTTTTTTTTCTTTTTAAAACATTGTTGCTATACTTATAATTAATCTTTTTTTAGTATTGGTGGTATTTTTTCATATTGAGGACTTCAAGAATTTGAAGTTTTTGTTTTTACTTTCATGGTGGAGTATACTTGCATTGTAAATTAATATTTCTCTAAAACGTGAATGCGAACAGGGCTGTTCCTTTAAATGCTGTGTAATAGAACTCTCCTGTTTTGAAATGCCTATAAAAGGAATTTGGGGGGATAGTCGAATTGTATTTTTTGATTAATTACTGGTTGAGTATTTTTTTTTTAATTTACAAGAAAAAATATAAATTAATTTACGTCCGTTACATGCATATTATTCATAACAGTTAATTTTTAAATTGACTATAACAGAGCGTGTTCATACGTCTTCATAATTATAACAGAGCGCGTTTTATGCGCATTTATATATATATATATATATATATATATATATATATATATATATTTGTTTGTTTTAGCAAGTTTGTTTGCGTGTGTTCATTTTTCTATTGAAAATACCATATCAATTTTGAGGTCAGACGTCCATAGAAAACTCACAGAATGACTTTGGTTTGTCGGCACTCTTACGTCCACATTTGCTTTGCAGTCTTTGTTTAACTTCAGTTTTTACCAGAACAAAACATGTATCACGAGTAGTAGTAAGGATTTGCTGACGTCAAAAGACATAAGGATTTGTGCTTAAGTAAATTTGTGTATTATTTATTTCAAAGAAGCCATTTTGGCCATATGATAACATTTAATCACTGCTGTCGTTCCTACTTTTCTTTTTCATCATAGGTCTTCCTCGTTTCGTTTCACTGAATTATTCCCGTCTCTATAAATTGTTCTTCTAACCCACTGCTGGCTGGCTCAAATATATCTCTTGGTGGAAATTTCAATACTCAGTCTTGTTTCTTTATACTGCATAAAATATTAATATCTTTTTCTCTTATTTATTTGAACTGTGTAATGGGGAATCGCCGTGGATAGCGACTCGGTTTGAGGAATCGGAGAGTCGAGTTCGAATTCAAGCTGAACCCTTTACATTCACGTGCTTAATATTCTTGGGAAAGGTATGAATCCTCTTCTTCTCTCTCCCAGCTATGGGTAAATAGCAGGACAGACTGTGTTCTATAGACTTAGATGGCAACTGGTCTACTGCAGAAAGAAATGACAACCTACTGCGGTCATGTCATGTATCGAAAGATACATGATCGCCTTGGGCTTTCCTTTATTAGCATGACACATAACTGAATGTAATCACGAATTTGTGCGGCATTCCCCAACGTGAATTAGAAAATTTGCTCAAATGTTCTGGGTCTGCCATCTCAGAACATATTATGGGCATAATTTTTTTCTGTAAAGATATGCTCACATTCCGACTATCACTTTAAATTCCTAGATAAAAACTCATATTAAAATGAGACAGACATCGTTATGCAAACAAAGGGATTAGTCGTTAGAGACGTTGTTGTCTATTTTAGATACTTTCATATCATGGATATTTTCTCTTTTCCTGGTTTCAAATTATTTAATCGTTGTGTCCAATATTTTAATTTCCTTGATCGAGTTCAGATGACTAAAAAGCAATAACCGGCTCGCTTATTCTATAATATTTCTTTTATCTCTTTTCATTTCTAAAAAATAATACACCAGTCATCGTCCCTCACATATCAAAACTCGATCGTAGAAATTAAAATATTTTGCACGCCGATTATTATTAAAACTTGTGTATTTTTCCTTCTCGTGTTTCTCTTTATTAGCGAATATGCAAAATATTGTAATGGATTCGAATTCTAGTCGAATCCATTACATTCACTAACGTGTTAATACCCTTGAGAAAGATATTAATCCTCTTCTTATCCCTCCAGGTATGGATAAATAGCAGGACAGTTTGGGTTCTATAGCCTTGGATGGCAACTGGTCTACCGCAAAAAGAAATGGCAATCTACTGCGGGAAAAAATCTACCTTGTCAGTCATGTACCGAAAGATACATGATCGCCTGAGCGTTATCACGCATGGTACATAACAGACTGATGCAAACTATTGCTTGATCGAATGATGAGCAATAACAGGCTAGCTCATTGTTTCGTATTTATATCTCTTTTCATTTTTTCTTTTTGCATTATCAATTACTATAGTTTTCCTCTTCTCCATTTCCAGTCTCTTTCAAGTATCCTATTGCATATAAGACGCATTTTCTACTTATTAAATATCACCAAAAACACTTAGCTAATTTCGTGACAACATTACTTTCGTTAAATTTTTAACCGTAAACTTAGTGCTATAATAATTTTTTCAAGATTATTGGTAATGAATATTTCAAGCTATAACACTGGTACAAGGATTAAGCAGTATGATAAACTCTATCGTATATTTTAACTTGGACATAAATCAAACTTAACCTTATTACTCTATCCAAAATTACATGTCCGTTATATGCCATGCATGATACACACTTAGGCGATCATGTATCTTTCGATACATGACTGGCGAGGCGGATTTTTCTCCGCAGTAGTTGCCTTTTCTTTCTGCGGTAGACTAGTTGCGACCAAAGGATATAGATATATATATCTGTCCTGCTCTTTACCCATAGCTGGGAGGAAGAAGAGGATTCATACCTTTCCCAAGGGTATTAACACATAAGTGAATGTAATGGATTCGACTAGAATTCGAACTCGGCTCTCCGATTCCTCAACCCGAGCCGTTATGTACCTAATTTAAAATTAGTGCCCCAGTCTGGCTTGTGATGAATTCGTCTCGATTAGTGAGGTTTTCAGGCTGCCATAAGGTTAGGTTTCATTGGTATTATGCTCTCTAGCGTATCCTCTAATTATTATATGCTAAATAGTTAACATGAATTTGGTACTTCTCGGTCTGTAGTGATTTTGCCATGATTAATCAGGTTTTCATGCAGAAATATGCAATTTTTGGGTAAAGGTGGGGATTGTGAGGAGAGTAATGAAGTACAAGGGAAAATCTTTTTTTTCCGATTTTTTTCCTTTCAAATAAATTGGGTAGGGGGAGATTTAATGCATCTCAGCGTCTTATAAACAGTAAGATCAGGTAATTAAAAACGTGTACATCTAATAAAATCTTTAAAAAATTAATTTAATGGCTTCTTTTTTGGCGGGGGGATCATTCCCATTGATTAACGGTACTCGTTTATTTGATGGCAGATGTTTTCCTATGAGCGGAAAAAAAATTGACAAAAATAATGACAGAACACTTAAACCTAATCGTTAAATATGAGCCGATCGACTTACTTTTCAAGTTGTCAACTTATTTTCAAACAGAAAACGAATTTTCCACTCTTCCTGTGCGATTCCAATCTCCGAATTGAAACAGGGTTTATTTCGATATCGACTTCAATCATGATAACTTAGTCAATAGTCAGTCTATTTCACCAGTTTATATCACTATCAGCCGGATCTACATCATCTTGAGGATCAACATCTGACACTAAAGTGAACCCCACAACACAATAAAGACAACACCTCTGTATCATTATGCAAAATGACATCAAGCACCTCTGTATCATTAGGCAAAATGACATCAAGCACCTCTGTATCATTAGGCAAAATGACATCAAGTACCTCTGTATCATTAGGCAAAATGACATCCTTCTAATATAACCTGTTGCTATCCACTGTAATTAAATTTGGCAAATACTGAAGAGAATGTTTACTGTCGGCAAGCAAACACCTGTGTGGGAATCCGGAGAAGAGAACACATTCTAACATAAAATAAGGAAACTATACTTATCCATCTATGAGCTGCGTATCTTCAGAGCATGAACGACTATGGTTCTCCACAACATCCATGGTTAGTGTTTATTATTTTATCACCGTCCCCACTCTCTATTCTGATATCAATGCGCATCAGCTCATTAGGTTCACTGTGTTCTCCTGCCCCCGCTTTGTTTTCGGTATATCCTATGAGCGTCAGACTTTCCAAACACTCTTTTCTCAATATCTATCTATATTTCTGAGATGCGGTATTGTAATTATTTATGTGGTTCGGACTGTTGTCCACATCTTTCTTGCCATATTCACGATGTTTCGGCTATTATACGCTCCAGCTTTCTTCAAGTGGTTGAAATTTCGAACTGAACCCTTTATTTCGTCCACAGGTTGGTGGTAGATTGTTCTAGTTCCACGTGTCATGCCTCTTCCGGATGTCTGCATCTTTCCTCATTCGGTCTCACAGAAATTGCAGCTGTCTCTTCTTCATTCTGAGTATAAGTGTCTTTTTTGTTTCCATTTCCATTGACTTCCTCGCTGCTTACATGATATTCATAACATCCTTCTGTAGAACCACAGTTCTGTTGTCGCTCGTCTTTTCTTCATCTGTAAAGAAATTATCCAACATTTGCTGCCATATGCGAGGTTTGATATTCCGTAGTAATTCAGTTCTATTTGCCTGTGTTTCTAACGAAATTTTCCCGTTGATCGTATTTTGCTTAGATTTTGGAAGGCATCATTTGCTATGCGCCTTCGAAATTCACTGCAGCAATTTACATCATCCATTAAAGATATTCTAAAATAGGTAAACTACTCTACTTGAGTTTGAAATCTCCAATTTATTTTTCGCATCTTGAGTTTTTCTGCTAACTGACAACCATACATTATGTCTTCTTATAATTGATAGGTAGTCCTTTTGTCTTGCTTTCCTTTACTACCTTGTGTAAAACTTTTGAAAGTTTTTTTTCTGTGTTTGCCATCAACAGAGAGTTATCTGTGTGTGGTATATTGCTAAGATTAATTCCATCGATAATAAATACTAGTAGAGTTTCCACCTAACTTAGGATAGCCATGAAGGTTGAATAAATCCGCTAAGTACAACAATATTGAGAGAGTAGAATCTAAAAAAGAAACAATCTAACTATATGAGCATCGCAAGAATCTATTGCGTAACAACACATTAAAAGAACTAGTAGTTCAGTGTGACTTATCTGACCACAATTTCGATCTAATAAATGACAAGGAAAGAAGATAATTCCATTAGAATTATATTAATCTCACAATTCTCTGAGGTCAACCTCAGACTAAGCTTCTATACAATATCACCATATCATTGCAAAGTCTATAGTAGCACAATGCAACCGAAGAACTAATACAGACAAAAACAAAGGTCTACTAGGAGTGGACTAATTTTAAATACATCAGACGTTAACGGCTTCAATACGAAAAAATGTTCCTAGCTTAGTACCTGATAAGGTTATTTATTACGTCTTCTAAAATATCCCGATGCATTTTCCTTACACACAGGGTTTGTCTGTCATGCCGACCTTAGGACGCTTGCCAGTGTTGTTTGTAGAAGCCGTTTCACAATCCTTCATTATCTCTATATCAGTGGTTTTCAACCTTTTCGCTGGAGCGGAACCACAAGGAAACATTCCAGTGGCTTGAGAAACCCCTGCAATAAATTAATTGTCTTATGCAAAAAAAAAAAAAAAAAAGGTTTCAATTATTAAAACAAAATAAAAATACTCATCTTCAGATTTATTTACAAAAAATACAAAGACAAATTGTAAAAATATTGTATACGTACATATGCAATTTTAATCTTGCTTCTACGGTTATTACACATGGATTAAAAAAAACTTCAGTTTAAATGGATTACAAAAAACAGTCGTAACGTTTGTTTAATGTTTAACCTCTAACTCAAATCAAAACAAAATTTTCTGACAAAATTTCGAAAATGTTCGAAGGGATTAATTTTTTTTTTAAAATGATTAAAAATTACTTTCAATTTTCCTCTTAAAAATATAAACATTTTGATGGAAAAAGTTTGTTTTATTAAGTTTGGGACCTTTTTTTATTCATACTATGCTGTTTTGTTATTGATTTAGTGGAGGTACCTAAACACACGTATCTGCACAGTTGAATTAAAAATTACTGTCAATCATAGAACATGCAGAACCCCTAGCCTTTACTGGCGGAACGCTAGGGTTGAAAACCACTGCTCTACATAATAAATAATCACTGTCACTCCTTCTTCTCTTACAATGTGGTAAAGTCAAGAGCAAGAGTTACAATGTCTGACACTTCTGAATTGAGATTGACCTGAAAGGACAGTAATATATATATATATATATATATATATATATATATATATATATATATATATATATAGCAAATATATGGATATAGATCCGACAGTATGAAGAAAAAAATATACTGAAAAAACAAACAAAAATCCTAATATGCGATTATGCTGTTTTAATGTTTTTGAATTTTATATGGTCTATGTTAATTATGTTTTATGAATATATCCTGAAGATGGTCTATTAGACCGAAACGTCCGACGTTGACATTAAACATTAAAACAGCATAATCGCATATTAGGATTTTTGTTTGTTTTTCCGTATATTTTTCTTCATATACATATATATCGCTACTTTTATGTAACATTTAATTCAGGAATCATGACTCTCCACAACTTCCTATCCTTTGTACCTCTAAGCAACACTGTACTCTTACTGTCCTTTCCTGTTTATATTTACCCATTTTCTGTTACTTTCAATATGCCATGTGAGTGTCAATGTCTCTAGCCCCATTTTCCTCATTATGTGTTTTATATAAGAGTATATAAATGTATTATATTTATGTATTTCATACTAGAATTGTATTGATACAACGCAAAACCAGACTGGAAAAAATTAGTCGAGTTGTGACAATATTTCAACTCGGGAGTGTCTGCCTCTTTTGAAAATCATCATTTAAAATCTTTGATTTTAACAAATTTTGACTGCTATTAGGACTCTTTCCGCTACGTCCATTTTGATTGAGTTTTAACATTACAACTGGTGTGATTCAGGTTATATATCACTTGAACTGAGTCACATCTTTCATGAGTTAAACCCGGATAATTAAATCCTTATATCCTTGTTAAGCCAAGTCACGGCATACGTAGGCTGAACCCAATTTTCCAATTAAGTAGCTCACACTTTCGACAGCATATATGGCAAAAGTACAAGAAACTCCACATATCCAACGCATTAACCATTTTTATGACAAATTCAGGAGTTCTCGGAATGACGATTAACTACATCCGGCAGTAAGGCATCTAATCAGGTTTTGAGGAGCGTAGAAACATCTCTTAATTGCTATTGTACCCAAGTAGCCCCTGTTAGGTTTCCAGCCTTGAGAAAATAGTGAAATCCCAAACAAAAATTAAAACGTTATTTTTCATTGTAAAAATACGAGTAATTCCTTTTTATTAAAAAAATATCAACAATAGATTGTGTAGTGAAAATCCCAGAAATACATTTATAAAACAAATGATACTTTTTTTCATATTAAAGTGACCAGCAGTACATTGTATAGCAAAATGTCCAACAATACATTTATATTATTATTACAAACAATATATTTGATAATAAAATAATTAACAATACATTTTTATAGTAAAATAACGAACGATACATTTTTATTGCAAAATGAAAATCAATACATTTCAAAAGCAAAATGAAAATCAATACATTTCAAAAGCAAAATGAAAATCAATACATTTCAAAAGCAAAATGACAATCAATACATTTCAAAAGCAAAATGAAAATCAATACATTTCAAAAGCAAAATGAAAATCAATACATTTCAAAAGCAAAATGAAAATCAATACATTTCAAAAGCAAAATGACAATCAATACAGTACTAAAGAAGTATAAAAATACATTTTATAGTAGAATTACCTGCAATACATTTAAAAATAAATTAGCAACAATAGATTTTATCATCTAGAAACTATATATCTAAAAAACATAGGTTTGCCCTGAAAGTATAAAATTTTGTACAAAATATCTTTAGTTGAAGACATAAAATTGCGTACAAAATTAGATTTTGGCATTAAATAACCCATAGAAGGTTATATGCCACTGAATAAAATCAACCAAAAAAAAAAAAAAAACTTAAATGTAAACCCATATCAGAAAATTATAATTATACCTGCGGTAAGTGTATTTGCCAGATAGTAAATCTTAATTATTGAAAACCTGTTTCTGCACTAGGAAATTATAATTATACTTGTAATAAAAGTATTTTGTCAGTTTGTAAATGTTAACATTTGCAAAACGGTTTATTCCTTATTTCGAATGCAATGAATACCATACCATTTCAAGTTCAAAATGAGAATTTACGAACTCAAAATTAGAAAACCCAAGCTCAAAATGAGAAAATCCAAAGTCAAAATGAAAAAAAAATGATGAAATCTGATCTCACAATGAAAAAAAAATCCAAATCAAAATGAAACAATCCAAACTCGAAATGAATAAACCCAAATTTAACACAAGAATTTTAATACTCGACATCATTCAAATTTAATACTGATGGAACTATTCTTTGGATTTTTGATATGACTCGATTGCATAGCATTGGCGTTATTTCCTTTAAGGAATCTTCAATGATGGCTTCTAATTTGTCCAATCGAAAATCTTATTTTAGTTGTCCCTGATGGAATTTCTTCATTGACCATCTCACCCATATTTTCAGCTTATTCTCTTTCGATAAATGCCAAACAATGCCATTCGGAGATAATGTACAATGCCATTCGGAGATAATGATTGTGCTCAATTTCTGGATCGAGTGAAACTCGATCAATGTTGCAATGCCATGGAGCGTTGTCAATGATAATAACTGCTGATTCCTGATAGAGTTTATAGACCTTCCGCAAGTATTCCAACTTCCAGCCGCTTCCTTATTGCAGGAACCTGGATGATTTTCATAATGTATTAGCTTCTTGGTACCAATGCATCCAATTAGATGAATATTTGCTGCCTTAGAAATTGCTGGAGTTGTACTGCATCTTTCTCCTCTCAGTGATCGAACTTAAATTGATATCTTAATAATCGAACAACCTTTCGGCAAATCTTTTCTTTTTTCCTTATTGTTGCTTCTCTCCCCCGTTTCAGGCTCAAATCTTCTATCTTTCATGTGTACATTAAGCCATCGAGGTGCTGGCAAATACATTCATTTGATACATAATTCTCGTACTACTTCGGAATTTATTCTGTAAGTTGAGAATAGGTGCTTCTTGTGTTCTGATGAAACCAAAAATTGTCGTCGTATCTCGGAAATCTTCGAATGCGTATAGCCTCATCTTGTATCGAATTCGTAACCTTTCCTTGTACATCTGAAGGGATTGGATATTTTGATTTTTAAATCTGAGGATACCAGTGTCCATTTCTATAGGCTGCCAAAAATTACCTTTTCTATTCATTGGATTTGAATTTTCGTTTGTATGTCTTTTGGGTCATGGTTGTTAAGTGATGAATTGAATGAGTATAGTTTTTTTTTCAGTTGACAACGCATTATTGGAGTAGAGTTCAACATCTTTGAAATACCTTGATTAAAATTAAACCTGATATATATATATATATATATATATATATATATATATATATATATATATATATATATATATATATATACGATAGAAATAATCAGCTCTTAAAAAGAGTATGCCGTATATGCACATCAGAAAGAGAAGTGATCAACACCATACAATAGGGTAGATCTTTTCTAAACAAGGAATCACTTTTCAGTTGTACACTGTCCGACCAATACTATAAATTTCATGCCTTTATGAATCGTCAGGAAAGGCTAAGAGGAAAAAAATGTTCGGTGTTCACGCATCCTGCATAATCCAACCAATCTCACCTGGAGTCGGGGAAACCCCCATCCGGACAAGATCAAAATAAGGTCATTAAAAAAAATTATAGCCCTTCACCCACCAAAAGATATCTCGCTGATGCGTCAAAAAATGCCCAATGCCACAGAGACACCCATGACCCCGGCTGTATTTTGATCTTATTGTCGTGGTCGGACTGTGTACACCTGAAAGGTGATACTTTGCTAGTGTTTGACATTGTGTACATGTGAACGCTATTCATTAAAACAAAGGGACATAAATGTACTAAGCAGGTGGATCAGACCCAATTTATTTAGAAGTTGCAAAATATCAATTGTTAGAACGTACGGAAAATGAAATTATTATTTCATAGTGATTTGATTTGTATCTTTTACTTTATCGATTATTTCATATGACTTTGGGTTTTCTAAATTTGACTTTGTCATTTTTGACTTTGTTTCTTTGTATTTTCTCATTTTTTGACTTTGGGTTTTCTAAATTTGACTTTGTATTTTCTCATTTTGACTTTGGGTTTCTAAATTTGACTTTGTATTTTCTCATTTTGACTTTTGAGTTTTCTTTTGACTTTGTTTTCTCATTTTGAATTTGACTTTGTATTTTCTCATTTTGACTTTGAGTTTTCTAAATTTGACTTTGTATTTTCTCATTTTGACTTTGGGTTTAAATTTGACTTTGTATTTTCTCATTTTGACTTTTGGGTTTTCTAAATTTGACTTTGTTTTCTCAATTTGGTTTTCTTTTGACTTTGTATTTTCTCATTTTGACTTTGGGTTTTCTAAATTTGACTTTGTATTTTCTCATTTTGACTTTGGGTTTTCTAAATTTGACTTTGTATTTTCTCATTTTGACTTTGGGTTTTCTAAATTTGACTTTGTATTTTCTCATTTTGACTTTGGGTTTTCTAAATTTGACTTTGTATTTTCTCATTTTGACTTTGGGTTTTCTAAATTTGACTTTGTGTTTTCTCATTTTGACTTTGGGTTTTCTAAATTTAACATTGGATTTCCTCATTTTGACTTTGACCTAAAAATATCACAAATAGGAAAATTATCAAAATATTAAAATTAACATAAATGCAGTCAAATATTTGAAAACATTATATGATAAAACTGAAAATACAGTATTTTAAAAAAAACAATATCTTAAAATCATTTAATTTATCAGTAAAATTAAAAACGTAGAATAATATTTCTCTTGTTTTCGTGGTCAAATTCTAGCTGAGGCTGTCGCGTTCGCTTTCCTACAAATATGCAAAACTGCATGCCACATACCCCCAGCAAAATGGTATGTAGGGGTCTAGAATTGGCTCTCTGGATTTAATTAAAAATCTTTCTAGAATAAGTACAGCTGTGAATTCAAAACCAGTTGGGCGTGGACCTGGCAACTCCACGCCGTACTTGATAGAGAACACGCACCAAATAATATAACTTACGCAACTACCACGCGTGGGACGAGGTATCACGATAAATGATTGGTAAGTCGTGGCAAAAGTTGCTTCAAACAGAAAATGTCTCCACTGATAATATAGTCATTCCGATCGTTATCACAACGGAAGATTTTACTGGGTGATGCCGATGTCGAAGTTCAACAGATCCAATGACGGATTTCAAATCTATCCCCAGTTACTACAATCTTAAACTGTTCAACTTATATACTGATCTTTCCCACATACCCTTATAAACTGTACGTCTTACATCTTGCTCTTATCGCTCACATCCTCTAACTTGAGTGGCTCGTTGGCGTTGTGTAAGGTAACTATTTAATAAAGGTTTATGGTTGACAACTTTTAAGTTGGTTGTGCTTTTCACTAGAAGCTGTCTTTACAAATATATTTATTTTAATAAAGCATCGTGTTTTAGCGACAGAAAAACACGTGGCTCACCAAAAAGTGACTAAAATTGGCGCATTTTTACACTAAAAAATAAACTGGACAAAACATTGAAAAAAAGCGTACAAAAATATTATTTAATCATACAAAAGCCTTTTTTCTTCATTATTTTTCATTAATTTAGGTGTTTAATTATCCAGAATTTTGAATTATCAAAACATATTTGTAAACCAAGGTGACCGGATAATCCAAGAAATACTACATGAATACACTGTTTGAAATATACACTGTTTTCAGCAGAATATTTTTTCCTTTTATGTTACTTAGCCCAGCTGATATAACAGTACATGTAAATGGGGATGCCATTATGCTTTTTTTTTCAATCATCGAAACCCCATCAAGGCAATAAAGTCACTAAGACCCAAGGGGGTTACTAAGTGTTAGAGAGTATGTGAAAAATATACTATTAAGGAGTAATATAAAATATATTATTAAGGACAGAGGATAATAACAGAACAAGATTTAAGACAGACAATAACGATTGACACTGCATTTAAATTTATGTAGATCAAATTTAAGAAGCTGGAAGAGAGTTCAACAAGCGATAAGCACGATAGTAGAAACTATTAGCATATAACTTAAATTAGTTCACAAAAAGTTAATTAAAACATTAATTTTTATGAACATCGTTTTATGTTTTAATGTGTTCCCATTTACCTGACCCAGCTGATATATCAGTACATGTAGTTGCGGTTGTCATTATACATCTTATTTTTCTGTTATATTGATTCCTTCTTTTGATCGAATATTTATGTAATTATTAATATAAATTACTTAATTCCATGGACACATCCGTATATTACGCGTGCTCGATATTTTCCCGGGTCTTAGATGACATCTCAGCAAAAATTTTGCATTTCTGATCAGTTGTGTTAACGTACGCAGATGGATGATAGCAAGAATGTCACATCAACTAGACGAACGCCTGATTTCTTGGTTTTCATTTTCAACCCTGGAGACTTGCCACCGAGAGCGTTGTATGGCCCCATTCCAAACGGTAGAATTCTAGGCAATTTTCATAAAATTCCCAGAAGTATATTCGATCTGTCATCGGCCATCGGTATTATGCTATACTGGGCCGACGTAGCACGAACATTGACGTTCGTTTCTCAACCAAATGAAAGTTTTCTTCTGCTACCTTCTGCCTTTTCGTTGTCAACTTATAATTTCTCACTGTTATCGTTCGAAAAGTCCAGACCAAGTTTGTCTCACGGGATGCTGTCAAACCCAGAAATAAACATTTCATAAATTCTACTCATCCAACCCACAGGGGTAGTGATGCCAATAGTTTGGATATGCCACAAAACCCGGATGTGTCTGCTTTAAGTGAAAAGCTGAAATATATCAATTTAAGAAAAATATATGCTGACGTTGCAAAGACTTATGGTAAGAAAGTATTTTCTCTTATATAATTCTATTGCTTTATCTATAATTGTTCCATTTGATATACGTTATATATATATATATATATATATATATATATATATATATATTATTATTACTTAAACGTTATTTTTATTGGATACCCATGTTTGAGTAGACGATTCGTTTATTTATTTAACAACGGCTTCCATTCCCAAGGGACGCAGGTTCGATTGATGTTGGAGAGCGCATATATTCTTTAATAGGTTTTCTCAAATATTCATGCTGTTAGATGAAAATAAATATAGAAACTCGAACTCGTCTATTCAAATATGGGTATCCGATGAAAATAACGTTTAATCAATAAAATATGCCCGATTATTAAATAAAAATCCGTAACTTCTTTAGATATTGCTTTGTTTACATTAAGATACGAAATTACGAAATTTTAACTTGATCATCGAGACACTTCCGGATTAGACTCGATTTAGCGCCGCTACACACACACACACACACACACACACACACACACACACACATATATATATATATATATATATATATATATATATATATATATATATAGCGGCGCTATATCGAGTCTAATTCGTTACTGAAGAACATTCTTCCATTCTTATACGGTGACAATTTTGTAATAGTGAGCCCATACCAGTCTCTCGGCTGAAACCTTCGTGTACAAGATGTGTAGCCTTGTTCTAACAGCCAACGACGGACTGTTGAAGAGGCAAGACTAATAACTTGCTCTTCGCTTAGACTGGCTGCAATTTCTTGGCTAGTTATAGTCCTATACTTCGCAACTTCTCTCTTGATCACCCTGCCAGTTCTATCATCAATCTTTTCTTTCTTCTCCTTGTTTCCTTCCTTGGAGCAGGAGTGGAATCATTATGACCCCTAAACACTCGAGAGACATTTGATTGCGAGGTTATAGCAATTTCTGCAATTTCTCTTGTAGACTTGCCTGCTTTTGGGAGGGTAATAATAGATGCCTTAAGTGGTTCTGATGCGTGTTTGTACCCTTTCATCTGGTTAGTGACTTGAGTGTCTATTTCAAGCTGTTTTTATACTGTGTGAGGCTTTCTGGAATATTCTGGAATACTCTAGATTTAATTTAAGCTGTTCTAGAATTCTATAGAATATTGACCTAAATGTATTCTAAAAGAGTTTTCAATATTTTATCAAAAGCTCTTTAAGTTTAAAAGTTTAATCATTAGAATGCGATATCTGAGTCACTTTTCTTTACGCAGTTTTTTTCCTGAATCTCATTTATATCCAAATTTATCATTATCAATAGAATACCTTAGGGTGAATAATTTTTTTTCCTAGGTGTTCGGGAAGGGGTCTTTATATTAGTAAGATTAAAAATTATTTTAACCCCCAAAACAATAGACAAAAAATACTTTTAGTAAAAATAATCAGGTGAATCACTTTTATCGAACAGCACTGTATATATCCACCGGAATTATTCTAATCTGGGCAGCACGTTGTTAGATCCAATATGCTTTTGACTTACTGGTCCACAACGAGCCTCTTCGATTAAGCAATGACCTACACTGCATTTAAACACAGCCCTCTCGTTAAGATTCGCAAAAGTTCAGATTCGCGAAAGTTCATAACTGCTTATTTCCTCATCCAAAATGTAAGCTAATCATTTTCTAAACTAAAGTGTTTTTAAAATAAATCCTACCTAGGTTTATCAGTTTAAACGTTATTTTTAGTGGATAATCGTATTTGAGTCGACATTCCGTTTACTTTAATCAGTATTTCTTTCATCTACTGGCCGGCGTACTCGAGAAAATTTCATAAAGGAGCCCTCCAGCATAATTTGAACCTGAATCTATCTTTATAAGAGAAAACACCGTCTCATCCTGTCTGTTTAGAACGCTCGGCTACGCAGCGTTTCACATTCAAGCAAGTTTCTATTTTGCTTTTGTGAAGCTCTTTATTTTTATCCATGTTACTTTTGTGCCTAAATACGGATTATGAAATAAATTTTCCACAGCTGCCTTGATAAAGTTTATCAAGGCACAAAACGCGCTGGTGAATTCACTTTACAAACATTAGCTTGAAAGAGATCGATAAGTCCTTAGCTTGACACGTAGTTATTAACAGACAAATTGATCTGCAATTTTAATCATGGAATTTTCGATCTCTGTGATTCAATTCACCACCGAATTAAGCGCATTGACAATAATGGTTATTTGTTTGTTTTTTTTGGGGGGGTTGTTTTTTTTTTTGTTTTTTTGTTTTTAAATGTAACTTTTCGTTTAATCATTTCACCCCTAGCAAAACAGTAAAGCCTCTAAGACAGAGAGGATTAAAGTGTCTGAAAGGATAATAAAAAGAAAACTATTAAAAAGCGAGGAAAATAAAGAGAAATCAAGAAGACAAGATAACAATTGACATTGTAGTTCACTTATTAAAGATCAAGGTTTGCTAGAAAACAAGAAGCCGGAAGAGAGTTCCACAATCGAGTGAAGAATCTGTTAATATAGAACTTACGGTTACATCTAGCCAAATTGACTGTAAATTGACGAGAACTTGTCGATCTAGTACTGCGCTTAAATTTATAAAGTCTAGCTACTATAAAGGAAAGTTCATCAGAACAATTACCTGAAAGTATTTATAGAAAAGTAATTAGCATTGATGTTTCACCTTTATTTTCTTTCTTTCAATTTTCTTTTCAAGTTGCTTGTAGAGTCACGAATTCTAATTCAGCGAAAAATAAAAGTTCTTTCTCCTCAAATGAATAAATGGCAAATCACTTCTGATTGAAAAATTGTGCCGGAAATGTATCTTATTCGAGATATACTAGCATCAGGAAATTAAAAGTTTTTTTCTTCCCCTTCTTCTTGTAAGTGGCGGACATGTCGTATCATAGCCACCCACAACTTCTCATCCATTCTTGTCCTTAGAATGTGTTCTCTCTTTGTTAAACCCACCCCATCCGTTGCGTCATCCATTCAGACAAACTCGTTAGATAAAATCATATAGTAAATTCTCAACGTGGGCCCTTTGACCTACTCGTGGGTTTGGAAAAAAAAATTTAAAATAGGTCTGTCGTCTGAAAGGATTGTCCCATTCTTACTTGTTTTTCCTACCAACTGGTTGATTGAGGTGGGGTTTTCTGCAGTAAATGATGTACTTGTGAAGAAATGTAATTTCTTCGTCATCGTCATGTGTCGTGTCACCCCAGGACGTAGACAATAATGGCTCTCCACAACTTCCTGTCTCTCATAGCTCCTTAATATTATTTTTCTTTTTGTTATTTCTCCTATACCCTCTTCCACCATCCATTTACTAAATCTCACTAAGTATATTATGCGTTGCTTTTCTCAGTCCCTCTCGCCCTCAATCTGCCCCGTGAGTATCAGATTTTCCAAGCCCTCTTTACTCATTTGTGTCCTAGAACTTTCAACTATATTTTCATGATGATAAGTATAAATTCCTTTTTGTTTCCATTTTTCATTTTATCGTCACCATCCTTCTGTAGAACCACATTTTTGTTGCTTCAATTCTGCTCTTCATCTTTGAGGAGATAGTCCAACTCTCTCACTGCCATACAGGACAGATATCATATAATAATTTAGTAATATTTTCTTGTTTTTAGCGAAGTTTTTTTGTTTCTTACTACTCTGCTTAACTTTTGGAAGGCTTCCTCGACTATCCCAATACGCCTTCGGATTTCAGTGTCACACTTTCCGTTCTTTTTTAAAACACTATACTATATTTAAATCACCACACTTGTTTAATTTTGGTAACTTCAATTTGCAATTCGCACTTTGGGTTAATCCTTAAGCTAGCAACCATGCATTCTGTTTCCTTTCAATTGTTTTTAATCCTTTCTTCTTGCTTTCCTTCACTATCATCTGTCGGAGTTTTTGTAGTTTTCTTTCTGTTTCTGTCATAATCACTGTGTCATCAGCATATCTTACGTTGTTAAAATTGAATGAATCAGTAATGAATCTTGGTAGCTCTTCTAATTCTCTGAGAATCGCCTCGCTTTATTGGTTGAATAAGTTGGCGAGACGACACATCCTTGTCTTACATCCTTTGTTATTCTGCTGAACTCATTGTCCATCCATATGCAGGCGGTTCGAATATTTGTTCTAAATATGTTCAGGTTGATGAACAGCTCAGACAGACTTTTGTGGCGTACTTTATCAAATGCCTTTACGTAATCTACATTTGTAGTGTTCTTTCATGTAGTATTCTGAGGATAATTATCGCGTTTCTTCTTCCGATGTCTTTGGCGAACCAGCAGTGTTCTTGTCCTATTTCTGGACTGATTCGGTTGCGCGAATACAACTTTTAAAAGAATGAGGATATTGACTATCATTCACTTCCATATAGGACAGATATCAGGGCACCTGGAGGCGGTGTGATGGTTAGCAAGTTTATCTTGCTAGAACAATTACGACTGACTAGTGAGTTCGATCCCTACTGGGTGCCCCCTACTTTCGGCCTTGTGCCACATCTAAGCTACGCTTGGAAAATCACTCTCGAGGCGGTGTAATGGTTAGCAAGCTTGTCTCGCTAGAACAATTACGACTGAGTAGTGAGTTCGATCCTCAGTGGGTGTCCCCTACTTTCGGCCTTGTGCCGCATCTAAGCTACGCTTGGAAAATCACTATAGGACAGATATCAGCATTTCTTTCTATGTTTCTAATGAAGTTTTCCTGTTTCTTAGTACTCGGCTTAGCTTCTAGAAAGCATTTTTCTCTCTCGCAATGCGCATTTGGATTTCAGTTTCGCCCTTTCTATAAGTTGTAATGTCAAGTTTGTAATTTGCATTTTTGCCTCATCCTTTTGCATACTATCATGAATCAAGTCTTCTTGCAGTTGATGTTTAATCCTTTTCTTCTCGCTTTCCATCACTACCTTCCGTAGGAGCTTTTTATAGTTTTCTTTCTGTATCTGCTATCGACATTGTGTCATCTGCATAGCTTATGTTAGATTGAAACGAGAGGATACATTTACTTGAAGCTGAACCAAGGCTTGACAATTCAAGCTGATTGATAGACACTAAGGGCAATGTAGTCATTAGTCAAGGTTTATATGTTCTACTATATTTTACTTTTGTAAATAAAATGTATATCCTGATACATGGAATTTTTATCTGTGCTTATATGAATCTTTTTGACAGTAAAAATGGACTGCAAGAAAGAAATGGTTGAGAAAGACTTGTTAAATAATAGTCTACCATACTATTATTTTTTCAAGAATTGTATTTTCCTCTGACTTCCTTATTTTGACCTTAAGATCAGATGGTAGACAAAACAAAGGACGTCCTTTTTGATTAGTTGAAACTATCGTGGGAAGGTTAGAGAGAGAGGAAGTTATTTTAGGAAGTTAAGTTTTACACGTCGAAGAGATCAGACGTTGTCATTTCGTGTCTCGGGGAAATTGCTTCCCCGAGAGGTGATAGAGCGA
Source organism: Acanthosepion pharaonis (assembly GCA_903632075.3). Lineage (NCBI taxonomy): Eukaryota > Metazoa > Mollusca > Cephalopoda > Sepiida > Sepiidae > Acanthosepion > Acanthosepion pharaonis. The sequence goes on along the minus strand of CAHIKZ030002290.1, from coordinate 2,465,901 downwards.
CCCCACTGGATAATTAGAAATGTACACATTGACGTGTTTAATAAAATAAATAAAATAAAAAATCCCTTTTGCTGAAGTTCTCATTTTAAGTCCGAACAAACCAACTAGCGGTCATCCGACCGGAAGATGACAGAGAGAAGAATGCAACATATGAATAAATCAAGACAGTCACCCAAGAAAACCTCAGAAGAAGGGTCTATACAACACACTGAGGTAGGTGATTCGTTGCTTGCCCAATCCCTTTTGCCCTAAATATGCCCTGTGAAAGTTAAGTTTTCCAAAACCTTTTCTTCATGATGTGTCTAGGAAGTTTTCAGTTGTCTCTTTCTGATTCTGGGTGTATATTTTCTTTTTGGTGACATTTTCTTTAAGGCTTCATCTTTGCTTACTCACTTCACCTATGGAATTCTTAATATTCTTCTGTGAATGTTCATTCAATATTTAAGCGGGCATGGCTCTTTATACCATCCTGTCAATTATAATCGTTTTCTTGTTTTTTTTTCTTTTTTTTTTTTGTGGTACATACACTTGTCGAGTATGTTTCTTGGTTCTTTCTCTGTTTCTTATGTCTTCAATATGCCTTATGAGTGTTAGTTTCTTCAAGCCTTCTTTCATCATTACATATGCTAATAATAGTTCTGATTCTTCTTCAAAGTTCCACGTTCCCCACTCAATAATTACAACATCGACCAGAAGAATCATATCTTTTTCGCTTCTTCGGCCAGCGGGAAATGCTTAACACTCAGTAATGAAGCACACCCTGACTGTACTGCTTTATAAGCTTGTCTCAAGTCTTTAAATATTTTCCGTCTTCTTCAGTACTTGGTTATCGAACTCAATTAGAACCAAGATAACGAATGCTGATTTTCAAGGCAACTTATATTCCACATTTGGAAAGTTTACTTTTAGCTAAGGCCAGATAATAACTTTGGGTTGTGTTGAACTTACAGATAGAAAGGGAATGCATTCTCTTTTTTTAATCAATTCATCCCCATCAAGACGATAATGCCACTAAGACGCATAAGGCTACTGGAAGTGAAAGAAAATGAACACGACTTTAGAAGTAACCAGGAACCCAATCCTAAACAAGAAACAAGTGATAAACCTCTGCTTCTGTTCAAACTTCTGGGTGAGGGATCGGGCGGTGGGTGAAGATAACTACTTTTAAAGTCTTTGACTGCGCTGTAAATGATGGTGGTAAATAATGCCGGTATATTTGGTGGTTTAAAATATTGGTAACAAATTCAATTTTCTCTAAGATCTTTTCAGTTTTTTGTTATTATTATTATTATTATTATTATTATTATTATTATTATTTCCTTTGATTTCTGGTATATACGCATTTCTTTCCGGATCCTAAACAGAAACCTAAGGTTAGAAATTGTATCATGACATTTTACACTGAGCATTTTTTGAAGGAAAAAAACCATAAGATCATACAGGTTTTACATCGGTAAAGCCCTTTGTTAAGTGTGGTCTGTACATATAAGTACAATTTTTGTATTTCCTTAAGGCTTGGGCTACCAGAAATCACTTCAATTAGTTTGTCGGAACCTTTTCCAGTCCAACAATAACTAGAACTTTTGATGTCTTCATGTGCCACGTTTTTGAGATTTCGATTTCAAGGTCCTTGTAGTTTGATAGTCTTTTAGAGATCTTCAACGGCACATTAGAGTCTTTAGGGAAGGTCATGTTAATATTCTTCTTCTTCTTCTTCTTATTATTATTATTATTATTATTGTTGTTGTTGTTGTTGTTATTACTATTACTTAACATTCATTCATATTCAATGCAGATGTCTTGTAGCCATGTCTAAAAGCTGAGCGAGAAAAGATATTGAATCTGCAATAGTTTTCTTAGAATCATTGTCAGCCATAAGAACTCATCCATCTTCATTCAGCACTAGATGACCCATAACGAGTTGATATGCCGTTAAACAAACAAATCATTTTATTACTCAAAATCGATATCATCATCAGTTTCAATTCCATTGCTTTTTTTATTTTACCTTATTTTAAAATACTTTGATATCTTTTAATCAATTCACCCCAAGCAAGGCGATAAGGACATTAAGACGCAAGAAGTTATTGGGAATGGACGAGAAGGGGAAGGTTTTAGTGAGGAGAATGGTAAATAAAATAACACAATTCAGGGAGTCAGAAGATTGAGACCGACGTTGCATTTAAAGATCGTAATTGACAGGAAACCAAGAAGACTGAAAAGAGTTCGTCAAGCCAGAAGTACGAAAGAAGTAACTGTTAACATAGAACATACGGTTACATCTAGCTGCCTCAACAGTAAAACGATATATAAATTACCGGGGATATATCAATCAGTCTTGTCATTCACTCAACTATGTGCCATCGATGAAGCTATGTAACTGGGTCCCGTTGCTAATCTATCGGCAAGTAGCTAAAAGGGCGTCAGTAGGTTTGAATTCAAGGAATGGGGATTTCTTCTGACAAAGTATACGATCAACAATACATCCAGCAAGCTGATTCGAGTGTTAATACGTATATCGAATTCGTAGATACCATCAAAGAATATGATTACAGTTATATGATTACTTCAATATTCGGATTGCCTTTGATATGTCATCTTACAACCTCGGACACCATGCACACGAGCGGCATGTCGTTTACGGCGATACGTCATCACTTCTGATCTTACGGCGAGTGAAGTAATGTGAAGCGCTTCAACTAAAGGCGATTAAAAGTAGTTGGCTCTGTCGATTACAAAAGAAAACTATTGTTAAAATAAGCAGTTAATTACAGAAATCGAAGCGCGTAAAATTATTGCCCTGCTATAAATCTATTATTTATATAATTGTTATATCATACATTTCGTAATAATTCAAGCATTATTTTCTGCATAACCATGTTTAACAAGACGCCCTGTTTTTCGACCGTGTGAATTCTGCCTATCATGGATTTAGCTTGGCTTATTTTTTACGGTATATCAACCACAATGGGTTATTTAGTTAATTTTAAGATGGTTTCGTATGAATAGAACATATATAAAGAAATCAGTTTCTAAATTGTTTTATTGACTTATTTTTGTAAAGTGAAGTTTTGTCGACAGAAATATATTGCTGGTAATTTTTTTTTCAAATATGTATTGCTGGTAATATTTTTTTCCAAAAATGTATTGGTGGTATTTCCTCTTTATAATTCAGTTTGTATACTTTCATGGTGTTTTGACCCCAGTTTGTGGGTTAACTATTCGTCCATAGCTGAAAACTTATAATATATGCTATCACCCCGGGTCAGGTTGAACCTAGGAAGAACAGCAATTAAGAGGTGGTTCCACGCTCCTCAAAACCTCTCAGTCAGAAGCTTTGTTACCGGATGAAGTTTATCGTCATACCCAGGATGCCGTTTACCATATCAGGCTCTTCGTTCGAGTGACTTCATAAGAGAATGCGCAAATATGAAGGTCCAAAAGAGAAAATTTGGTGAAATAGAATATAACACTCCATACTTAAAATTCCATCGATTTCTTGGAACTTACATTTTTTGATGTTACGAAGTCGAAAAATTGGAAGAGTAGATATGGTCTTTTACAGAAGATCTGAACGAAGTGGTGTTATGGAGCTGTGCTGCTCTGTGACGCTCTCTGTGAGCGATCAGGTTGGAACTCTAATAAAGTGCATATTTTAATTGTGCAGTCTTATAAATATGCAGGCCTTTAGACTTAATTCACACTGCTTAAAAAGCAGTTCGTTTAATCAAACAGGGATATCCACAAAATGATATTTCAAATAGTAGGAAAGACATATAATATAATTAAATATATATACAGGGCACGATGGGTAAATTGTCACCATTTTATATTTTCAATTTTGCGCATGCCTATTGTTTGTTTTTGATTTTGTCGACTGCACAATACGAAAATTTCAGAGTGTTTATGTGTCAATCTGAGGACAGTGCAGAGAAGTTGGAAAGAATTGGATGAGTCTAATGGCGACTACGAAGATACCGCAGCTTAGAAAATTCACTCTGATCGTTCGAACTCCCGATTTTTTTGGTGGGGGTCTCTCACTCAACATGCGGGCCTACATCAAGTGTCTTGAAGAGTTATTGCTGGCTTGAGTCAATAGGGTGGTGACTGGTGTCTGACAACAATACCACACAAGCAGGAGAACTCAGTCATGGCTGTCAGACAATTTCTTCAACTACATCACCCTTACATTTGATCACATAACTTCCCAGGCTGCACCCACCTTTATTATCATGTGTGGTATGCAGTTTAGTGAAAGACCAACAAAACTCCTTATAACACCAAAAATGAACTAAAAAGGCAAGTCTTATGTTAGCATTCACAAACTTAAACAATGAGACCACCCAGAAGAGATACAAGAGGTTTCACTATTGACTGGGGGTCGTGTTGAACCCAATGGCAGTTTTATTGAATAAATTTATTTTTTAGTATATTTCAAGTGTAATTTTGGCATTCTCAATCTTCTACTGGTATCTCAAAACAGATGAGTACATACCGGTTGTAAATTAGATTTCGTCGACAAAATCCAATTCCGGCCGATGAGAACGATACAGCATGTGTTTGCTGGAAAAAAGATTCATCCTCAAAAATATTCATAATTTAAACCTGCTTAATAAATGAAATGAGTTCATACTAGGAAAAAGTTTCTCTTAAAATATTCTAATTCTGCCCGACTGCGATTAAGTCAACCCATTCTACAGGAACAGTCTTCCCAAGAATATACCAAAACTAACTGTAAATATTGTGTACCTTTTCCTTGTTTCAATACATTTTGTTTACGTACATTTTGTGTTGTATTATTATTATTCCAAGCTTATCCAAGCTTCAACAATGGCGACGAGGATAAAGAACTTTACGAAAAAAAAAAAAGAATTGATAATTGATAATAACTTAAAGCATTCTTCTTTTAAACTTCTTTTTAATTTTTAAAAAATGGCCCCTGACCTACACCCCATATTCCGTATTTACACCCCCAATATTATATTTGATTTATTTTAAATTTGAGCAGTGAATTTGCGTCTAATTTAGGGTTCTACCCATAAGACCAAGTATATTATTTTTTTTTTTAATCATATGTTATTTATCGTGCCTGACGAGTTGGTAAACAACGAAACTTAAGTCGCATCCCTAACGTAGGTATATGTATATTTATTAATATATATTTCTTGGCTCTGTCTAACCACATGGAACATTAGGTTTACACCTTAAAGTAAATTTGGTAAATATACAGTTGCTAATATCTAGTTATTTGATTTACCTCCTATATATATATATATATATATATATATATATATATATATATATATATATATATATATATGAAACTGACATTCCTGCAACCACAATTTTTTATCATGATTACACCGTCAGGCAGCAATGCAGGGTGTTTCGTCTCAAAATTTTTATTTATAACTATACTGGAATCGACAGCAGAAGGAGGAGAAAGAAAAGGGTCAGGATGTAAAAGAGATACCGAGGCAAAAGCTGAATAGAAACGGGGCGCCTCTCCTATCCGAGACCATAACACGCGAATAAAAATCTCACGTGTTTCCAGGCTGCTATTACTTCTAATCTTTCATTAATTAATTTGATTCGATCAGCATATTATATATATATATATATATATATATATATATATATATATATATACAGTGACACGCATAAGTATTGAATACATGTTATTTTCTGTTATAACTCTAGTTTATGTTCGCCATTTTGCCTGATATTTGGTAAGTAATATATCGTAAAGTTGTTTTTAGTTGTATGTGGAAGGAAAATTAAAAACTCATGGTTGAATCCATTTTTTTATCAAAGATACGAGATATTACTTGCTTTTTTTCTTTCTTCCCTCGAAACGCTGCACTGTAGAATCGTCTCCCAAGTGGATGCTACCCCGATCACTGCAATCTTAATCAATGTAAAAAGTCATTGCAAATAATAGTAAATATAATGGTTGTAACAGCAAAATTGTCCAAATTGTGTAACAGCCCATCCCATAAAATATTTAATATTTAAATATCACAAAACTGAGTTCCTTTTTTCCAGGTTTTTATATAAGACGTTTAGCCATCTCGACATTTGTCCTAAAAATCACTGAAAAATCCTTTGAGGTATTCAGCTAGAAAGAGAAAAGTTTAAAATCGTTTTGTGTCAGTCTCTCTGTCTTCCCAAACGAGCAGTGGGTTGAGAGGAAAAGATCATTCAGGACTTTAGTAATGGTACCAACATTCATACTCTGGCTTCCATCTACAAAGTCTATTCAAGGACCACCAAGAGAACTGTAAATAAGTTTTCAGAGCGAGCAGTGGAGAGGAAAACTAGATCAGGAGTTCAAAACAAGAAGAGGTATCCTCATTTCAACTTAGGGCTAAAGAGCTCAATTACAAAAGATCCAACTCAATTAATATGATGTTTGGCACGTAAGAGAGGAGTTTCAGTTATGACAGTTCAAAGAGCAGTGAAAAAAGATTGAAAATGAAATCGTAAGTGAAACCTGTCAGACACCTTGTTAATCCAGGACAGAAAGGTAGAAGCTTAGAGAGGGGGAAGATCATCTTGAATAGGTTGGAAAATGATCTTTGAATAACACACACACACACACATATATATATATATATATATATATATATATATATATATATATATAAATTTTATTTCATACCTTCATGATCTTCCGATTTTTAGCTATGCTTAATTAATAATGAAGACGGCATTTTCCTTGATGATCGATTTCTTCAACTTTCTTCTCTCAAACTTGGAAAATAATTATACATTCTTATTGCTCAAAGTAGAGTTCAGTAGTTTTATAAACGCTCGTAGAATTCCAGTAAGATAATTTTAATCATTTCTAAGATATAACGGTTCGAATCGTAATCTAAAAAATGGATATATTTTTTTTTACACGATTTGTACAATTTTGCTTTTACACCGGGTATATTTGAATAAAATGCAATTTGTTTTATTTTCTTAAGAAAAAAGAGATAAACAAAAAACGGGAATTATTTATTAGTCAAGTTAATAGTAATGTTTTATAATATTATATAAATTTCTCATTACTATAAATATATTTAGTGGATACACGTGATTTTGTAAACATCACTGTGGTATTGTCTACGGGACTGAGTTTTCAGAGAGTTTTATAATAAAGAAATTCGCTCCTTCATAAGGCCAATTGAGTCCTACTTCGCGGTGATGTCCTTCATGTCAGAGCGGTCTAAAAGAACGTCGCCTATACGGTTGGTTCCCTTATGTTACGGGAGGTGTAATTTATTTAACGCCTTCCTTTGAATGTATGGCAGCGAGAGATGGAAAAAGACGTCTTAAGTGTTTTGGATGGTGAGGCGGCGATTAAGTCAGGATACACGCCAGTAAGAACTGTGGTTTGCATCATTTTCTCCGAAGGTTAGACGTCGAATGATTTTCTAGGTTTAGCCAAGCACTCTCTAGATCCTACCCGGCAACAAGCCTGGAGAAGTCAGAAGTCACTTGAAGAGACAACAACAAAAATATGAATTTGTGGAAGGCCGAAACTTCGGTCACATTCCCATCAACCTGACGTGGCTTCCCTCCGTCTTTTCCACAAATATTTCCATGGCAACTGTTCTGATGAGTTTTTCCCTTGGTTTCCTGACTACATGAATTTAAACGTGCTACTAGATCGGCAACTAAATCTCACCGTCCTAATTCATCCTAATTAATTTCTTTTTTCGCACTTCCCAACTGTGGAAGTCCCTTTCCAATTTCTTACTTATATGATAACTTCTTTTTTTATGTACCGTGTCTACTCGGCACATAGGCGATCATGGCTCTTCACAACTTCCTGTATCTTATAGTTCTTAATAAACTTTATCTTTCTGTTATTTCTCCTAAGCCCTATTCTGCCATCCATTTAGTAAATCTCACTAGGCTCTTCGTTGTTTTCCTCTGTTTTGCTTGCGCTCTGTATGTACTCTGATTATCATATTTTACAAGCATTCATTCTTCATGATGTGCCCCAGAAACCTCAAGTGTTTTTTTTTTCCTGAAGTTAAGTATTATTTTCCTTTTTATTTCCATTTTCTTTAAATCTTCATCGTTGCTCACATGTTCGGTCCATGATATCTTCAGCTTCCTACTTCAGAAACATATTTCTGTTGCTTCATATCTTTTCTTCGTCTTTGATGAGACCTTACAGCTCTCCCTGCCACACAGAAGGACAGATTATACGTAACAGTTCTGTACACTTTTCCTTAATTCGAGCAAAACATTTTATGTCCCATATTAGTATGCTTAGCTTTTGGAATGCTTCCTTGGCTATCCCAATACGCCTTCGGATTTCAGTGTCACAATTTCCCTCCTTTGTAACTACAATCTTCTTTAAATGCAAAGTCGATCGTCATCTCCTGTCTATTGAGCACTGTTCCTTTTTTGTCATTTCCTCCATCTTCCATATTCTCAGACATTTCATTCTCTTTCTCTCGCTGTAAACCGCTGCGTTTTTTTATGGCATGATAGCCTTGCTTGGTCGGGGAGGGGTGAAACATTTAACACAGAATCTGAAGGGAAAGAAAAATATTGAACCTGAATAAATAAATGCGCATACATTTCTAGGAAACACTGTGTACGTTGATATACATTTGTAAATCTATAACATTTTATCACTTCTTTTATATATATATATATATATATATATATATATATTTGTGTGTGTGTGTGTTTATCTCCGCGCATCATTCAGCCATCTTAATTACTATTCCTATTCGTTCTCGCTTATCGCCGTAAATGCAAATACTGCTATTTCGGCAAATTACCGGCGGCAAAGTGAATCAGACGATGATGGTAGTGACCGACCTCCAAAGTTTAATTGCTGCTGGGGGTAGTTTTATCATCTTACCAGAACCTTCAACCCACCTCTCACTCTCTCTCTCTCACACTCTCTCTCTCTCTCTCTCTCTCTCTCTCTCTCTCTCTCTCTCTCTCTCTCTTTCTTTCTCTCGCTGTGTTAATATATATTACTCCTTTCTCTCAGTCGTCCCCTCTCTCTATATCTCTGTCCCATCTCGCTCTCTCTGTTTTTATATACATATGACTTTCCTCTCCCTCTTCCTCTCTTTTCCTCTCACACGGTGTTCATATATATATATATATATATCATTCTTTCCACTCTTTCTCTTCACTTATCCTCTTTCTTTATATCACTACTCACCCTCTCTCTCTCTCTCTCTCTCTCTCTCTCTCTCTCTCTTTGTGTTCCTTTTAGCAATTTCAACCCTAGCGCAACTACAACGATGTTACTATCGAGCGTGGCCTTGTCAGTTGGCCCAATCATGAAGATTTGTAATGCTACATATCGGATCGGTGACAAGAATACAGAGCAAATAGAAGACAAAAGATCCGCTCCACCCGAGCAACCATACCTGACCCTGACCGGCCACTATAGATCCAAACCGACACTGGCAGTAAGTTAATTGATATACTACTTTTAATCGAAGGATCATGTCCTCATACAGAAAAGGACATTTGTTCAAGAGATTAGAGGTTACAATTTGATTTTAGATACAAACTCTTGAAGAGATTCTTACATTGTAATACCAAATTTATACAACGTAACCAGTTGGAACTTTTGGAAAATTATACCACAACTTTTGTTGATATTTGACATTAAAGTCGGACTAATTAAACTCAATCAGACAAAGTTGTGTTTAAAATATCTTATACAATAATATGTGGTTGTACCTGGATTGTCCACATATAATTTTTGACAGCTACCCTGTCACCAATACTAAAGCAAAGGAACCTGGAAAAAATAATTAAGTTTAAATATTAAATAAGTAATAAGGCTGTAGCAAGTTCTGGTGGCGGCGGAAGTAAAAAATGACCAGTTGTTATAAATTATTGGGAGATTCAAACAGTTCGTATTAAATATTTGTATCTCATTTGATTAATTCAAAATGTGTATTTTTTTCAGGTGTGTCTACTGCTACCTCTGTGTTTAGAATAACCTGATTTGCAATTTCTTGTATTTGGGGGATAATCTATTAAATTTAATCCTTTTTTTAAACAAGTGTTGGGTATATATTCTAGCCTATGTAATTAAGTTTATTTTCTTTATATTTGATGACTTTTCTTATTAAGTATCTCAAGGATGAAGAAGATACTTGAAGCGGCAGAAGTCGGGTTCTACAGGAGAATACTGAGGATACTATGGGCCGAATATGTGAGCAATGACGAAGATTTATAGAAAATGGAAACAAGAATAAAACTTATATATAAAATAAGGAAGAGACAGTTCAAATTTCTAAAGCATATAATGAGCTAATACTCACGCGGAAGATTGAAGGCCTGAAGGACAAAGTAAAACTGGATAACTTAATAAGCTTTAGTATGGAGGGCGAAAGAACATTTAGAAGAAATAATAAAAATACAACATTTATTAAGAGCTACAAAGGACAGAGAAATTTTGAAGAGCCACAATCGTTTACGTCTTGAAGGAACACGGCACATAGAAGACATTGTGATAATAGAAAATCTACCAAGAAAGGTGAAATATTGCAAGAAGCTTGTCGTAAATTTACTGTGGATTTTCTAGTGATTACTAACATCAAAAACTAATATAAAATAATACGAGCAGTTTTTAATGTTGATACTGAAATGATCTGGTATAATAGCTTCTATTGACCTTATGGTGGGATATTACGTTTCAATAATGCATATGGCATCAATTAATGTAGATTTCTAATACACGCAACCTATTATGTAATACGAATGCCTTAATGTTTGAGACTAATCCAGAAAAATATTTTATTCTGGTTGAAAAGTTAATAACAAGGCAAGTTTATCCTTCTTTTTCATGAAGAAAAAAAACATGGTTTACAAGAGAGCATCTCATACGAAGCACTCTCCATTGCTCTAAAAGTCGTGAGTGCTACATTAAAATTTCTTGAAACGGATTAATTTCTGAATACCCTACCCCTATCATAGGCAAGATTATTGATCCGCGTATCATCTTGTGTGATATTCGCCTTCGTTTTAGAGGCAAATAAATACAAACTATTCGTGAACAAAGTATTTAATTTACCTTCCTGTTTGTAAGTATCATAGTTTGTGATTAATTTTAAAAAATCACAATAAAACAATAACAGTTACGACAACAATAATAAAAACATGCAGAAAAACTACACCATTAAATGTAACTATAGAAAGAAAGAAAATTGCCCACTTAATATTAAATGTTTAATCAGCAACATAATATAAAAGCTATCGAAACTAATAACAGTAACAAAGACGTAAAATATTAAATAGGCGCCAGTGAAAAAAAAAACTTTTGAAGAAAGATATTATAACTACAAAATTCTAAAGATAAAATACATAAATAATACAACCCTACAAAAATAGATATCGAGGCAAAAAGAAAAAAAATATCCTCACCAAAATCAAATGGTCAAATTAAAAAGAGAGCAGCTCCGTACAGCACTACCAGTAAAAATTGTAAATTATGCTTGGGGGAAAATAGCAATAATTAGTTTTAAAACCAAAATAAATTCTCAAACAAGAAAACTGAAATATTGGGTAAATGTAAACATATAAATGAATACTTACTTTCCATCTAAGCAATAATAAAAATAAATAAGTAAATATAAATATAATATAAGCATTAAATAAATAAATGAAATAAATATAATATAAACTTTATTAATAAATACATAAAGAACAAATATTAAACATACGCACGTATTCGCGTCTTTGCATGTACGTATATATATATATATATATATATATATATATATATATAGACACGAACACCAAAAAATGAACAAACCTAAGCCCCCATAATTAAAATCACTATATATAACACCAAAACATACACAAATATACTACTAACCATTAAAAAAGAAACATTAAATAAATGACAGCATATGACATAAACAAACACATACTTTAATACATATATACTATTCAACAATTAGATCTATGTGTCTGTGTCCAGCATGCGCGCATACGTGCGTGAGTCTGCGCGTGTGTAATACACACACACATATATATATATATATATATATATATATATATATATATATATATATATATATATAACAAAAAACAGACCACTTTAAGTTTCCATGTAATAAATTATTTCGCCACAGTCCTTTTAAATGGCTCTGGATCATCAGACTTTACTTCCAAAGGTTGAATTTTTTTTTTTTTTTCATTTCAACCTTTGGAAGTAAAAGTCTGATGATCAAGAACCATTTAAAAGCGCCATCAGTGGTGAAATAATTCATTACATGGAACCTAAAGTGGTCTGTTTTATTCAAATTTATTTGCTCTGAATTTACATTGAGCTCTCTGGATATCATCCTCCTTGGGTCTACCCATACGGATTATCTAGTTTTGCATAATATATATATATATATATATATATATATATATATATATATATATATATATATATATATATATAGATATGATAGATAGATAGATATTGATAGGAATTTTAGGAGGAGATAATCATAATTAATTCATCGGGGACTGACAGGTACGCATATGAAACTCTGGAGTCGGAATGCTAAAGATAACATCTATCAGTTAAGTGACAAAATTATACTTATCATAATCTTATATATATATATATATATATATATATATATATGCGTGTGTGTGTGTGTGCATTAAAGTTGTCTAAAATCTACTCTTATGCTTCTAACCTTCACACCTAAAACATTTATTTACTGTTTATTTACTATTTATCCTCTATAGGATTAGATAGGTTCGCCCATCGTCCTGTTCATAAACCTCCCCGGGCTTTTGACGAGGTTTATTCCTTGTTTCCTTTTTAGGATTGGGTTTCTTGTTCCATCTCTTTCACTTCCTGTTGGCCACCTTTGCGTTTCGAGGATTTATCACCTTACTTGGGGTAGTGCCTTTTACTCTGAAACCCTCTACCTCGATTGGCCCTTGGGTCTTATGCAAAGGTGAACATCATTATATATATATATATATATATATATATATATATATATATATATATATATATATATATATAGGAAGAGGCGACCACCGTTTATCCCCACGTCTTACCGCTTGGTTACCGAAACCTTATCGATTACTGCTGTTGGACGCTAAAGATTTCTCGAATATTCAGACCGGCAAATGAAAATAAATATACTGTTTAATAAATAAATGGAACGCGCATACAAATACAGTATGTACTCAAAATAATATTTAAAGACATATATACATATATATATTTATATATATATATATATATATATATATATATATATATATATATATATATATTATTATTATTATTATTATTATTATTACCACCCCTCTTTTACTGTTATGGTAGTAGTGAGAGGCACAGTAACATAAAAATTACGAATTCTTGTATTAATGGTCCTTTCCTGATTGATCAAACACTGCCAAGCTAAATGGAATCAATTAACGAAAAAAACACGTTAGGTGACAAACAAAAGAAGCCAAGGATATATGGATAACAAGTATCAATTTTATTACTAAAATATACAAATGGGGATTAAATATTTTTGGATATATTAAAAGATGAAAGATGGGGCAAAACAGTGAGACAAAAATAAATATGACAATGAGGGAACTTATCTTTTCAGAAAAGTAAATAATATATAGACAAACGACCTTGTGCCAAACTTGCAAGAAATTACAAATGGCAAAAAGTCAAAATGCGGAAAAATAAAACAGGCAATAGAAACAAAGTAATTATCTGTTATTTGAAAATGTATTTCTTTTTCTTTTTCTCTTCCTTTTCTTTTAGTGTCTGTTATGTTTCTCTTTTCTTTTATATTTCTTTTTATCTAATATCTTTTCTCTTTTTGCTTCTATTTACTGCGTATTAAGTTTATCTGTGAAATGGATTTCTTTTTGGCTTCCTTTCTTTTTCTTTTTTGTCCTGTACAGGGTTTGAATAAAGTATAAGTTGAATCTTTCTTTTCCTTGGTTCTCAGGATAATATATCTTTCTTTGTATCGTTGTATCTGCTTCTGCGCGCAGGAGTTTGATTTCTTTGAATCAACACTTTACTGAATTTTTTCAGCTCAGAAACCTTAATAGATTTCTATCAATTACGCATATCCAAATGTCTAGCAGATCATAGCAAGTTTACCTGGACATACATTAAGTTTGAATTCTGAGTTGATGGCGGTCTTTATTTTCGCGCCTCAATTTTGGCACGTGACCCATGGCTTTCAAGTATCTATTTTTACATGTATGGGCGAAAAGAATCCACTGACCCTTTTCCTTTTTCTGTCGTATCTCAGAGAGTTCAAGGTTGCTTTAATGTCAGAATATTATCCCGTCAAATCATCAAGCTAGCATGTGACCAAGAAAGAGAAAGTCTATTTTTCATAGGATGCATAATCTTTGCTCGAATGCATGCAAGTTTGATTAAAAACCGTTGTCAATTTACATTATTTCTTTTTTCATTTTCCCACTTTCTGAAAGTACTGATTCCTCATTCAGAGTACTTCTAAAATATAAACTTCAGTGTTGATCTTAGAATAAAATTAGATTAGGGTCCGTTTGTTTGTTTATTTTGTTTAACGGCATTCCAACCTTAGTGGTCTCCTTATGCCGAAAATGATTTTGGTATAACTTGCAACATTATTTCTTTCAAAAACGTATAGATTGCAACATTATTTTTTTAAAAAAACGTATAGCTGACAACATTATCATTTTTTTTTTGTTTAAACATCATCCTTTCATATTGTTTTGACCCCAGTTACAATTTCATTGAATAAGATTTTGTTAAAAGACATATAGCTGGCAATATTTTTCTTTTTTTTAAACGTATAGCTGGGAATATTATTTCTCAAAAAAGTAGAGCTGGTAATATTATTTTTCCAAAAACTTACAGCTGGTAATATTATTTTTCCAAAAACGCATAGTTGGTAATATTATTTTTTTCTAAAAACGCATAGCTAGTAATATTATTTTTTCAAAAACGTATGGCTGGTAATATAATTTTTTCAAAAACGTATGGCTGGTAATATCATTTTTCAAAAACACACTGCTGGTAATATTATTCCTTCGAAAACGTATGGCTGGTAATACTACTTTTCCAAAACCGTATAGCCGACAACCTTAATTTTTCAAAAACGGCCTATCTGTTGAACGCAGTTTATTGCCATACCCAGTATGTGGATGTAGTTTATCGCCATACCTAGGACGCGGATGCAGTTTACCATCATACCCATAGACGCGAATGCAGTTTACCGTTATACACATGGACGCGGATGTAGTTTACCGTCATGCCCATGGACGCGGATGCAGTTTACCTTCATACTCATGAACGCGGATGCAGTTTACCGTCATGCCCATGGACGCGGATGCAGTTTATCGTCATACCCATGGACGCGGATGCAGTTTACCTTCATACTCATGAACGCGGATGCAGTTTACCGTCATGCCCATGGACGCGGTTGCAGTTTACCGTCATGCGCATGGACGCGGATGCAGTTTACCGTCATACCCATGGACGCGGATGCAGTTTACCATCATGCCAATGGATGTGAATGCAGTTTATCGTCATACCCATGGACTCGGATGTAGTTTATCGTCATACTGAGGACGCGGTCTAAACTGGGAGTTCACTATTTGCCCATAGCTGGGACCCTAACAGGTGCTACCACCCCGGGTCAGGGTGGACCTGGGAACATCAGAAATTAAGAGGTGGTTCTACGCTCCTCAAAACCTCCTGATCAGAGGCGTTTCTATGGGATGCAGTTTAACGTCGTACCCAGGACGATTAGGGTCCGTAAAATACATACATATATATATATATATATATATATATATATATATATATATGTGTGTGTGTGTGTGTGTGTGTGTGTGTTTATGTCGTCTCCCTTCATAAAGTCAGCGATCATAGGTCTCCACGTATTTCTCTTTTATTACTTGTAAATTGCCCTGACTTCGTAGGTTTTATTGACAGTGGTGTGGTTACCCGTTGCCTACTCCTCGTTTCGGAATTCAGTTCCCTCTCTTCTAGACTAGAGATCCCAGTGTATCTTGCTATTTAGCCCACGGTAGGCAGCGAAAGAGAAAGATTCATCCTCTTTTTCTATGTATTTTCGTGGAAGCGAATGCAACAGACTAGGTCGCAATTCGAACTCAACTCGCCTATTTCATTTTCGATCGGATAACACTTCCACTACCAGCTCATCTAATTCATATATTAAGTAACTGCAAAATTTTCCAGTACTACATTAAGAAAATCCTGAGTAGAATATAGTTTTCCTGTTTAAAAATAAAAGCTGGTAATTTTTGCACACTTTTAATATTTGCTAGTATCTCTAATTTTCTGTCTTCACTTTACTAATTTTCAGATATCTCTTTTTATTTTATGTGTTACCTGATTGCCTAACGTAAAGCTCTAGAATTCTTCCATTAATTATTCGGATTGTTGTTCTCATCAAATTTGTTTTCTATATTTACAATGTTCTTTTTTCGTCTTTTTGGCGGAACATTTCGTCAGCTAATTGTTTTTATCTTCTAATGTTCTAATTGTTAATGAAACCTCTCTACATCTCTCCAATTAGAATTATATCTGACATGCAAACGACGAAGTTTTGTGCTGATATGCGAAAACTTTAATTTCATCTTTTGTTTTTTAATAGAATTCACCCCAAGCAAAGCAGTAGAACCAGAAAGACACAATTGGTTATTGGGTGTGGAAGAATTAGAATACAGAAACATTACTAAGGATCGAGAACAATAAAAAAAAAAGTAATCAGGAAGACAGCAGACAACGATTGATATTACATTTGATTTTTTAAAAGAAAAGCTTTGATTGGAAAGCATGAAGCCAAAAGAGTGTTCCACAAGTGAGAATTGCGAGAAAAGGAATTTTTAGCATAGAACATACGGTTGCATCTAGCCAATCTGTAAATTGATGGGACTTAGTCTCTAGTCTACTACTGTGCTTAAATTCATAGTGTTTAGGTACCATAACGAAGAACGATATTTATTTCCACTTCAGTACAGAAAACGTGGCACAAGGCTAAAAACGGGAATGGGGAAAAGGACAGTCTTCTTCTCTCTTAAATTTAAACTTAGCTAACCACAAACACTGACCCAAACATACCATAATATTCCTAACACCAAAACAAGACATTCTTACTTACCTTTCTTACTGCATCGACCATAATACCACATTGTCTCTATGAAAATCCTAACTAGTCCTCATATGTACAATTCATTGTCTGTGATGGGAGGGGAATAAAACAAGAATTAAAACCTAGCCCTAATGAGTATTTACAATATGAGTGCAAATCTATTTACAAGAAACTAAACAAAATAATGTTAGGAATAAAAAACCACAATCCTAAGAGCTCATTGGAACAATTGCCATGAAAATATTTATAGAAAACGCACAGGGAGTCAACTTTACGGCGGTGAGAAAATGACTGAAGTCGAGATGCCAGATCAAGACCAATAATATCTGCAAAAAATTGATAAATAAATAATAGCAACTAGAAATAACTGTGAATGTTGCATGGTCTTATTTGAATTTTCTGATGAATATTAATTCTTGAATATCGTTTAACTCGTGAGATTCGTCACTTGCAAGTCATGTTCTCATTTTCCACTTTAAAAGATTCAAGCACAAGCTTGTTAAAATCATGTAATATTACTATAGGATATTTGTTTAACGTTCTATGTCTGGCCTTAAACTCAAAAGCATATTCAAATTAAATTTACGTTCATGATGACCTGACAAAAATTGTGGGTCCGTAACCGGGATTAAAGGTCTTATTTGCGCGGCACGGAATAATACGATATCAAGCGATGGCTATATTATCAATGTAGTAACAGACATCAAGTATATTACAATGTTCTATTCAAAATTTCAATGAATTGGTCTATTCAAAAATTACCTAATCCTAATACCTAGTTGTCGTCGTCTTTTTCGAAAGAATTCCTGTTTATATTATATAATGATATTTCCCAATTTCTTTTATGTGTCGTGTCACTTCAGGGCGATTTACGGCTACATCACGTTCCCGTACGATCAGCAACGTCGAGACTAGTCAGTATCTAGATGGGTGACGGCTTGGGAATACAAGATGCTGTAAGCGTGGACGTGCGTTGATAAGCCGTAGAAAACGATTCACTCATTCACAATTGTAATATTAGGAAGTTATTTTATGTAACATAGATATACTTACCAGTTGTAGGCGAAAAGCCAAGGCGAGGAAGTTTAAAGAAATATTAAGCCCAAGCCCCCGGAGTGGGGGGTGCTTCTTTCCAGTCGGAGGGGGCTCAAAAAGAGATATGCGGTTTAGGGGAGTTTTTCATGGTGTTGCCGTTAAACCGACATTAGAGTTCGACCTTGAATCACATTCGTTATCGGCGTCGGCGCACTGGTAAAGACCTATATGACTTTGAGTTAATATCGAAGAAAAAAGTACAATTGGAAGTCACAATGCAGGCGGGTAAGTTTAACTGGAATTACTCTCTGAATAAAAGCACCATTAGAGTTTTTTTCCTTATCTGCTTTGTTTCTCTCTGCATTTCTATCTCTCTATCTCTCTCACTCTTTGCCCCATCTCTTCTCTCTCCTCCTATGAGTTAATTAGTAAGACTTGTATCACTAAAACCATTATTATTTCCCCGCTCCACCAAGATAAAAAATTGTATACAAAATATTTAGATTACTTACATTATATACATTATTCAGACTTAACGTCATCTTCGTTGCCATATTAACAACGCTTCTTCAAACAATTGGAATTTCGACCCGAACCCTTTATTTCGCCCACCGGGCTAGATTGTTCTAGTGTCACGTCCGATGACTCTTCTAGATGTCTTAGTTATTTCCCGTTAACTCAATGGCCCAATGGATAAAGGTGTTTGTTAGATCCAGTGACTAGACCCAAAGAGGTGTCAGTTCAATACCAGGTCACAGTAGTGGTGAACCAAAACTCGGAGAGTTGAGTTAAAGGGAAATAACTGAGACACCCGAAAGAGGCATGGCATGTGGTACTAGAACAATCTATCACGGTGGATGAAATAAAGGATTCGGTTCGAAATTCCAATCACCTGAAGAAGGCCGGAGCCTACAACGGTCGAATCGTTGTGAATATGACGATGAGGATAACAGTGCGAATAATGTAAATACTGTAAATAATCATAATACCTCATCTCAGAGATATAGACAAAATATTTAGATTTCAGCATTAACTTATAGAGTTTGATATGCCGCTGAACACAAAGAAGTAACCGACTCTTCGCGGCGTACGTGATAGCGTCTATTATATTGTTTCCTATCCTCTCTAGATCTAAGAAAATATTTGTTCTTTTACGTCCTTCCATTTCCTTATTCTGCCATCCATTTACACAAAAACGTTTGATAGGTTATTCGATATTCTTTTTTGCCACCCTTACCTGCGGTTTGTTCTGCGAGTGGCAAATTCCCCAAACCCACTGTCCTCCATATGTATTCCAGGGATTTAAAGTACCAGTCTCCTTTTTGCTTCCATTTTCCTTAACCCTAGATCATTAACCATCAATTAAAGTTACTTCACAACCAACCATGGGTATATCATACACGATTTTGAAAATATCGAAAAAAAATCTCTATCTATAAAAGGCAGGGTGTGTGTGTGTGTGTGTGTGTGTGTGTGTGTGTGTGTGTGTGTGTGTGTGTGTGTGTGTGTGCGTAACGAATGCACGGCCACAATTTTCCACGGATTTGCATCAAAATTTACATGCACATGGTCCAAGTTAGCGGAAAGGACAAGACCGACTTTGCATTTTCCAACTCCCATCGATAGTGGAAATAATCGATAGTGGAAATAATCGATTTTTTCATGTTTCTACGGCAGTTTTCATGTAGTTTGCAGCCATTTTCTACTGGCCAGAGTGAAAAAAGTGGGAAAAATTTAAATCTGCATGGCACTTTACTCCAATTGGCTCATTCGCTTGCTTAAACTCAACGTTGATTCTGATTCCGCAGAACTGGGTTGGGTGTGAAAAAGTATTTGTTGTTAACATTCTTTTTTCATTCGGTTTTTCCAGTTACGAATCCTTTTTTAAAGCTGATCGTTTTGTGTTCATTTTGTTTAGTTCTTTTTTCGTAACAAATTTAATATTTAGTATAGAGCTTCGAAAAAATTCGCAGTGTGAGATAGGCAAGAAGTAAGGCATGTAGCAACATTTGCACGGCAAAAGGCACTCCTTTAAAGGCAAGGAAGGGCAAAATTATTGAAAGTCAAGTGATAGCGATTGCTGTATGAGTCGTACGATTTTTGAATCAAGCACGCGCATCGCCGGGCCATGCTGCTAGTACTAAATATAAATCTTTATTTGAAATATTTTACATGCAGGCACTTCAAACTTTATACTTTGAGTTAACATTAATAGGAACTGAAAAGCATTATTTAGCTAAAAAAATTCAGGTACTGAAAATTGTAATAAAAAATAGAAAAATTTGCGCTGGTTATTTTATACCCATGGTTAGTGTTCTAGGTTTAAATTGTTATCACGTACATCGTCCGCGATATTCTCAGCCTTATGTATAGAGTCACATCTCTATTGACTCGACTCCTCTTCATTAGGGAAGAAATTGATCGACAGTTACCGTCATGTAGATCGGCTGATATTTACCTTGTTGTTCTGCGCATTTTTCTCTGTTCCACGGGTAAATGTCTGTATTGCATTTTGCTTGTGCGCGCTACTCAGATTTCTCAAACTTTTGTGTAGACCTTAATGCAGTATGCGGCAGAATTACCTCCCAAATATATCTCCCAGAAATACCTCCCACATAATGGTAAGACATTATTGGCAATGGTGTCTTTATCTAACGAATTTCTTAACATTACGTGGAAGATATTTCTGAGAGGTATATATCTGGCAGTTTTTTTTTCTTTTTCTTTTTTCTACAGCACACTGTATAATAAAAACTCAAATCATCACATGATAATTTTGTTCAACATGGAAAGAACATTGTGTTCGCCAGCACAGCTATGGATGACTTTAATGGACATAATTAGATTAGTTAGCTCTTTGGAATTTTGATATTTAATTTTCTGTGTAATTTGTTAATAGCATCTTTTCAAGGATTACGTTTCAGTATGTTTTTTTTTTATTTGGTTTATTTTGATTTCATCACGTTGTAATTTTTCTCTTTCTTCTTTAAATGGTCTGAAATGCCTAATTCCTGGATTATTATGTCTATTTAGATGTTAGCTTATTTAATCTAACCTTTAGCCCTCTGAACCATAACCCCTTAATTATCTCTCACCCTGGGCCCCTGCTATCCATTTCTGCATTATGGAGCGTTAGACCGACCGACCGAGTATATGTTTATAATTTATATCTTACTCTAATTTATTTAATGATATATTGTACACTCAGATATATTACATGGAGAACTGATGTTTGTCAGAGTTTTGTTTTTAAAAGCCACTGTAATCATATTACCTAACGGAAATTATCTTATTGTATTCCGACACGCCCTTTAGGGTGACCCTTACTTCATACTTGTCGTATTTAAACTTTGTTTATCTTTTAGAAGATTCTAAGTTTACAGAGGCCACTAAGCAATTATATCCTCAACATGCTTTATGGTTATTGATCAGTTAATGTGGGATTATTGATTGATTCGTTTTCTGTTTTATCGACCCTTTGTAGGTCTTTTAAAGTTAGAAAATATTTTAGATTCTAAGAATTGCTTGTATTTAGATTATAATGATTTAGTGATACATATCTTATATACAGCTGGTAAGAGAAGAGGTTGAGATATACGTTTCTCAAGGGTATCTGCGTGTAAGGAGAACTCAAAGGAATTGGAACACAGCTCTCCGATTAGCAATACTGGACGATTCTAAAGTTTGATTGATTTATTCATTTTTTAGGTCTTATAAATAATTCGCAGTTTATTTCAAACTAAAGGTTTTTTTTTTGGTTGCAAGATTTTTTTTTTTTTTGGGGTGCAATTTTTTTTGGGTTGCAATAAATTTTTTTTTTTTTTATTTTTTTTTTTTTTTTTTTTTTTGGTTGCAAGATTTATTTTTTGTTTTTTGGTTGCAAAATGTTTTTGTGGGGGTGGTTGCAAGATTTTTTTTTGTTGCAAGAATTTTTTTTTTTGTTGCAATTTTTTTTTTTTTTTGTTGCAAGATTTTTTTTTTTTTTTTTGCAAGGTTTATTTTTTGGTTGCAAGATTTTTATTTTTATTTTTGGTTGCAAGATTTTTTTTTTTGGCTGCAAATTTTTTTTGGGGGTTGCAAGATTTTTTTTTTGCAAGAATTTTTTTTTTGTTGCAATTTTTTTTTTTTTTTTGTTGCAAGATTTTTTTTTTTGTTTGCAAGATTTTTTTTTGGTTGCAAGGTTTATTTATGGTTGCAAGATTTTTATTTTTATTTTTGGTTGCAAGATTTTTTTAATTTTTTTTTTTTTGCTATAATAATGTCTTACTTAACTCATAGCTTAGAGAAGAAGAGCTTTAATCGTACATTTCTCAAGAGTATTTGTATGTAAGTGCACATAACCAACCTAACTGAAATTGAAACTCGGCTCTACGATTGAAAATTCTGAAACATTATCCATTACATTCATTCCCACAGCTAAGCTTACAGCACCAGGTATTTCCAGGCTGTGATTCGTCTGAGTACTGACCAGATTCGACGTTGCTTAACTTCGCTGATTGTACGAGAACAGGTGTATCAACGTGATGTGGGCATAAACCATAACGTAAGATGAGAGGGCAACCAATTTGTTGGGTGCTTCACGCAATGGATTCGTCTTTTTACCGATATTTTTACAGAATATTAACATTAAAATAAATTTAATTCTTTTCGTCGGGACTTAGCAATACCAATTGCATGCCTTGTACATTGCTAAGTACATTTGAAAGAGGCAACCTAACGAGTAAATTCATACAGATTGAAATTTTAACGACCGATCACTGAACTAAGTAAGCTTTTATAGATTGAATTATATACGACCAGTATTTATTTAATCACAAACCAAGTAAATATTTTTAAAACTCTGATATAAACATTCGATACTCACCTGTCCTCGAACAAAATAAAAGCTCAGAGAATCTGACTAATATTTCCTTCTAACAGAAAATCTGACTAATTATTTCGAGATAACTTTTTAACCAAAAAACTAAATCAAATGCTTTTCATACAACACTGTCGTGAACAAATTTTGACGACACCACCCTATCATTTTAGAAATTTCTAGGTAGATAACCTTTTGTTCTAATAGTTTTTTTTCAAAAACTTCCAATCAAATCTTTTCACTAAATTCTTGTTTACATAATAATTTTCACACAATGTTGGCAAAATTTTGTGACCTTGATGGTTTTTTTGAATTATTAGAAAAAGTGTAAGAATTTTTGTTTAGAGATCCATTTGAGAATCTTTCATTTATTAACAAAACTTCAACATTTGTATTGTGTTGTTTACTTGAGCAGTGGTATGTTCACTTTGATTAATTACTAATTTATATCAAATTAACTTCTCAAATTTTGTTTGTTGCCAACGGGTAAAACGAAAAATCGTTATAACTATGCTTTCTATTTATCCTATAACTCGGTTAGCGCTCTTATCTTTTATTAATATTTTTAAATTTATTTTTAAAACTGAAATTGAATTGTTTATATATTAGAAAATAATACGAATGATATATCAATGAATTGTATGCTAAACCTCAGCAGCTGATAGCTGAAGTGAAAGAATCTGTTTCTGGATATTCACAAGATTCTAAAGGAGTCGTAGCGAAGTGAATTTTGGGAAATTTAGTTCTTTCTTTATCCCTTCACTCTTCATCTTCTTCTTGTTTTTCTTGTTCTTTCCAAGCCACTTCTGGCCGTCGGAAATCAGCGTCCTCCCTAATTTCTTGACTTTTGTAGCCATAAGAAAATTTTTCCTATTATTATCCCAAATAGTCCCTTTTCTAATAACCATTTGCATATGGTCGTTAGGCAGGCTTCTTGTCATCCATATGTCCTATGAGTGTCATATTCTCCAAGCAATCTTTCCTCATCGTGAGTTCTAGAAAATTAAACTGTCTCTTCATGATTCTGAGAAGAAAAATTATTTTGTTCAAATTTTCCTTAAAATATCCCCAATGTTTAAATATTCTGTTTGCTTTAAAATCCTGGTATAACCGCATATCTGTTGCCTTAAGTCACCTCTGAGGTAAATGCACATCATTCACTGACTCATAGGATAATTAGTATTCCATAGCTGTTCAGCAAGCTTGTTTTGTTGCTAAGAATTTTTCCTAATACTTTGTTTAGTTTTTGGAAGGCATCTGATGCTATTTTGAGTCCTATTTTCCGTCTAAACTTCTGTGCGATATTTTCCGTTCAGGGTAAATGTTTAATGTAAGTAATCGCAGCCTATTCTTATATGAGCAAACCGAAATCCTTGTAAACCTGCGTTGTAATGTGCGAATACAATCTATTTGCATACACCTGAATTTGTAAGAACTATGGCAGTCTTTTAACCTGGTCAGAAGAAACACACTTTCTCTATAGTTACTCTTCGGAAATTCCCTCATCGTAATATTTTGCCCTTCGAGGAGAAAGGTTAATTTCTACGTGAAGATGTTTAGTCTCGAGTTATAATATTCTGATTAAATCGATCAAAGTTTTATCGTTTACTCTTGTGCTTGACTCGTGTCATTGTCACCCACCCCTAACAACACTCTGATATAATTAATTCCTCTTGGTCACCATTGGTAAGCAATTATATTTGATAATTATGAAGTTGGTGACCATTTGCCAATTCCAGATGTAAGTATACACAATAAATGGACCGGTCCTCACATTATGGCAAAGGGGTCTTCTTCCCGACCGACGTCTTCTATTTGTCGTATCCCTTAAGACGTGAGCGATCATGTATCCCTGAAGATTCATATCTATTATGGCTCAATACAGCGTTTATCCATTAGCCAAGCCTACCACCTGCTGTCAGTCCCCATCACATTTGCCCTCGATGTATCCTGTGCGTGTTAAATTCCCCAACCCCTACTTCCTCATCATGGCTAAGAAATTTCTGATGTTTTTTTTTCTGATTCCAAATATAAGTGATTATTTTTAACATTCTCTTTCCATGTTCCTTACTCTCTCTTTAAAGCTTTTGAAATGCATCATTCGCTAACCGTATGTATGTTCTGGTTTCGTTGTCACGTCCTACACGAAAAAACTTACCAGATATTTAAAATTATGAAGGGAGTAATAATAATCTACAAGAAGATAGAATGCATGCTTATCAGTAAAAAGATGAGCCCGAAATGCGATTTACAGGCCTGGGCCACTGAAATCAAGCAGGTAAAGAAATTTAAATATCTGGGAAAATGTCCTAACAGAGGACGGTAAGTGCGACGCTGAGACCCGAAGACGTATTGGGGTGGCCAAAGACGCATTTCAAAAGCTACGTGGCGTGTTACGAGACAGAAGGGTTTCGGTGAAAACAAAGAAAAGAACATGTTGTACGGTCTCCTCAAAGATGAAGAAGAGACTTGAGGTAATGGAGGTTTGGTTCTACAGAAGAATGCTAAGGATATCACGGAACGAGCGTGTGAGCAACGATGATGTTTTGGGGAGGATGCAATCAGGGAGGATGATTTTATTTAACATCAGGAAGAGGCAACTGAAATTTCTGGGACACATAATCCGAAAGGAAGGCTTGGAGAATCTTATACTCACAGGTTGAACAGAGAAAGTAACGCGTGGCATACCTAGCGGGCTTAAGCAAGTAGATGATAGAACAGGGTCTGGGAGGAGCAGCATAGGGTTAAAACTTATTGAGAGCTGCAAGAGATAGGAGGAAGTGGAGAGCCATGATCGCCGACGTTTTGAAGGGACACGATACATAAAAGAAGAAGAAGACGTATTTGTTATTAACCTTTCTGATTCGTAGTTTGCATCTTGGGCTATTTTTCTCTTAGTGATGACCATAATATCTGTCTTCTTACAGTTGATGGTTCGTGCTTTTTTTTCTGGTTATCCATTAAATTGTCTAGGAGCTCGTACATTTTTCTTTCTGTGTCTGCCGACAACACGATGGCATCGGCGTGTCTTATATTTTTAAAATTACGCCGGCCGAAAATAAGTCCTGGTAAGTTTTCAAAGTCCATTAGAATAGCCACTCTGTAGATGATAAACCAATCTGGTCCTTTCTATTTTTGTGTGCCTACTCAACATGTTTCCTGACCGTATACAAGCTGTTTGCTCCCAGCATAAGTTCTGAGCCATGCAGAGATGCTTTTCAAATAGATCGAGTTTTCCTAACCGATCAATGATTGTACGTTATCAAATGCTTTTAATTGATTTTAAGTAATTTCAATTGATTCTTCGATCGGTGCAGTTCAAGTGTAATTTTCAGTGGATGGTTTTTGTTATTGCCAACAAAAACTCTACCGAATGCATACAGTTTTACCCAGATGAAGCGTAACGACGAATTCAACTAGTATAGCTTTTCTCCTCATAACTAGTGTAATTTAAATCCCTGCTCCTCTCTTATGTTGGGAACGATTGCAAAAGCAGACAGCACTTGCTCCTTTGAACTAAGTGGGTTTCGGTTAAAGACACAACCTGATATCTGAGAGATTATGACCTTTATTTCATTCCTGCCCAAGCCGTTGTTTCAAGCATATTGTTCAATACCCACAGAGTCAAGATGTGTTTCATACTGCAACTATGCTGCGAGAACATTACTTACTCTTTCTGGGAGAGAACGCTTTGTCAACGGCTTCAAAAAGGCCAGTGCAATGATACTCTCTCCCACGGAGAGGCAACTTGCCTTGAAAGACTAATTTGGCCTTGAAGTCACACCTGACCTCAAGTGTAACCCTTACATAAGGGCAATCCTTGAAAATGCAGGTAAAAAGGTCGGTTCTCTGTACTTCTACAGTAAGTACACAATTCCACGTGCTATTCTCTGTCTTTACAAGAGACAGATCATGCACAGAAATGGAGAACTTTTATATTTGAGCGGAAGATAAACAGACCTCACTTTCCAATCTCGAATGAATCCAAAAGCGGCTCCGAGTCCTTGTTAGAGAAGAATTTTTTCAGATCGCCAACCTCTCTCTCATAGGCGGGATGTGACAAATCATCTAGCTGCTCTGTCACAACTTTCATGGAAAGTTTTCGGACGAAATACATCCTTTGGCTCCGCCAGGCCTAAACTTTCACAGCAAGGACTCGTCATGCCATTTACATTGTAGCAAACTAACCACATTCCCTTCGTATGCCATAAGTGAGAAATAAGTTCTACTCGATAAGCTTTTTCCTGCGAACCGCTGCTCTCTGGAGCAGATTCCCAGTTGGATGTTTCCCCGATCACTACAATCTTAACCAGTTCAAGTCTAGGGTTAACCGTTACGTTCCTCTCATATCCGTACAAATTTCTTCCTGATGTAAGCCTCTACTAAAAGTGGCCTCCTGTCTATGTAGAGGGTGAGCTTTACTGTAAAAAAAAATCTCGATCACGGTGACTTGCGAATTTCCTGCTCGGACAGACATCAAGCAGTTTCATCTATCCAGTTTCCGTCATAATGCTTGAGTCAAAACGTGGTATGTTTTTCAGACACCACCCCGGTAAATCGACCCAAGTGAAATTCAAATCTGTGTCTCAAGGTCAAAAAGCTCACGTTTGAAAAACCCTTGACATGTAATAATATATAATTTTAATAACTATACCTTTATTTATGATAAGCGACTACTCAAAGGAAGATAGAATTTAAAATGTAAAAAAAAAGGATTGAAAGAAAAACAGCTCCATTAAATACAATAGCATAAATTAAGAACACGTAAGTACACATTGTCGGAGAAAAGAAGAGACGAAAAAGAAAACAATGAGTTCAAACGTGCCTCTATTTTAATCTTTTAAAAGAAGAGATAAATCACAGCCTCAGATCAAAAGGTTTCTTTTCGTGATTATATTAACTAGTTTTTGAAATTACATTTGTAAAGTGTTATATCAGTTCTGGAGAACATAACAAGCAGGAAAAACACACCTTGAATTATCACTTCTATTATTTCACTCTTGTCTCCTTTCCCATTTGCTAACCTCATTCTTTTCTTTTGTTTATCTACCATTAATGTGACTCGATTATACATAGAATAAAGTTACTGTCATGATTATTTCAAGCTTCGCACTTATCGAACAGAAGTAATATTTATGCTGTGAAATACGGTAATCTTTTTTTTAAATCAATACACCCAAGGAAGGCGATAATGTCAGTAAGACGCAAGGGAGCGACTGGGCGTGAAAGAGAATAAGAAAACTTTAGAAGGAACTGGATAACCAATCTTAAACAGGAAACAATGGATAAACTTTTACTCTTGTTCAAAAGACAGGGGAGGAGTGTGAACCGGACGATAGGCGAAGCTATTCCTCAAATCGAGCCGCTATCCATTAGGTGGAGGTATTTCACCGTACCTTCACACAACATGGAACATCTTAAAGGGTACACCAACAGTGTCGTACAGGACGAAAGCGTACGCAAAAGAAAAAATCTTGGCCTAGAGAATCAACATCCAAAATCCTAGTGTTTTTTTTTTATTATTTTAATCGAACACTGTTCAACGGATTCGTCTTTCTTTCGATTTTGTTTTTTTTTTACAACATGTCAACATTATGAATTAATATTTTTTATTAATGTCTTTCGACGGGATATAGAAATGCCTATTTTATACCATGTAGATTGGTAAGCGCCCTTGAAAGAATTAAATTAATACAGAATGAAATGTTAAAGATGTATCCCTGAACTAAGTAAATACATGTAGATTGAAATAGAAAAAAAACACCCAGTATTTACTTAATCTCGAACCTGAATCGAGAATAGAGGATCAACATCCAAAGTTTTGGTTTTTAGTTTTAAATGAACACCGCTCTTTGATACTGACAATATATGCGTAACGACTTCACCGAATTAGCAGGCAGCGATAAAACTCATTATCGATATGCGTTAAGTCAATCTACTTTTTTTTATAATACTAGATAGTCTACCTTACCTTGGAAACAAATAATGGCCAGTAAAGTAAAATGGAGTTTATCGGTGGACGCCGAAAGACAACTTCTTTCTTCGTTTCTAATTGAAATTTCTAATTGAGTTAGAGATTTGAAGCGGCAGATGTGGTTTTCTACTGACGAATACTGAAAAATCAAATGAACAGGTGAGTGAAGAGGAAATTTTAAGGACAATCTTCTTTTTCTACTACCATTACTACTACCACTACTAGTACCACTACTACTACTATGGGCCGCGTCCCTTTAAGACATGAATAAGTACGCCTCTCAAAGTCTCTCTACCCCGTGTGGTTCTTAGCAGATTTTCTCCCTTATTCTTTTTTACCATGTAAGTGGCTCACTGTTTTCCCCTATCTCGCTTGTTCTTAATATGTCTCGAGAGGGTTATGGGTTCCTTCATCATTTTGTTTCCAAGAACCTTTAGTTGTCTTTTCTTGATTCTGAGTATAATTTTTCTTTCTGTTGCCATTTTCTTTAAAGTATCCTTCTGTACAACCACATTTCCAATGCAGCTACTTTTTGCTTCATGCCTGAGGATATTGTCCAGCATTCATTGCCATACAAGAATAAGACAGCAATCCAACAGTCTTTTCTTTGTTACTAACGAATTTTTTTTTCCGTTTCTCGGTGCCTTGCTTAGCTTTCGGAGTGTTTCTTTCGCTAGTCCAATGCCTGTTCAGATCTCGGTCTCGCATTTTTATCCTCGGTTAAAACGCTTCCCAAATATTTGAATATCTGCTTCTGCATGATGTATCTATCTCCAATTCATAACAAAACATCTTGCACTTTGTATCTTCATGATGACCATACTTTCTGTCTTCTTGGGCTTATGGCTTGAAATTATAAAAAAAAAACATGATAATTACAATCAGAAACTTACTCTTTCTGATCATCAATGATCTTCCTGGCGTCATCAGTTCCCAAGCAGGCATTTACGCTGATGACACTACCATTTATTCAAGTCTCAGAAGTAAATCCGTCAGAGCTGACAAAATTAACCTAGCCGCTACTCTTGAAAAGAGCCTCCAATCTGTGGTTAACTGGGTCTAGAAATGGTTTGTAAATTTTAAAGCCTCCAAAACGAAACTGCTCTCGTTTACGCACCATAGAGAAACTTTCCTGTCCGCCATCAGCACGGCTGATGCTAGATTCATAGAGAGCAACACACTGCGCCTTCTTGGCCTCAGGTTTTCAACTGACTTGAAGTAGAGCGATGATGTCGAATCAATAGCTGCATCGACCGTAGGGAGATTAAAACCAGAAAGATCTAACAATTCGGTCATTCAATTGATATATCTATCGACAATATATATATATATATATATATATATATATATATATATATATATATATATATATATATATACTATATATATGACCCGGCATTGCCCGTGCTTCATTAAAAAAATCGTACGATTCATACAGCAATCGCTATCACTTGACTTAAAATATTTTTGCCCTTCCTTGCCTTTAAAGGAGTGCCCTTTGCCGTGCAAATGTTGCTACATGCCTTACTTCTTGCCTATCTCACACTGCGAAGTTTTTCTAAGCTCTATACTAAACATTAAATCTGTTACGAAAAAAAGAACTAAACAAAATAAACACAAAACGATCAGCTTTAAAAAGGACTCGTAACTGGAAAAACCGAATGAAAAAAGAATGTTAACAACAAATACTTTTTCACACCCAACCCAGTTCTGCGGAATCAGAATCAACGTTGAGTTTAAGCAAGCGAATGAGCCAATTAGAGTAAAGTGCCATGCAGATTTAAATTTTTCCCACTTGTGGCGAATGCAGCTATCGAATTTTTTTGCATGCTAGCATGCTTGTTAACATTCGTGTCAGTCAGCTGTTGGCTCTCACGCTGGCCAATAGAATCTTCCTGCCTATTCGTGGCAGCCAGCTATAGGCTCTCACTCTGGCCAGTAGAAAACTACATGAAAAGTGCTGTAGAAGCATGAAAAAATCGATTATTTCCACTATCGATGGGAGTTGGGAAATGCAACGTCGGTCTTGTCCTTTTCGCTAACTTGGAGCATGTGCATGTCAATTTTGGTTCAAATCCGTCGAAAATTGCGGCCGTGCATTCGTTTCACACACACACACACACACACACACACACACACACACACACACACACCTGTCTTATATATATATATATATATATATATATATATATATATTGCTTACATTGGTTGGTTAATTCCAGTTTTATTTTGAACAACTTGACTAGTATAATAAAATACGACATAGTGTAAAGAGATTGAAGGGGGAGACTGGTATTGACAATAAAAACTATTGACAGAATTTAGCGACGGGAGACTGAAGAGAGAATGTGGCTCCGATTAGGTGTTGTGTATATATTGAGATTGAGTTATTTTATACATGACAGAGACATTTAAGGAAATTTCTTGTGTTTGAAAAGACAAAAGTAACAGGAAAAATGTTTGGAAAAGACAGGAAAGGAAAAGATAAGTAAGCTTATTTAAATTCCATTTTTGAATTTCCTTTGCTTCTGCTTGACGGGATGTGTGTGTAGCGCGGTGGCTATTAGCGCAGAAATTTCGATTTAACAAAAGTGTAAAATGGGCCTATGTCTACCGTTTTGATATTTCAATGTAAACTGGACCTATGTCTACTTTTTGACTCTCGTGTAAACTGGGCCTGAGTTTACCTTTTTCGCTCGCCTGTAATGTGTGCCTGTGTCTACCATTTTGGTGCTCGGGTAAACGGGGCATATGTCTACTTTTTGACGCTCGTGTAAACTTGGCCTATGTCTACCTTTTTGATGATTGTGTAAACTGGAAATATGTCTACCTTTTTGATGGTCGTGTAAACTAGGCCAATGTCTACCTTTTTGATGGTCGTGTAAACTAGGCCAATGTCTACCTTTTTGATGATTGTGTAAACTGGGTCTATGTCTACCTTTTGAATGGTTGTGCAAACTAGGCCTATGTCTACCTTTTTAATGGTCCTGTAAACTGGGCCGATGTGTACTGTTGTGACGCCCGTGTAAACTTATATCTAACCTTTTTTATTTTCATGTAAACTGAACCCATGTATACCTTTTGATTCTCGTATAAACTTGGTCTATGTCTACCTTTTTAGTGCTCGTGTAAACTGCGATTAATTGTTTCATTTTTGACTTTCATGTAAGCTGGACCAATGTCTTTCTTTTGGACGTTTGTGTAACCTGGGTCTACATCTACCATTTTGATGTTCATATAAAATGAGCCTATGTCTATTTTCAATGAAAGCTACCGTTACTATCATTAATCCACAAGCTTTTTTTTTAAGTATTTCCTTGGACTAACATAAATATTTCTCTTTCCTTTGGTGGAAGTTAAAGATAGATTAAGAGAAACTGGTTGTCTTTGAAAAGTGTCATGGATAGAATGAAATACAACACACTTTTGTCGTAAACAATAATTTTTTCAGATTGTCAGACGATTGTCATTTAAACCTAAAGAACAGTGTTGAAAATGTCGCCTTAAGTTCAATTAAAGAACAACAACATTTTCTTACGTAATTTGACGCGGCTGGTTATAGACGTTTTCGAGGAATCTAAAACAGACAACAAATATTCAGAAACAACTTCCACTCACTTAAAATTAGGTTGAAGTTTCTGAAGGTTTCTGAATATTAATACTGAACCTTACCTTTTTTATGCTCGTGTAAACAAAGATTTTTAAAAATCTTTTTGAAATTCACGTAAACTGGGTCCGCGTCCATATTTTTGACGCTCCTGTAAACTATTGATCGACTGTATTGTCTTTTTACTGCCTATCAACCCATTACAGGTTATTTAAACACAGAAAACGTTTTTAGATTGTAGGAATGTGTATGGTCAAAATAATGATAGACTGATACACATCGTGTTAATTAACCCATAGGTGGGAGAGACGAGGAGCAGCATACATTTTCCAAAGGTATTTGCGTGTGAACATAACGAGCCTGACTGGAATTAGAACGCAGCTCTTCGATTTCCAATTCCGAGCCGTTAGCCATTATATCACCTGCACATCTAAGTTTACAGAACCTGGTATTTCCAAGCGCTCACCCATCTAAGTACGGGTCAGTCTCGATGTTGCTTAACTTCGGTGATCGTACAAGATCCAGTGTCTCAACCTGATGTGACCGTAAACCCTCGTGTAAACTTGGCCTAAGAATATTGACACTTTGTTGTTTGTTGGCTAGCTGTATGGCGGATTTAAGAAAGTATCAACCCGCGTTGTGTTACTTCATGTCGAAATTTTTGTTTTTTTTTATTATTTTTACTTGCGTAGATACATCTTGTATTTATATTTGAATCTGTAAGCAACTACTCGTTAGGTAACGTCTTTTTTTTTATCTCTCTGCAGTTGGCGTATTCTAGTCCAAGTTATATCTGCTGTTACTTGAAAAACATTCGGATTTATTATAAGACCGTTTTCAAAAAACCTGTAATTGTTTGAGTGTAATTGATTGACTTTTGATTGATTCGTTTTCTACTGATTATCAATCCTGTACAGGTTATTCAAAGACAATTTTTTTTTGGGGGGGGAGGGTATAATAATGGTTTATTGATATAAGTCTTACTAATTAACCCATAGCTGGGAGGAGAAGAGGTGCATTCATATCTTTCTCACAGTAAGTGAATATAACAAACCCAACAGCGGTTGAAACTCAGCTCTCCGATTAACGATTCTGATTACGTCACGCGCACATCCAAAATTATTGTCCCTGGTATTTCCAAGCGGTCACCAACCTAGGTACTGACCAAGCTCGACATTGCTTAACTTCAGTGATCATACGAGAACCGGTGTCTTAAGCTCCCTGTATTGTTTTAACTGTAGGAAACAAAATGTAATTTTGTTAAATTTAGTTTCCTTTTACTTTATCTTGTTGAGGGTCTCATCTTTTTTTTGTCAGTATTCAATGGGAGACATAGTAAAAAACAAAATTTATTAAGAGCTACAAAGAACAGGAAATTGTGGAGAGCCATGATCGCCAACGTCCGGAATGGACACGGCACATAAAAGAAGATTAAATCGTAATGTCAGGATGTTTGGCTTAATGGTGAAATCGAATAGCATTACGAATCGTTTAATTGATTGAATGTAAACTTGGACTTCAGCCAACGAGAGTATGATAAAATTATTTCGCATTTCATTGGTTTCAAGAGATAGGTATTTTGCAAGACGTCTACCATAATTAATATTTAATCTTTCTATATGAGTTTCTAGGCAGAAACTGAATTCTTTAAATAAAACGTAAACCACGCAAAACAATGAGTTCAAGAATTAATTCTTAAATATTTCTCAAGTTATACTATTTCCAAATTTGTCTTTTACCTATTTTTGGAAGGATTTTTCTTTCTCGATTGTCTATAACCTTGTAAATAATTTGTAAACAAATTCATGGAGAAAATGGAAATGTTTCGTAATACATAAAAATAATAATAATACCGCATGTGTTTCGTAATACAAACTCTCGTAATGTTGAATATGTTCTAAGATCGTAGAAGTTGTCCTTTCAGAAATCAAATATTTGGTCATATTTTGGGAAGGGGGTCGAGTTGAGAACTTTTCACTAGTCTCTCTTAGAGATTATAAGTATTTATCTGTCTACCTTGTTTGACGCTCGTGTAAAATGAGCTTGTGTCTACCTTTTAAACTTTCATGTAAACTGGACTTATGTCCACCTTTTGACTCCTCGCGTAAAATGGGCCTATGACTACCTTTTTGACGCCCGTGTAAACTGGGCTTGTGTCTACCTTTTTTTTTACTTTCGTGTAAACTGGGCTTGTGTCTATCTTCTTTTTTTTAATCTCGTGTAAAATGGGCTTGCGTCCACCTTATTTTACTCTCCTGTAAACTGGCCTTGAAATTACTTATTCATGAGGATGCTACTTCACACATAGTTATTATCTAAATTTTTATCTGAACTTTTAATTGTGTATTATTCCATCTCCATGAATGATATTAAGTATTTAAAAAAGGACTTGAAAATGAAACTTTATAACAATGTATAAAATAAATATATAAGAAATCTTGACTGATAATATTCTTTTCCTTGTGCAAAGGAAAA
Organism: Acanthosepion pharaonis; assembly: GCA_903632075.3. Taxonomy (NCBI): domain Eukaryota; kingdom Metazoa; phylum Mollusca; class Cephalopoda; order Sepiida; family Sepiidae; genus Acanthosepion; species Acanthosepion pharaonis. Next base: position 2,430,823 of record CAHIKZ030002290.1, on the reverse strand, counting down.
CTTTTTTCCAAATAAAACGTCGAAAATATTTAAATATCGAATGTTACGAATAATTACTGACGTTACAAATGTTGTGAATGTTATAGTTAATAACAATCATTATGGATGGCTTTAAGCGCTACAATAGTACACTTACTCATTGGCTGGCTTTATTGCCAGAAATATTTTCATCTCTTCGCATTTATTCTGAGAATCAATCTATTTCCATAAGGTCGACTCGTACTGGCATGCAAAAAAATTCATTAACATATTTTTCTTCCAATTTTTTCTTCGAAACGATTTGGAGGGAAATTAAGATTAAGAATGAAGCTGCGCGCAGAATCTAATATCCTAGTATAAGTATTTACCTTCTTCTATCGGTCTATATGCTCATCTTCCCTGTGTCCTATGTCAGTTGGTGTAAAAAACAAAGACGATGATCCTTCTCCAATGGAATCATGCGTAGCAGTTGAAATCTCTTTTGCATTCATTTTACATACCGCAAGTGAACAATTTTTGTATAGTATATTGTTGGGGTTTGAATTTGGAGACATCATTCCCATAGACTGGGTTTCAACCACAACTAAAGAACCTAGTCTGCTCTTCTGTTTAACATATTGTTGCGGAGAAGAGGCGTATTCATATATTTCCCAGGTGTATTTGTGCGAAAGGGAGTAACACAAACTCCATATAAGTTCATCCTGAAAATTTTATATCCAATTGTAACTTGAGTTAAATCTCTGGTAACTAGAAAAGTTATTTTTTCGGAATCCACTCAGGTAGTCAATATACCTTATTTTTATATTATAAACAAGAACATTACAGGTCAGTCGAAATCAAATCATATACGGTAGCTTTCGGTAAATTTAATGTACTGAAAAAATAAAATAAATGAAAAAATTCCTTTACAGTGCTGTTCGATAAAAGTGACTCATCTGATTTTTTACTTAAAATTTTTTTCGCCTATTGTTTTTGGAGTCAAACTAATTTTGAATTTTACTAATATAAAGACCCCTTCCCGACCACCTAGTAAAAAGTTTACTCACCCTAAGTTACTCTATTGATAATTATAATTTTGGATATAACTGAGATTTAGGGAAAAACACTGTGCAAAAAAAAGTGGCTCACTTATTTCCTGCAACTAGTAATCAATAGAAACATCACCGAACAGCTTTAAATAAAGAATAATAGAGGTATAATTTATTTATAATAGGTAATTTAGTTCGAATTATTTAATAATCTATGGGTAATCCTTTATTTTGAATAACCTTTTCAACCTTTTTGGCATTGACTTGATTAGGTTCTGGCAAATCTTATCTCCAGGCGTTGAATTCCATTCGGACATGAAATTCACAATCAAATCCTCTCTGTTGCTCAACTGCTTTCCGAAGAGCTTGTACTTTATAATGCTCCATAAGTTTTCTATGAGGTTGAAGTCAGGAGATTGGGGCGGCCATGTCATAATACTCACCTGTTTCTCATTAAAGTATTCCTTCATCAATTTTGATTTGTGACAGGGAGCATTATCCTGCATAAAAATGAGCTTACTGGGGTCGATTTGCACCCTTTCAACAGAAGGGAGCACACAAGACTCTAAAATTCTCTTGTACTGCTCGCTCCTGAGGGTTTTTCCAATAGGTTTTAAGAAACCAGTTCCATGAAAAGAAAAGCATCCTCAGAACATTATACTGAACGGACGCTTGACAGTACTTACTGCTAAATTCAAACTGCTTTCAAAACTTCTTCGGATTTTTTATCGCTTATCCTTTGAATTTGGCTCAATTTTCGTTTCATCGGAGATGACAACATTCTTCCAATCTTCTATGATGAAATTTTTGTAATAGTGAGCCCATTCAAGTCTCTTGGCTTTGTTGGCTTTGCTTATTAGTGGCTTAAATCTTCGTGTACAAGATTTGTAGCCTTGTTCTAACAGCCACCGATGGACTGTAGAAGAGGAAAGACTAACACCTTGCTCTTTGCTTAGACTGGCTGCAATTTCTTGGCTAATTATAATCCTATTCTTCGCGACTTCTCTCTTGATTGCCCTACCAGTTCTATCATCAATCTTTTTCTTTCGTCTCCTTGTTTCTTTCCTTGGAGCATGAGTGGCATCATTATGTGCCCTAAGCACTCGAGAGACAGTTGATTGTGAGGTTATAGCAATTTCTGCAATTTCTCTCGTAGACTTGCCTGCTTTTGAGAGGGCAATAATAGATGCTTTAAGTGGTTCTGAGTGGCTATTTCAAGCTGTTTTTATACTGTATGAGGCTTTCTGGAATTTAATTTAAGCTGTTCTAGAATTCTCTAGAATATTGTTTTGAGTGTATTGTAAAATAGTTTCAATCATTAGAATGCGATATCTGAGTCCCTTTTTTTTTTTGCACAGAGTTTTTTTTCCTGAATCTCATTTATATCCAAATTTATAATTATCAATAGAATACCTTAGAATGAATAAACTTTTTTTCCTAGGTGGTCGGGAAGAGGTCTTTATATTAGTAAGATTAAAAATTATTTTAACCCCAAAAACAATAGACAAAAATATTTTTTAAAAAATCACGTGAGTCACTTTTATCGAACATCACTGTGTGTGTGTGTGTGTGTGTGTGTGTGTGTGTGTGTGTGTGTGTGTGTGTGTGTGTGTGTGTAAAACGAAACCTTAAAGCAAATGGAGGAATATTTACTACTCTTTTGATTGTGACCTTCAAAGTAAAATAATTATGTTATTAAGTTTGCGTTCCGACTTCATACCTTATCGACCAATCGGGAAATCAAAGCGACTTACTCTGTAGCCATTGAACCAAACAGCAGATGAAAGGAATTTTACCATACCATCCGTTAGAATGGTCACTCTATAATCGATAGAATAAATTTGCTGATCGGATCACTAGTTTCGGACATAGACCAACAAGCGAAGAAATTGGCATTCAAATCACTACCTACTTAAAATATTGGGGAAAATTTTGATTATACCCAATTACTCTATCATCGATTTAAAAGACATTTTACAGCCGATAACTGAACTAAGAGATAGGAATCGTAAACTGCGTACGAACGAGTCTCGCGTACTGCGTGGCGTCAATCAAACTCCAATGTCAACTAGAAAGGAATCAAAATCTGTCATCTTCATTCAACCTTGATGCAAATAAGTCTCATTTACATATATTAAGAAGATAAATTGTGGGGTTTAATTGAAATTTTAGCCCTTTGTTGCAAATCAATTTCTCTTTGCAATGTTTAGTTGTTTGAACTTGTTAGTCGATGAATCAATAAATCTATAACCTGACATGTAATTGTCAGCTTAATTGTGAGCTGAAATTTTTGCTGTATAATGTTCAATATACGTGATTAAAATCTAACGCAGTGGCGGTGCTAATTAAATGATAAAACCAGACGTAAACTTCATACCCTAGCATTTTAGTTCTGGTCTAATACGTGGACATTACATACCGTCTGCGATGTGTCGAAGACTGCCCGAGACAACTTCCGGTGAAAGTTTTTACTGATTTTCTAAGCGTATCTTAGATGTGGCACACGGCGGAAAGTATGGGGCACCCAGTGAGGATCGAACTCATTCCCTAGTCGTACTTGTTTTAGCGAGACAAGATTGCTAACCATTACACCACACTGAGGTGTCCCATATTGATTTTCCAAGCATAGCTTAGATGTGGCACAAGGCGAATGTAGGGGCACGCAGTGAGAATCGAAGTCACTACTCAGTTTTAATCGTTGTAGACAGACAAGCTTGATAATAATTACACCACCTCAAGGTGCTCCTTGCGGTGAAAGTTTATATAACCTTGTACTTTCCCACGCCTGCAGACCAGATGTTTTTTTTTTTTCGTTTTTTTTTTTGTTTTTTGTTTTTTGGGTTCTGTTTTATTTTTGTTTTTGTTTTTTGTGCGGGAGTGTCGACATTTACTTTAATAATTGATTCTGAGTATCACTTTATACCATGGTGTTTTTGTTTTGTTTTTGCTTGTTTTTTTGTTTTGTTTTGTTTTTTGTTTTTTTTTACTATTTGATGTTTCCTTATCTAAATTAATTTAAATCATTCAAACTATTGATAATCATTTCAGTATATTTTTTTTTACTTCTAGTTTTGTCCAGTTTGACATCAGGATGAAAACCGCGTTGTTCTTGAAAACAGATGACATTGGCATTCAGTTCATTGACAGATAAGACAATTTCAGGAAGCTGATTTATGGTGTCAAGTGTGAAAAAATTGAAAGCGGAAATGTAGATATTTTACATACGAGATGTTTTGTTTGGTGACCTCGTAGCTGATGTTTCGAACACTGTGCCGAGGTCGGGACAACATTGGAAGGCGCCACTTTGTATTTATATCACTCATGATTGTCTTTCAGCGTCTTACGACTCATCTACGGTTCCGTTCCTATAGAGAGCAGAAGTGTCAGACATACTGATAGTTCTCCTAAGCTATATTCACTGACATGCATATTATCCTCCGCAAAGATAGTGCAACAGCCCAATAAACAGTTTATCATGCCATGCCATCTTTAGCTGACTGCTCACCTACATTGGTTTAAACGGTTTATTCATGGATTCTTTAGGGTTTTCTTTCTCAAAGATGAACTGCCTTCACTACGGTTATGGAGACCTATTTACCCATAACTGCGCCACATTGTACTAGACTACAGCTTACCGCTTGTCGACAGCAAGTATTAAACAAGAACGATGCTATCTATTAAGTTGTGACTTCGTTTAAGTCCGATTTCCCTACTGCAGGGTATAAATATTAACATTATCACATAGGGATGATACCTAGACAAAAAAATATATTAACTAGTTCCTAAGATGAACTGACATTTAATTTTCTCTTGGTCACAGGACGACTGGTCAAATGAAAAAGCGGAATTTTTTGTAGATATTGGAGAAAGAAGAGGTTTGACTATGCCTTACCGCAAAAAGTGCTTTCCAGGACACTGCTGACGAGCAAAACAAGGACGTGTGAGTGATTTATTGATCTTACTTAGCGCAAGATGTTATCGCCCACCCTACATTGACCAACTATGTTATGACACAGAATCCCAACCAAATGACCTTTCGACCTTGATGCACTACCATGATATGGTTGGTGTGATAGACTAATGAATGTCTGAAGTGCTTCGTCTGAATAATAATAATAAAGTTTTGTCTGTATTCAAGATTATTTAGGCTAAAAATTTTAAAGATTGGACAGCATACGTACCGTTATGAATAATCAAGAATTGTCTCCCCTTGTTTTGTTACTCTCCTCTTTGAGAGAACTGTGTCTGTTTACTGGGACTGTAAAAGGACTCTATACGCGAAACTTTTATTCTCAGTTGAATAAAGTTTTCTTAAAGCCTACCCCAAGTACTTTTGTCATTACACGTACTTCTTGTTGTTTCATCAATCAATTCACTTCATTGTTCATTTTGTCATTGTTTTAGTCTTTTTTACACTTACCCCTGGTTTAATACTACAGCCAATGAGAATTAGATTCACATCTGTACATCTGCAGAATGCTAAGTGCAAGGGACATTCGTTACTGTTTTAGATGTTTTCAAGTTTTTAATAGTTTCCATTGCTAGATTACGTCAGCTCCATACTAATTTAACAGCAGCCAAAACGTTTTTATCGGAAGTAAAGAAGACAAGGAAATTGTCTCGAAAGAACGGCGGAAAATTTTAACAAAATAATCGCATAAATGTAGACAACAAATCATGCATACGCCCGTGGGGAACGCGCGTCGGTACAGACGCAAAAGAAGCCACAGATCGCATGCAGACAAGTTTGTCAACACCAGTGATATCCGGGCTTTTTTCCCCCGTTACCAGCGGTACAGTTTTTGATACGTACCTCTCTACAACTCGTCGAGATCCGTGTCTTTGTAAAATGCCTCATGCCAAAAAAAAAAAAAAAAAAAAAAAAAGCTGGTGTAAAACAGCAGTCGGCAAAGAACGGTTTCTTGTGAAGACGGTACTGTGGGTATTCTATTTTGTACTATTGTTTTTTTGTGTGTAGGGGGTCCTTCCCCCACTCTCTCTCTCTCTCTCTCTCTCTCTCTCTCTCTCTCTCTCACTCACTTTGAAAAGTTATTTTATTGAAAGAACACTATAAAAAAAAGGCTTAGCTTAAAAACATTGCAAATAAATAGATTACAGGCCAGGGAGGAATGTGATAACTTATTGAGCCTTTCATATTTCAATAGTTATTTTCTAATCAATCATAAAAGAAAAAAAGGCAAAAGACAAATTTTATGCATAAAAGTCGCACAAAGCTGCTAAATAAATCTGAGCTTATAAATCTTTTCAAAGAACCGAGGTTTCAAAATAAAGACGAACAGTATTCCATCAATGCGAGACCCAAGAAATCTAAAATTTTATCACCAGATTTCTTACGTAACATACGATAGCATCCACCATTAATATAGATATTGATTTAAATACTGTTGATGGGCGCGTGACCTTGTTATGCTTAACAGATTAGAATCCGACTGTAAGACTCGGGTTGGAAGGATAAATAAAAATATGAGTCTAGGGAGATGCCTCCAGGGCACAGCTCCGTTGGGCGTTACTTGAAAACATAGAAATGTTGAAACAGTTGAGTAAAATCGAGTAAACGAATCTATCTATAGTTGCGCTACCATAAAGTAACAAGTCACCGTGACCGAGGTTTTGAGTATACTGGCTTTGTTTAAGCCTTGATTCCATCAGATCATGCAATCTCTCCCAGAATCTGTAACTCGGTTTCGCTCAATGTAGTTGGAGTATAAACCAAAAGTTGGCTCTGTTCCTGAAGAAAACCCACGTCCGCATCACGCCGAAACACCGATTCCCAAAGTTAAGCGAGATCGAGCCTGGAAAGTGTCTAGATTAGTGACCGTTTCGAAATACCAGGTAAGGTTCGATGTTTGAGTGGTGTAATGGATAATGGCACGGAGCTGTTAACCGGACAGCTGACATCTAATTCCCTTATAGTGGTTATATTCCCTTACGAGCAAATACCCCTGGGGAAGGTTGAATCCACCTCTTCTCCCCTACTTATGGGTTAATTAGAAAGACTTGTATTATCTCCAAAATAAATCCTTACATTCTAAAAATATTTTTATGGCTTTAAATAACCTGCAAAAGCCGTAGAAAATTAATCAATCATGATCGGCTTATCAAAAAGAATTCTTAACACTATTTACATTATTCGGACTATTGTCCTCATCTTTGTCGCCATATTTATTACACTGATTCGGACGTTGTACGCTCCTGAACGTTGTAATAAATATGGCGACAAAGATGAGGACAATAATACGAATAATGTAAATAGTGCACATAATGCCTCATATAGACAGATACTGAAGAATTCTTAAATATAAATATATTTCTTGGTTATAAATAACATCCCAATGGTTGATAATGCGTGGAAAACGAATTAATAAATCCATCAATGAAAAGAAACTCTTACAATCTAAAAATATTTTATGGCTTTAAATAACCTGAAAAGGGTTGATAAACCGTAGAAAACGAATCAATCAATGAAAAAGAAATTGTTACAGTTGGGCAAAGGTTTACTAAGCCATAGAAATAAATCAATCAATCAATGTTTCTGAAGAAGATAACTCCAAAATCGGAAATCTATGATATAGACATTGTCTGGGTTTGGTTTAGTTTGTTTCGTTTTACGGCATTCCAAAACCTCAATGGGTTATTTAATGCCGACAAGATTTTTTTATTGCTGGTAATATTTTTCCAAAAATGTATTGTAGATATTAAAACCTATTTTTACACTTTCATAGTGTTTTGACCCCAGTTTGGGGGTTAACTATTTGCTCATAGCTGGGACCCTAACAGGTGCTACCACCCCGGGTCAGGGTGAACCTAGGAATACCAGCAATAAAGAGGTGGTTCCACGCTCCTCAAAACCTGATCAGAGGCCTTGCTTTTGGACGTAGTTTATCGCCATACCCAGGATGGGATATTGTTTGGGAAGCTTTCAAAGATATCAGCTCCTCAAATTGTTCATCATTTTCATGAGATAATTTTGGTCAATAGTCGAATCTCGGGACTCATTTATAAGTAGCTTAATGTGTAGATATTGTCAGCCAATTAGGTGACAAAATGTTTGACCGCGAACGAAAATTTACCACTATTATCCGGAGGTGAAAAACAAGTTCACGAAGATCGAAAAAGTTCAAGACCTAGAATACCCTAAATATTAATTTGACCCTATATAAACACTACATGCAGTAACATAATATAGTGAATCTTCTTCTATGTTCTGTGTTCTTTCATGACTTAGGCGATCAAGGCTCTCCACAATTTCCTGTCCTTCGTAGCCCTTAATAAAATTTGTCTTTTGTATCTCTCCTAAACCTGATCCGCTTTCTATTTACCCAAATTCTCTAGATAGGTCATGCGATGTTTTTCTCTATCCCTCTTGACTTCAAGCTGCCCTGTGTGTATCAAATTTTCCAAGCCCTCTTTCTTTATTATGTGCCCTTACTGATTTTAAGTATAAATTTCCTTTTTGTTTGCATTTTCTCTAAAACTTCGTCGTTGGTCACTTGTCTGGTCCATGGAATCCTCAGCATTCTTCTGTAGAACCACATGCATTCTTTCTTAAGTCTGTGAGAAGATTGCCCAGTATTCACTGCCATCTAAGATCACTGAGATCACTTAAGAGTTCAGGAATATTTTATTCGTTTTTAACGAAGTTTTTCTCTGATTTAATACTCGGTTTAGCTTTTGGCACGCAACTTCGGATTTCAGTGTCACAATTTCCGTCCTCTGTTCAAACGCGACCTCTTTTTGATACTTATATTGTTGGTTTCAGAAATACTGAGGTAAGAAAGCGTCATTGTGTTTGTGTGATTTTTGTTGTTGTTGTTTTTTTGTTAAACAGTGAAGGTAATTTAATGACTATCTTCAACCGAATAAATCCGAAGAGCAAATCGGCCGATTCGTTATGGCTACAACAACCGAGATGCATTTATTATTCATAAAATGCCATAACCTTTCAGGACGTAGTCGATCATATATCATTATGTTCACTTACGAATCCATCACATTCACTTACGTGCTAATACCCATGGGAAAGGTATGAATCCTTTCCTTCCCCCCCCCAGTTATGGGTACATATCAAGACAGATCGGATTCTATATCCTTGGATAGCAACTGATCTACCGCAAAAGAAATGGCATCCTACTGCGGGAAAAAATCTGCTTCTTCAGTCATATATCGAAAGATACATGATCGCCTAAGCGTGTATCACGTACGGCACATAACTGACTGACCATGACTTTAAGGGTGTCGTTGAATTCAAAGTTTTTGTCTCATGGACTGGTTGTGATCCAAGGCCCGGTTCACCTGCCTTTTCTAATAGGATTTGTGAGAAAGTGAATTAGTCCGAATTTGAACACGGCTTGCCAATTCTACTCTGTTGATAACCATTAAGCTACATGCACACTTCAAATTGGTGTTTACACCTTCAAATCTCGGATCCCCAATAAGCGGCGTACAAGTCGACAAATATTGCTCCTTCCCTTTGTATTTCTTTGGTATGGAGAAAGTTTGACTCAGCCAGCTTCTTGTGGGGATGCTTCCTCGACCACTACAATTATAACCTCTTCAAGTCTCGGACCAGCCGATACTTATCCTGCATATTCTCATAATATACCCCTCTGCTTCCTCCCTTTATACTCTTGAACAATCTCATTCAGTAACCCTATAACTTGAATGGATCATGGTTCTTGTTTTTTTTGTGAAATATCGTAAAAAGAAAAATCATATCCTCGTAGAAAATTCAGAAAATATCAATTTTAGACGTCGAATAAAATCCCATATCCGATGACTTCAAATTCTTTCTTTTACCATATAGATTTACAAGCAAAATGTAAAACTCTAAAACAAATGAACGGATGTGAAGAATTTAACTTTAGATGTTTAAATGTTCAGCCCGAATAATTTTTTTCCAAGAAACTTATAAATTTGACACCTGCCATTGCATATTTTTATTGTACTGTAGTTTTTAATTACTAAAAATATCGTAAAATATTGATTTAATTACACTTGCAGCCCACATCACAGGTGAAACGTTATCAGAGTCTCGAAATTTACTAATTCCAAGATGTTCATTTTGCATGTTATCTCGGAAGTGTCAGGTTGCAAAACTGATATCTTGAGACCAGAGTTCTTAATTTTTTTTTTTCATATGGCAAAATTAAACACACCTAGATTGAATAAGAAACTAGATAACATAGATATCGTATTTCCCATTACCGGAGTTTCAGAAAAGAAGACTTTATAAGGAAAGAAGTAAGTTCATCTTTCTGACTTGTTAATTCATATTACAGGTCAGTGTGTTTCATTGTATGCTTTGCTATTCGGACAAGCGTGCTCGTCATGATTGTTATAGTAACATTTCGACATGGGTGCATTAGGATGCCTGGTTTATTTGCATGCTTATATATATATATATATATATATATATATATATATATATATATACTAGCAGTAGAGCCCGGCGTTGCCCGGGAATGTAACAGTAAGAGTGTCGACCATCATAAAGACTGAAAAATAAAATTGACAAAGATTATTGTTTAAGGTTGACGGACAAGCATGTCTTAATTAGTTTGTTTTTTTTTTGTTTTTTTTTTTTTTTTTTTTTTTTTTACGAATTGGTCAAACTCACACAAAAACATTGTTTTCAATCATTATGAGTCTATCGATTGAATAGAATTTTATTATAAACAATTGTCTTGTAAATGGAATTTTTAAAGCATTGTGAATGTAAAAATATTGAAAAAAGTGTGCAAGACAATAAGAAACACTACCTGCCAAAAAAAAGAGAAGTTTTGTTGAAATTGGTTGAAAAATGTAGGAAATCCGATCCCATATATAAACGAACACACACACACACACACACACACACACACACAAAACACCTGGGTTTTATAATAAGTATAACTTGATATGAGTTGTCCCCCTTTCATTCTGGCGACAGAATCGTGTTTTCAAATTGGTTTCGTGCAAAAAACAATTGTGTTTTTTCTAATTTATGGCGCTGTCAGAACCACCGCAAGGTAAGTTTACGTAGTCCTGTGAAGTTTTGTTGAAATCGGTTGAAAAATGTAGGAAATCCAATCCAATCCAATCCAATATATAAATACACACACACACACACACACACACAAACACACACACACAATCTGCGTTTTATAATAAGTAACATATATATACATGTGTGTGTCTGTCTGTGCGTGCGTGTGTGTGCGCGCACGCGCTAGCGTGTCCGTCTATTAGGGACGTTGGTGTTTGTTGGCTGTTGTAAGAAATGCATTGAGAACATGCTAATCTCAACGATCAGGACCTTGAATCATATCAGCGATATATCGCAGAGACACCAAAAGCGCAATGCCGTTTATGTGCTAGTAGAGAGCTACTTGGAATGGTCTGATTTAAAACCCAACAGACACCAACGGCCCTATGATATATCCTACAAACACGCATATGATAATATACAAAATAGTATATAATAATCTCCAAGTATAGTGGTTCGGTGCATGAAAACAGAATAAAATATCCATTTTTATGGTTAATAGAAGCCTATCAACAATAGAAATAGGTAATTGTAAAATAGAGAAAGAGAAGTCCAACAACTTTTTATTTCAAATAATCTTTCCATCTCCAATCGCACAAAAAATCAAAGAAATATGCTCACCCGATGTTCCATAGTAAAAGCTACAACAATAAATGTCGTTTAATAAACTTCCATTATGCGGTTCACAACTTGGTCACGGGTCTTTTTTTAATCACGTCATATCAGCTAAAATGGAGAAGCATCCTTCAATTATGCTGTCCATGACCCATTCTAGTTAAGTATGGCTGCTAAACATAATATTATGGTTGGTAAGCATAATATTATCATATTACATTATGATATATGAAAAAATACGTCAGAATTTTATTTCACATCTGTAACAATTACAGATACAGTGGCGCAGAAAATTTCGACTGCAAGTGAACAGGGAAATGAAACTATAATCACAACAGTATTTTAACATGTGGTGCATTTGAATATGATTTACGTAGGCAAGCTTTAGGCTTTCGTTATTGAAACCTGCTGACTGATTTTCACCATCACTCCTCGGCAAAAAAACTATTATTTTCTTTAATCAAAGAAAAGTGAATGTTTTTGTCGACGGGAAAACAAGTACGATTTAATATTACATTTTACAATGTCTCATCTGAAATTAGTATGGAGTTAAGGCACCAATAACTTTTACAGCATTTTCAAACGATTTATCTTTCTTTGAATGGTGCGTATTTTTGTGGTAGACATTTAATTACTTTCGTTTTTTTAAAATATATATATATATATATATATATATATATATATATATATATTTATATATATATATAATTTTGTAATAGTGTTAGAAAAGTTATATAGGACCTTTGTGATGGTCACGTCATGTAACGTGCCCCGAAAATGGTTTGTAGAGGCTCCACATAAACAGCGGCTGTAGAAATTATGGATGTGTCTAAAGCAAGATAACCTTACGGAGCTCCTCCTTATTCAGGCAGGTTTAGAATTTTGAGTTTTTCGTCTCCAAGAGATATTAATTTTTGGGACTTATAAACCTAATGTTTTAGCAATCATTTTTACAAGTGCTCATATTGCAATTTTTCTGTTACTATTATTCACTTTTTTACTAGAGCTTATATTGCAATTTTTGTTGTTATTCGTTGCTTTTCTCTAGCACTCCTCATTACTGGTTCCCATATTGTATTCATTTCTATACTTGGTCGGCTCAGGAGATTTTTGTGGTCTAGCATATATGTTTTCACATTTTTCAGTGATGATCTTTGTCTATTGTTTCAACCTCGTCTCACAGAGTGTGGTGATCACACTTTTCACTCCACAGAAGGCCGAAACGTACAAAGGCCGAAAGGTTGTGAATAGGGTAGTGAACATAGGGATAACAGTCCGAATAATGTAAATAATGTAAGTAATCATAATACCTCATCACAAAGATATAGACTGACTTATTGATTTTGCTTTTTAAACCAGTCGAAAGTTTTCTATTAAGAAAGGATAAGTTATTTTCAGTTGTCGTCGTCCAGAAGATAATAGAGTCTGTCTATATTTCTGAGATGAGGTATTATGTACATTATTTACATTATTCGGACTATTGTCCTCATCTTTGTCACCATATTTATCACAACGTTTCGGCCGTTGTACACTCCGGCCTTCTTCAGGTGGTTGGAATTTCGAACTGGATCCTTTATTTCGCTCACTGGGGTAGACTGTTCTAGTTCCACGTGCCATGTTTAATGGATGTCAGTTATCAGTTATCTCCTGTTAATT